>JAUPFN010000012.1:25713226-26313226 GCA_036924255.1 Apodemia mormo | reverse complement strand
GAGCACTAAACATTTTTTTTTTTAATTCTGCCTCAGGATTGCACTTGAAATTTGCATCCAGATCTAAGGGTTGAAAGGGGAACGGGGAAGTTTAATACTCCCCCCCCTGTACCATTCCCCCCACCCCGCGGAAACCCATGGTTGCTGAGATATACATAATCAAAGTTTTGAGGTTGTCACCTCTGGACAATCATTTTCTATCAGGAATTGCATTAGAAACGGGCGTATGAATTTGGGGTTGTGAGTGGGGGGGTCATTGCCGCCCCCCTTCCCCCGCGGAAACGTTTAATAAAAGTTATAGCTGAAAAACTAACCAAACGTCAAAATGTATATAAAAACTTAAAAACACTTAGAATATCAATCTTAAATATTATTTGTCAAATTTGAAATCCCAATCATTATTTTTGGCATGTCATAAAAACATTTTTAATATTGTAGAAAATCATAAAAGTTTTGCTTGTTTTTTTCTTGACAACCTATTTTATTGCAAATTCTTAAAATGTTTTTATCTTCATAATTACAATGAAATACTACTTATTTCTGTAACAAGTTGTGTAGGAGCAATTCTGGACATGTGATCTAAAGAGAACCTAACATACTTCAACTGGATTGTTAAGTGATTTCTTTTTCTGTGGTGGGGGGGGCGGGGGGGGGGCTAAGCCCCCCAATTCTCCCAGAATGGGGTGGCTCCGACCCTTCATCCCCCCACCCCTGTTTGGCCTCCCATGTTTCTATACAGGGTTATTTTTTTATCACCTGCCAAATTTAAATAAGTGGTTCAGACCATGAAAGTAAACAACTTTCGAAAAGTGAAAAAAAAAATTCAGACCTTCATACGAAATCGACCACGTGATCGAGCAGTTTTCTATGGGAAGGTCGAATTTTTTTTTCACTTTTCGACCCATGTTTTTTTGGGAAAGTTGTTTACTTTCATGATCTGTACAACCTATTTAAATTTGGCAGGTGTTAAAAAATAACCCTGTATATATTTTTAGTTATAACCTAACCTAAACGGATAGTTTACTTACTAGTACCAAATTATATTTTATTTTTTCTACAAAAAAAAATTATTTTATAACAATAGTAAATTATAATATAACAATCAATACTTATAAAACAAGATAATCTTCTTAATCTAGGACCCTAACATTACAAAATGAAGTTCCGTCACATGTAACTTTAAAATCGTATAAAAAAAACTACACTCCTCCTCAGGGTGAGGGGTGTTTTGCTTGACAAGGGCAACAAGCCCCCATAAAAATAACCCTAATTAAACCCAAATTTACAATAAACTATGTTGTCAAGAAAAAAATATAAGCAAAATTTTCATAATAAATATATAAAATATATAATAAAAAAATTAGGATTTCAAATTAGACAAAATAATTTAAGACTGATATTTTAAGCAATTTTAGGTTTTTGTATACATTTTGACATTTGGTTAGTTTTAGAACTAAACTTTTTTATAAACGTTTCTGCGAAGGGGGGTGGGTGTTACTGGGGGACACTAACCACTACCCCCCACATCCACAAATTCGTGCAGCCCGTTTCTAATGAAATCCCTGCTAGAAAATAATGGTCCGGAGGTGACTTATCCTCAAAATTTGATCGTGTATATTTCAGCAACCATGGGTTTCCTTAAAGGGGAATGGAGGTTGGCATTAGAAACGGCCCGCACAATTTTTGCATTTCTGAGTGGTGGGTTGGATAGGGGTTGGCTTCCCCTTTCCAATGATGCTACTTCCGCCACACGGAAATATCTAGTTTTTTTTACCTATTTTTCTGAACTAGTAAGTGAACTATATGTGTAATTTAGGTTAGGTAAGAACTGAAAATATATAAAAGGCAACCTGGACTGGGGGGAGCGAGAGGGTCGGCGCCCCCCATTTTGGGCGAACCCCCCGCCACTTAGAAAAAGAAATTAACTCAATGCACAGTTGAAATAGGCTAGTTAGGTTCTCTTTTACTTTTACTTTTCCACTTGTACATCAATTTCACTTTACACAATGTTTATTATATTACTCGACCGGTTTCACTTTTTAACCGGTCGAGTAATATAATAAACATTGTGTAAAGTGAAATTGATGTACAAGTGGAAAAGTAAAAGTGTCTAGTAACAATGGAATTTCACCAAGTGCCGACGATGGAAAGTATAGAATATATAAAAATATGTTGTTGTAAAAGAATTTGATTTTCTACATTATGCTATAAGGTGTGTAAAGAAAACTCTGTCGGATAATTAAAGGTGTAATTTAGTACCGTAATACGATTACATATGTGTAATTATTTTATGGATATTAATTAATTAGTTTTCCCAATAAAAAAGTGATCTTAAATGGAATTTTCATACATTAAGTGTGACAACACCTACAAATTAATTAATAAAGGTATCAAATTAACCTGATAAATACAAGAGGGCGCGTATGTACCTACGTAAACATAAACGTCCCTAGGCTACGTAAAGTACTACTAAAGAAGTACTTTACGTAGCTTAGGGACTTTTTAATTTAGTCATTTTTAACAAATGGATATTTTATTGTAGGCAATCTAAATGTGGTGTGTGTATGTTTAAACTCTACTTGAACTTGAATTTGTGATCGTATTTGTGTAATAAAATTAATTATATCATCTACTTTAAATAATAAGTGATAGTAATCCTGACGAAGATGTGCAAGTAATTCCAAAAAAAGGGCTAAAACTAAACATACAAAACAAAAGTATAGAAGACAGAGGGAGAGTGATGACTTTTAGTGATTGCACACAATTTAAAATGCCTGATATGCTGAAGTGAAAAATATCTTCAGATGAGTTTCAAATTATAAGTACAGTTCAAAACTCATATGGAGACAAGTAATAAATATCGTTAAAAATATTGTATAGTACCTAAGAGCATTCAACCATGAATTATAACTGTAAAAATAGATTGAAAATATATAAATAACATACTTATAAGAAATATAGACAATCGATTGTAGTTTTTTTTTTATAGCATAAGATAGCAAACAAGCAGATGGCTCTCCTGAGGCGGTGGTACCGACCCGGGCGAGATAATGCAGAACTCTACCACCTAGTAGCCACGATGTTAGTGACTCGTATACCCAATCGGTCGCCTTTTACGACCTGAATAGCAGAACGGCAGTTGGCCTATTCTTCAAAGGAACACAGGACCAACACAGGGAGTGTTTTATTAGTTAGATTATAAGTCATAATTTAGTAATAGAAATAAATAAATATTGATTTTCAATGGTTTTTCTTTTATTTAGTTAGCATATAATATAGGAAATTATAAAATACCTCCCATTTTTTTACTTTTCTGTGGAAGTACGGCAATTTGAAGTTTGAGATGCGGCATCCCTAAAATTTACTAGGAACAAAGCTGGGGAGTAAACCTCCCCTACCTCCGCTGAACCCTTAAACCAGGATGCGCATTTCAAATGGCAACCCTTTGATCCTGATATTTGGTTAATATATGTATTTATCCATTATGTATTACTTTGTCATTTTTAGAAGGGAAGTTCCCACAACGACTAAAAAGTCTATAGTTAGACCAGTACTTAAAAAAGGTGATCCTTGCGATATGAATAATTATAGACCAATTACATTAATTCCAATACTTTCAAAAATTTTTGAGAGAGTTATGCATGATAGACTTTATAATTACTTACTGAAATATATCAAAAAATAATCAATATGGATTTAGAAAAGGTAGGTCGACAACCTTAGCGTGTTTTGAATTGGTAAAGAGTATAACGCCTGCCTGAAATTCAAGGAATGCCTGAATACAAAAAAATATCCAGTTTGTGTATTTTTAGACATGAGTAAGGCATTCGACTTTGTTTCACATAGAATTTTGTTGGCAAAACTTGAAAAACATGGTATAAGAGAAAATTATTAGAGTGGATAAAACTTATTTAGAAAAAATAGGGAACAGTGTGTTAAAATTTCAAAAATCTCTGGGATACAAAAGAAAACATATACTTCAAATTATAGCTGTAGTAACTGTGGAATATCACAGGGAAGTGTTTTAGGACCCTTTGTCTTTTTAATTTACATTAATGACCTTCCAGAGACTATGCAACATGAGTCATTCTTATTTGCAGAAGTCACTATACTCCTCATTAAATGTAAAAAAAAACATTTAGCAAAAGAAACAACTGAAACCTTACTTAAAGTTTCAGAATGGTTAAAAAGTAACAATTTAAAAATTAACTAGACTAAAAAAAAGTTGAATTTCAAACATGTTTTGGCAATAAAGTTCAAAAATCAAATATATTATTTAACAGTATAAATATAGAAAATACTGAATACATTAAATTTCTAGGAATATTTATTGACAACCATTGCAATTAAAAAGTGCACATTGATTTTCTTTGCAAAAAAAATTGAAAGATCTATGTTCAGAAGAATAAGAGAAGTAGCCAATTTAAATGCTGCCTAGTTAGCATATCACGGATATGTCTCATCTGTATTGCATTATGGAATCTTTATTTGGGGAAACTCAGTTGACTTAATTAGAATTTTCAGAATTCAAAAGAAACATATACATGCAATATGTCGGTATGGGTATTTGCAAAAAAAAACATCAACATTTGTTTAAAACTAATGCTGAAGTATTAGGGAACTCATATTTTAGAAACAGTGAGAAGCTACATGTGCCTAGCCAAAGACTACATATTTATAAAAAAAACTCGTATGGCAATTAATATATGCAATCATATTCCTGATAGTTTAAAATTATTACGTATAAATAAATTCTGCAAAACATTATCAGATTTACTGTTAAATAAAACATACTATAATATTAGAGAATTTTTAGCAGATAAGATAAAATGTTTTAATAAATAGAAATGTAAGTTTGTACAACTTACCTTAAAATTTAAATGTACTTAACCTCTGACTGACGACATGGTCTAAATCTAACTCTAACGCCGCGGTACCGTCTCACAGATGTACGACATAAAAAAATGTATGGGTGTCATACATTGATTGTTTACTTGTCTTAGGTTAATAAATTACAGATAAAAAAAAACAACATCCATGTTATAAAATAATCAACATTTATTTATGAGATCACAATTACTGCTTAATTAAATTTAGTTATCTGTTCAGTCTCATTTTTTTCAGAACATATGCTTAAATTGGAAAAACAAATTAAAAAATCTTTACTGCTTTCTATAATAATTGAAAAATAACAAAAATAAGGAGTATTCTCTCAGTAATAAAAAATCTGACAAGGCATATATTTGGTACATTTTTAACAACATAGTTTCCAGTCGTTGCATATTTGACGACAGCATGTAAGGCACATTGACATTTTGCATTGTTGCTTGTTGGTTCTTCTGGTATTACAGCCTCTTCCTCTTCACTGTGATCTTGTCTGTCTTGTTCATTTCTTTTCTTCATTTTGTCCATTTCTGCCATAGTCTCTTCTAGCTTCAATCTCACTAATATTTTCTTCCTGCTCTTGCTCGAGGCTACAAAAGAAAATATTACATAAATAGGTATAATTAATAATCATGCACTTAATATACACAGAAAAGTAGTTACTTTATTTCTTCCTGGTGAACCTTATTTATAGATTGATCCACAGCCTCATTTTCAGATTGATCAGATTCTGAATTGTGATTGTTTTCCCTCTAGAGCTAAATCAGGATCGCCTACATCACCTTTGAAATAACTGCAGTTATTGTCACTCTCTGCTACGAGTCATTCATATATCTCTGATTCTTTCAAAGGACTGGTTCGCTTACGAGTTCTCTGTGGTAGTGGAGAAACTGAATTTTCGATAATTGTGGATTTTTTTGTCCTTTTCCTGGTCACACTTCTTGCAAACCTAGGTTTTTTTGTGTTATTGTTAGCATAGTACCCAAACTTTCATCGACTATGGGTATTTTTCGTTTTTTAGACATAGATATCTTCTGTCTAGGTATTCTACAAAATTAACCTTTACATTTTAATATAAACAGCCAATATGCAAAGCTAAGCTACTATACAAAGAGTGCCAATAAATATAAGCAAGTTGGACCCTTGTCGGAATTTTTATGTTTAGTTTTGAGAAGATAATGTTAAGTTTTTTATGTTTTTGTTCTTTATATTTTATTGCAAAAGTATCTAAACTAACTTAAAGTATCATTTTTCTGTGATATTATACCTGTAAAGTGATCTCAAACTAAAAAGTCTGAAAAGTGCCTTTGATTGTTATATCGTTAGATTTAGTTTAAAATAAATATATTTTCCATTAAAATTACATCTTTTATTTACACTTAGAAAATCTTCTATGGGATGAAAACAAAAAATGATTCAATACTTACTCATCAAGATAGAAATCAGCCCGTAAAGATAGCGGTCTGTGAGGCCGCACGTCCATAGTAGTGTCATGAAAATGTAAAGTCCATAGTTAAAGGTTAATAAAACTACAACAACGATGTGACCTCAACGACACACTATGTGGTTAGCAATGTAAAGACAGAGGTGACGACCAAGGGACATGCATATTCTTTGTACATTAACACTGTACTTACATCTGTGAGACGGAGATTCGGCCTATTGACACACGTGTGCACTTGGCAGGCTTGAGGCTGTGACTGGCGTTAACAAGATGGCTAAAGGTGAAGATAGGGGTGACTCCGCGCGCCACGTATTTTACAAAATATTACAATAATAAAAATGAATACGTCTGTGAGACATAAAGCACGTCAGTTAAAGGTTAATAAAAATTTAGTAATAAATTTTGTAAATGATAAAATTTCTTAGTAAATAGTATAAATTTGGATTGAGCATGATATTTCGTAAATTCGAAAAATAACTTTTTGTTGTGAAATAATACTATCTAATATTGTAATACATAAAAATTGTAATATATGAAATAAAAAAAAGCCCACTGAATTTCTTCTGCCGGATCTTCTCAGTGTGTGGCCGCATTCGGATCCAGTGATAATTATAAATAAATCGACCGAAATTTAAATGTTTGTTTGTGGTATGTTGGTAATTCATTTCTAATAACCTGTGACACCCATATTCTTGCAAATAAATATTTTTTCATTATTTTCACTTCATTTTCATTCAAAAGCAATCCTTAGAGATAAGCTATGATTTTTATTGTACTTATTACATACATTTACTGTTTATAATGTTTTGTTTACAATACAAAAACAATTAAAATAATTTCCTAAAATTTATAATAATTGTATAGCTCACTATGACAAAGTAATTACAATACCAATAATATATTTTAAGAAGAAGAACTACCTACTAAATATTTCTTGTTTTCAAAAACAAGAAATATTTAGTAGGTAGTTTTATAATGTGATGCGTACCTGAGGAATTCATTTCACAAGATATAAATAAAAGTTTGTTTTTTTAACAGTAAATACTGACGAAAATGCCAAAAGTATTATTTTGCAACAGTAAAACTTTTAGGTTAAAATTATTACTATATATATAGAACTATATATACCTAGATACCTAGGAACTTAATTCATAGTTCATACGAGTTTGGAATAAGCACCATAAACTAACAGACGTTTGACATTTTCGTACCTACTTAGCATTGCTTATCATAATAATGGGGGAAAAACGAGCCACAGACTCGAATTTAAAAATAATTACGTAAGTATACGGAGTATTAAACTCTAGAAAATATAATAAAAACTTTAAAGGATATATTATATGGATTATGATTAATTACAATACTCTTTGTTTTTAGCGGAGATGCGTGCCCTCAATAGTAATATTATAATCTTAATTTACATCTATTTTTAAAGAACTGGTCAAATTGCACTCTCTGTTGTCTAAGGCGCCCCATAGACCTATGACAACATTGCGCAATACTTTTATTGTGCAATAATATTGAATACCCCCTTTGACTCCAAACGTTCAATAAATTCGCTCAATAAAATTGACAAACCAGTCTGATCAATATTTTCGAGCGAACAACATGTCTGACAACGAAATTATGGTGACTACCATGCTGGTGATTTTGTTAAATAGGTACCTAAATCTCTATACAATTCTATACACTCAAGTAGAAATTTCTGTATCTTTAATAGCATTTTTGCCCGCAATTTTGCTTAAATTTACGACACGACCATACATTTAAACACCGTGACTGACCGAATACGACCACTCCAATCTCTGAGATGAAAATATTGTGCAATATCAAGTCTATACAGTGCAAGAAAAACATATTGCGCAAAAAAAAATAAACCCGCTCAAACTTTCCTTCAGCCATTATGCAAACGCTAAAAATAAATATTGCGCTTTATATCAAGTCAATAATATATTCGCTTATTTCAAACTTGGCGCGTGTTTTTGGGTAGCTTTTGGGAACGAACGGAAAAGCTCCTCGCTGATGCGACATATATATATATATATATATATATATATATATAAATATATATATATATATATATATATATATATATATATATATATATATATATATATATATATATATATATATATATATATATATATATATATATATATATATATATATATATATATATATATATATAGACTACTTACAGATGTATATATCATAAAACTAAGGCGATAATAACACAAATTAGCGTGGAAATAACAAATGGAACTTTAAGTTTAGACGCGATGTGCGATGATCGAATTTAGCGGCAGGAATTAGCTCGAATAACGCTTCGGAACGCTCCCCATGATACATACGGTAGAAGATGCAGAGAAAACCTACATCTCTGCATAACGCCAAAGAGTCAAGCCGATTAGAAATAGCCTGATATCATTGATATGCAGAAGGAACAGTGTCGGTGATAGCACACAACCTTGGGGACCGGTGTTCCTCAAGGTTGCGTGCTATCACCGACACCGACATTGACAGATTTAAGGTCGGAGCACGCACCGTCGACAACGACCTTGATGCTCCGGTCAGTCAAAAAACGGGTGATCCACTCGCATAATTTCTCAGGAAGCCCATAGGAAGGCAGCTTCGCGAGAAGCGCTTTGTGCCATACCCGATCAAAGGCCTTCGCTATGTCCAAACTAACTGCCAATGCCTCCCCTTGGACTTAACTGCTTCCGCCCATCGATGAGTTAGGTGTGCTAGAAGGTCACAAGCTGAGCGGCCGCGACGGAAACCGTACTGACGGTCGCTAATCAGCTGGTGCTCTTCTAAATACTTGAGGAACTGAGAGTTGATGATTGTCTCCATAATTTAGGGGAACAAGGAGGTTATGGCTATGGGCCGATAGTTAGACGGGTTAGAGCGATCTCCTTTTTTAGGGATGGGATGCACCAAAGCTGTCTTCCATGAATTTTGTACCACGCCGAGTGAATAGGAGAGCCGGAATAGGCGTGTTAATACTGGTGCCAACTCTGGAGCACACATTTTTAGCACAATCGGAGGGATGCCATCTGGCCCACTCTACTTGTGGATGTCCAAGGAAAGTAGTGCTTTACGCACAGATGACTGCCGAAATTGTGGTTCTGGCATAGAACTTAGAGTCAATTGCTAGCGGTCCGCGGTCGTGTCGTCCTGCCGCTACGATCGCCTAGTGGTACCGACAACACTATCGCCGCTACAAGGTTACCAATTGTGTTAGAACATACGCCAAGGCAAAATCGTGAACAGACCTCCCCGCATGATCGGTGGTGCGAGAACATAGCCATTCGGCGTGGTGGGTATTAAAATCGCCCAAGATCACGATCACTGCGGGGGGTCTGCTCTAATACGGAATCTACTAATCTATGTATCGAGTCCGAGAAATATGATGAATATTAACATATATTTTTTTTTAAAGTGCTATAACAAATAATTTTTCTTAAAAAACTGCTTTAAAACATCAATTTCAACTAATTAGGTCTTGTCAGCCCCTTAAAAACAAAGATAATTTTCGACTTGACATACAATGAATTAATTGCAATAAAATTAAACCTATAAGACCATAATAAAATTAAATCTATAAAACCAAATACTACTATATATATATATATATATATATATATATATATATATATATATATATATATATATATATATATATATATATATATATATAATAGGCATATAAAACTTTTCAAAACAAAATAAGGCCCACTCTGATTTCCACCATTAAAATGAAAATGCATATTTTTTGTAGTTTTAATGGATAGATATAGTTAGACAGTAAAGTTTTATTAATTGTTCCAAAAAAAGTAAATGATTTTATGACGTTATCTTCTAGCGCTACTTGGGAAATCAATCACGAAACAGCATGAAACACGGCGAGCCATGTTTTAAACTATAAGTCTAACATTAACATATATTTTCTAAATAAAAGGGACATTTCCCCAATGTTTGGGGAAATTTATTCGTATGTTAACTTACCACACTGTCACAATGCCGCTTCAAATTTGTGTTCTGAGAAATTATATCAAATATTATTTCAGTTTTGTTAAATTTATGGAAATTTGGATACTTCCTTGTGAAAAGTGATCCCGGAAGACTTTTTTCAAAACATGAATTGTTTTAACAATTGTTTACCACACAGGATGGCATGATTTAAAAATAAATATTGTCACAAAAAGAACGTTTCTCACTCTCTCTAGCTAGTATGCCGCCGGCTTCATATTGCTGCATCGTCATCACATTCGTGACTCACGATACGACCGCTTGGCTACGTCTATATTTTTTTGTAGGTCTTTGACAGAAAGTTAGATATTTGGAATCTTTTACGCTTACAGCAACACGTCTCTTGAATTATCTCTCAAATTATATTCAAGAGGTTGATCAATAAATCTATTTCAATCCAGAATATATAAATACAACTATAAGGTTAACTGGTAGAAAATATCTTCAGACGTTAAGTTCACCTTTTGTACATTTTGTGTAATAAATATTTTAAATAAATAAAATTTGTTGTAAATGGCAAAATTTTTATAGTTAAAAAGCTGTATGTACAAAACTTAATTCGATTTTTAGCAATTTTAAGTACATATTAAAAAATGTGTAAACGGTTGACCCTACGGGCCATCCCTGAAACTTCCCACTAAATTAAGGTATTTTTAGCTAAAAAGAGTAAAAAATATAAATATGTATATTTTTTTAAATTCAAAAATCTGTTTTGTTAAAAATGGGAGTATATATTAATTTTTGAAAAGCTGTATATTTTGAAAACGATGATGGTATGTAACCCAATTTTTGAGATCTAAAATATTGCTTAAACTAAATAATTGATAGCTTGAAAAATTTCGATGAAATGTCAAAAAACATTTCATTTTTAATTTTCCTCATTGATAAATCTTAAAAAAATGACCGATTTTGATTAAATTGACGGCGTTTGACGTAGTTTTTAAAGGAGAAAGCTGATAAGATTTTTAAGTCAATCGGTGAATTAACTTAAAAGTTATCTAAAAAAAAATTAAGTAAGTTTGCTAAAAACAAAGTAATTTTAATATTTGAAAAGCTATAAGTTTTGAGAATTAGATTCGATTTTGATTTTTGAAACGGCTTTTGACGTAGTTTTTTTAGTACTAAAATATCGTAGAATACCAAAAAATGATTGGTTGAAAAATTTTGAAGCTATTTCGAAAAAAACACTTTTGACAAAATTTTTCGTCAACGATTACTCCCAAACGGATAAACTGAATTTGATACAATTTATGGTAGAGGTAGTTTTTTGAAGAATAGAGCTGATTAGTTTTTGTACTCAATCGGTACATAAATCTGGAAGTTGTATTAAAAAATACTGTTTCGCCAAAATTTTTTTTAGTGTTTTTTCAAAATTACTCAAAATCTCCTGGAGCAAATTATTTCAAATTTTTTGGAAGTCTAAGTTGAGTGGAATCCAGTCGAATGCCATTCGATCGGTCCAGCCGTTCAAAAATTATGAGATGCTTACATACACACATACACACATACGTACACACAGATATACTGACGTCATCGTGAAAATAGACGGAAAAGTAGGACGGCGTTATATTAGGCTCAAATTCATGTAATCCTATTATCGAATACCTATATCGCTTTAGAAATAATAGGGTATCATCACTATTACTGGATATTAGTCAAATAATAGTTGAATATCTGTTCTAATAATACATAATATTCAACTGTTATTGGATTATATTATGTAATACGAAGGTAATAGGTTTAATTCAATAACGGTTAATATATTAGGGTGATTTATCATACACTTAATTAAAATAACTATAATAATATTATGTAAGATATTGTAAAGTGAGATCCATTTTCACTTGTTTTAGTACGCTTCATTTTTATTCGAACAAAATATTAATAATGAAATTAAAATTTGTTTGATAGCATTCTCTTATTTATTGTGAAATATTTGCAATGAGAAAATAAATACAAAACACAACTAAATTAATTCGAGTATTTTGAATTTTAAAATTAATAGATGTTAAGTATTTGTATTACCTATTTTTACTATTTCATTACATAATATAAGTTTTCAAAATTTTTAATATTCAATCAATATCGATTGCTTGCTGTCATCCGCTTTTCCACGAAGAGTCTATACAAAACGCGACGTGTATATAATTTGTTTATTTTTCTCATTGCACCTGCACCATAATACACCGCTAGAGAAGTATGACACCATCTCGTTCTCCCGCCACGGCATGCCGGGCCGCCATGTCGCGATACGTTTCGCGCCCGCGCGGATCGTACGATGATACGATATTAGCTTGATATTAATATTATAGCCATAATGCACAAAGGTGAAACTGGCAACGTCGCATTAGCTCCCTATCATTGCATAACCTAATACCATAATATCCGTATTACCTAATATGAACCCGTGTACCTATTACGGGTACCTGATATGAACATATTAGTCACATCTCTACAAGTCCAGAGTTATTACTTTTTATAAAAAAAAAGGTAATACCTCTGGTGATTACCACTGGAAACCCGTTAGGTTATATTGTTCTGTGGTGGTAACCCTGACGGCTGACTTATACATAAATAATCTGTGGCAGACGCCCACTGACGCCTTTGTCATTTGTCAGTAAATTGTAAATTGTTTATGATTTTTCATTAGATTTTCGCGCGTTATTATTTCATGATATTTTTTGTATAATTTAGTTACTCTCTTATAATTTAATTTATGATTTTGGTAACATTAATTGATCATGTTTTAAAGTATTACTAAGTTTGATAGTGAAAGAAATACAAATTTCTTAATTCAGTACTTTTGGCATTGTGATTCAAATGAAACTAAACTTGTAAATAAGAAATATATATTAAAACTTTAGTTTTAGTCTCATTGAAAATTCTTTGAACATTTTATTTAAATCCTTGAATATATTCGTCTTAATTGGTAATTTTTTGATATATAATTTCGGATGTTTGCCGAAACCGCTTATAATGCAAGAAGTTGCTATAATATGTAGAGGTTATCTTGCTATTATATTTATATAGTTATGTACACAGATTACTTATGTTATGTAGTAATATAAGGCTAATATGGCAATTGGCAGTTGGCACATTTTATTTGTGTTATATATCTGCAAAATGACCCTATTCCATTGAAATATATCATTGTTTATCCCATTTAACAACCTGAATTATTATAAATATCCATAAATATATATTGTGAATAAATATAGAGGGCTCTCTATTATTATTAGTGGATTTCAAATGGCTATTAGAGTCAAATTGCATCAAAATATTGTTATGCCAATCACATTATATTAGATTTTTTATAAAAAAACAGGTTTGATATGTGCATATTTGTATTTAGTGATACCTCCTTAAAGTAACAGTTAAGTTAAAGTTATACTTACATTTGGGGCTTAACTTTAAAATCAATCCTAGGATGACAATAAAACAATTTTTAAATTTTTACAGCTGTTTTGGCAACCAGGATAGTTGAGTGCTTTAGCTCAAAGCTAAAGAAAGTCCTTTTCCTTAAAGTATGGGTTCTAAAGAAAAAAAATGAACAGGAATAATATAGCTCAATATAAATCACACACAAAACATTAACTCTGGGAACAGTTTATCTGAAATAGTTAATTTCATTCCTATTAACTTTGCTTTCAGAAGTATTGAGATTAAAAAAAATGAGTAGTGAGACTGCAAAACATGTGACTGAAATTGGTAAATATATATTATTTTATTTTTCAAATATCCCGTGTTTAATTACACTCATTTAGGGGTTAGCTTATTTATTTGAGCAATTATGTGGTCCCCGTTATGATCGGAAAAAATGATCAGCTTGGTCTTAAAGCTTTTGATTCTGGTTATTGTGAGAAATAAGTAGTTATCGGGATCATCGATTATCTTGCCAACCAACTAATCGGTGAATCATGATGAACTGGATATATAGACATCCAGTCTATATGTCCAGTTATGTCAGCTAAGTGTGGCGTAATGTTACAAGATTCATTCCTGGCATATGATATTCTAAACTGCTCATGGAATAAATTTTCTTAGTGACTTTAAATTATTGATTTATAAAGTTTTTTTAATAAGAAAGTTCTAAATTAACTGTGATATGATTTTCTTGGTAATGTAAATATGATACTTCCAGCAAAACAGACATCCAACTTAAGTGGGCCTGACCCCTCCACATGTTTTGAGCCAGGCCCCTTTTCGAAGAATAGATCAACTGCCTTAATGATATCTCATAAAAGGGGAGACATGGCTAATACTTGCCAGTAACAATGTGGCTTCTAACAAGGCGGTAGGGTTATGCAACTTCTCATCTGGGTTCAGTTTGAATATTTTAAATTAAACACTTGTGCTGATTATATGTATAAATTAATTGTACTGTTTATATGTATTTTAATATTATCATTGTTACGGAGTTTCACCAAGCATTGATAATGGAGAATATGTATTATATGGGTTCTGTACCATTGCCTATTTTTGCCACAACAGTATCTGTAATTGTCGCTGTGGTGTTCCAGTTTGAAGATAAAGGTAGCCGGTAAATGCATGTGGATTCCCATCCCCCTTGTCATGCTCTGGCTTAATCAGCAGAACCATTGCTTGCTTGCTATCTCATGAAAAATAATACTTCAAAAATTGACAGTACTATCATTGAACTAATAGGGGATAGAGTTCTACTAAGCCTCACTTATTGGTTTGAGCAATCTTGCCACCATAATTTCCATGTTTATCAATATTTCCAAGTTCCAAGTCATCAGCCTGTATATTTACTCAGGGCCTTACAACTAAACAATATGGATATGAACACACCATTTCTCTTACAACTAGAAGAGAAGACTAATAATTTCTTGTTCTATGTTCCTATATATTAATTAGCTGGCCCACACAGCTTTGCCTATTAGTAGATTAACATGTCATCAATATAGTTTTTAAACTAGCTTTTACCGCCTTTCAATTTTAGAGAAAAAAATAGCTTATGTTTGGCCCTGGATTTCCAACCATCTCCATACCAAATTTTTCAATTGATTGAAATCAGTTCAGCTGTTTAGCCATGAATGTGTAACATAAAGAATTTTGCATTTATTAGTATGGATTAAATCACTTTCTACAAGTTAAAAGATATTCAAAACTTAAATTCCTATGCCAAGGTAATTAATCTATTATGAACTGTTATGAAAGTTCACTTGGACATCTTCACATTAGTTCCCACAGAAATTGTCTGAAGTTATTTTATGATTTTGTATGGAACATTAATATTTTCTGTGTATGGTCTCTTATTATAAGGTAGATATTGATGCATACAAATAAATTGAGCTGTGTTACTTGTCATCAACTATCAAGTTTGTAATAATTTTTGTAGGTGTACCTTACTTTGCAATCAATAGGACTCGAGTTTAATTTCTTACAGGGATATTCATTTGTGTGATTAGTGTATCTATTTATAAAAGCGGCTATATCACGCTTAGCCACACTATGAGCCATTGTGTGTAAAGATGTAGTGGTTATTCTTTCAAATCCAGCTCATTCAGAAAATCCAACATCTTAGAGGCACGCTCAAACAACAGCCTATATGTGCTATGTGTGTCCTTAGAAGAACTGGGTCCTTAACTACTTCAATTTCTCGCACTTAAACAGCAGATGTGGAGTTTCTTAATGGTTTAGGCCTACATAGGGGACTGTTAGATAGCCCCATGGTATTCATGTTTATTCCTTGGGCAGTGCCCCATTTAGGTGTTTGTTAAATTTATTTTGATATTTGTATTTATTTTTCTATGTATTAGTGTAAATGACTAACACCTATATTATAGTGACTAGTTAGCAGTTAAATTTATTTATGTTTTGATAAATAAATAAATATTCATTGATCACAAATAAATTGATCTAGCTCCAAAGTAGGCAAATTATTGACTTGTGATATGAGTGTTAGGCAACAATATCAATACATAGAAATACTGAAATATATTTAAAAAATACTCAAACCCTGGAATATAAACTTTTTGCTTATCACACAAATGCTTGGCCCTATCTGAAATTGAACCTGAGCCCCACCGATTACACGGAGTCGCTAACCACTTGATCAAATTTTAGGATATAAAGCAATTAAGGAGAAATTAAAAAATCAAAATAGAGAATATGGCAGTAGGAAAAGAACAAAACATGACTCAACAAACTCTGATACATCTACAGAAAAACCAAGGTAGTATGTTGTTTGCAAATTTTATTCATACTTCAAGATTTTGAATTAATAAGTAGCTATCCCAATAAATTAATTTTTAGATTTTTTTTCATCTTGTTGTCTATAATATTTAATAACTTTTCAGTAAGGCCGTTAGAAAACAACTAGAAATAGAGACTGATCCAATTATTTTACAAAGAAGACAGAAGCAAATCGACTATGGGAAAAACACAGTAGGATATTACAATTATATCCAACAAGTGCCAATGTATGTATTAATTAGATGTATTTTATTAGATATTTGCTGAGATTCTAGAAATATTGAGATTAAATCACTTTTTGTTGATTGATCAAACATCCTGGTGATTGAAATTTCCACAAATATAAATGTGAAATTTACGTATGTATACTACTACATACTAAAAAGGCTGTCAGGATTTGGATGAAAGTTAACATAAGAGATGTCTATGCCCAGACTTATCTCAAAGGTTACTTTTACTCTGAAATAATGTGTTCTTCTATGGGATTCGCAAAAACTATTCATGCAATGGGGTGTGTGGTGGATTGGTACTAATATTAATGATGAAAGTTAAAAGTAAACTTATACCATTTCACTATTACTATTAAAAAAAAAATCGGTTGTCTGTAAAGTTGGTTTACAGACGATAGTTGAACGTGACAACGTCTTAAGAAAATACTAATGGAATGGTAGCATTTACGGAACGCTTCAGAGCGAGGTAAAGCCGCATGAGTCATGTTTTTTCGTGCGTGCAGCCAGCTCTATCGAATTATAAGACGTTGTCACGTCAAAATAATTAATTATGTCTAAATCTTGTAATAACAAGATGATTATATCTTGTTATGCAATTGTATATTTAGCTTGTAAAATTGTAAAACAAAGCAGTTGAATATCATTCTTTCTTTACAGAGATCAACGCCAAAGAGATCACCCTAGGACACCAGATAAATATGTCAAATATAGCCGGAGAGGCTGGGATATGTTGATAAAAATGTGGAGGATTAAATTACATTCATATGACCCGAAGAAATATAGTTCTGAATCTGAACCAGAATCAGATGACAACTCAGATAAATAAGTTCTAATTTATGGTGAAAGACACTTATATAATATTAAAAATATATTGTTTTAAGCATTATTCTTATATTTCCATTGAAATCACAATCTCCAGCCTCGACATTGTAGACAAATGCAGTATATTTATAGATACTTATCTATTGTAACATATGAAATGGGTTAATTTTAGAAATAGGAAACAAATTATTTCTGAAAAGACCTGCTGTTCTTCTACAATGTTTAATTACTTTTTAGGGTTCCGTACCTAAAAGGTAAAAACGGGACCCTATTTTTTACTAGGGACCCTATCTACTACTAAGCCTCTGCTGTCTGTCTGTCACCAGGCTGTATCTCATAAACCGTGAAAGCTAGAAAGCTAACATTTTCACAAATTATGTATTTCCGTTGCTGCTATAACAACAAATACTAAAAAAAATATTAATCCCCATACAACAAACGTAATTTTTTTGATGTTTTTTATAAATTATGGTACGGAACCCTTCGTGCACGAGTCCGACTCCCACTTGACCGGTTTTTTATACCACAGATTAGCAAAAAAGCAATTGAGTCTCCTTATGAAAAAAAAAGAACTATCGCTAATAGACGAAAAAGATGTTAATGGTGCATTGCTGTCCATGTGGCAAGATGGTAATGCCACATGCATAAGTTTACTAGCTACTCTTATTTCAAACTGGAACACTAAAGTAACAAACATTGATACTATAGCAGAAATTTTACTAGGTGGTAAAGTTTGGTGTTGTCTCACCAGGGTCTGGTACCACCGCCTTACCTATTCCTGCCGCAATAGCGTCAGTGCTTGTCGCTGTCGTGTTCCGGTTTGGAAGGAAAGGTAGCCGGTAAACTTATGCATGTGGCATTAGACCTCGCCACAATATAGAAAGGCACCATTAATATCTTTGGTGTCTATAGGATGGTTGACTCTTTCCATCAGGAGACCCATCTGCTTGTTTGCTATCTTATGATATAAAAAAAGGAATAGGTAAGGCAATGGTGTTAGACCCTGACAAAACATTTTGGAGTCCTGCCACCATCTCGCAGTTCTGCAGATAAATAAAATGCGAATTTGGTGATATAACAGCTCTTTATATTTTTATTTAGCCAGAGCCAAGACTGCCCGAATGGCGGGCGCTCAGAGCCTTTTATACAGGTGGCAAAACAATTTGAGTAGTAGGGATATCGAACGATGCGCTCGGTGGCTTAGGCGTGCACCTGTTGTTTACAATATTCTTGCATTTGATGACGCGGACGCCGTCATATACATATTTACAACTAAGCTGTCTTAGTAGCCTAGTGGTACCAGATTTGGGCATATAGTCCTGGATCGCACAATTCGTTCTAAATATTTTGTTCAATTTTTCTAGGAAATGCTATTGTGGAATAAATAAGTAAAAAAGTTGTTGGGGAACTCTGCCTCCTGGCAGTCATTATGGTAGTTGCATGTTAGGCCAATCATTCGCTTTTTATTAACTGCTGCGTCCTGGCTGAATCTATTCTTTCAACACCCAGTAAAATTTGGCCATGTTTCCCCAATCTATCTTACTCAGCACCTAAATACTACATTTGTGTATACATTTGTTTTGTTGATCTTACATTAGCTTCTCTTTTTTCATGTCTGTACCGATGATGCGTAACTTAATTTTTTATTTTTTTTTATAACCCCATTTGCCATAATATGGTATTTGTTTATTTGAATACAATACATTAGAAATATTCATTTTAAACATACTACATAAAATTGCGAGTTTCACCGGGTATCAGAGTCGTCGACACAATATATTTATAACAAAAAAGAAAAAAATAATATATTAATACTACAAACAAATATTTTTAACTTAAAAATCTAAGTAAAACAACAAAAAGTAGGTACAATAATTAATTATAATTGCAATCATCGCTGATACCGTCCAGCGAAACGAGTAAACATATTTTTTAAATCAGAGATAAAATAAATACATATACAGCATGATGTTACATTTTTTATTTGATCGCGGCCTTACAACATACGTACTTTGTTTTGTTTCAAAACCATCCGTACTTCCGTACTAATATTATAAATGTGAAAGTCTGTCTATCTGTCTTCTTCGCGCCTAAACCACTAAACCGATTTAAATCGGTACAAAGATAGTTGATTTTATCCCGGAAATTCCACGGGAACAGACACCATGCAGGTAAAACCCCGGGACTGTCTGTCTATTAAACCACGGTAATAGAAAGAGGCTACATTTATTTTAGAAATTTTTCCACGCGGACGAAATCGCGAGCACAGCTAGTTTATTATAAAAATATTTACAAGTAATAAAAACTGTTTACTCATCACACACATTTACGAGTAATGCAACTGTCTACAATCATTAAACTATATTTAATTTCAATGCTGTATCCAGGCTATGCTTTGGTTTATATGGCCTAACCTCAATGTTCTAGCGGTACTGATATAGACACATGAAGTTCTGGGTTTGAAATTTAAGTCAGGCTATTAATTCTACATATTATTATATTAGTTCTAATGGAAACTATAATTTAGACAAGTTATGATAATACACTGGATAAATTCCCCATTTGCAGATGAGTTGGCCAGTAGTTACATCATGCAATTTATTACCATTATCTGATCGTAGGTACTAAATATTCACTTTAGATTTATAAAAATCATAACCTGTCTCAACAGTGGATATGTGCGTGAGTCTTGCTTGGGAATTGTTATTAAAAAAATAATGGCTGTGGTTAATAGTTATTGTCTGTACAGCTAACATGTAATGTGACAAGTGAAGTTCCCTGTTCCTTCAAACCAGATCATAATAGTATCAAGCAATTACGTGACGTTATTCGATAGGAATAGATAGGGCAGTAGCACTAATCTAGTCGAAATGTAAAAACTCCACCACTTGGTATTTACGATGTTGCACAGCGCCATTGTATAATACTGACAAATCTTGGATAGTAAAACTATTAAATAACAAAAGATAGTGTTTCCAGGCCGAACTTGTCTGCGTTCAGACGCTCAAAACAAAATTTTATTTTCTCGTTTACTAAGGATGCCGAATACGCTGGTAATATTGATATTAACGTGTGAAAGAACCAAGGGATCACAAATACGGAGGTGAATTGAAAAGTATTCGGCCTAACCAAGAAAATATACACGTACTAAATCAGTATTTATCTACATAATCACCATTAAGTTCGATGCACTTTTGCCATCTCTCATTCAAAGCATGTAGACCGTTGAAAAAACATGATTCATCCTTAGAGTCAAAATATGCGTCTACTGCTGATTTGACTTCGTCGTTTGTCGAAAATCTTTGACCTCCCGAGTGCATTTTTAGGTTAGGGAACAGAAAGAAGTCTGACGGTGCCAGATCAGGTGAATAAGACGGATGCGGTAATTGTTCAAAGCCACATTGGTTTCAGGCCCTATTACCTTAAGTTTATTTTTTCTTCGTGACAACTTTTTATGTAAAATCTCTATTATTTATTATATTAAAAATTGTTGCAATGTTTTCAGTAACTGTTTCTCAACCACCCAAGTAGCACGATAAGCTGTACATAGGCTGCATTTAGGTTCATTTTTAAACTTAAAGCTGTATACGAAGCTGCACAAAGGCTGTAGAAGCCCTTCTACAGCCGATATAACACCAAAAAGGGCCCCAAGTTATACAGCTTATTGCGTTATGTAGGCTGCACAATAGCTATACAAGCTGTTATAGGCTGTACAAGCGCTGTTATTTGGTGTATAAAGAAACTATAACACTAAATATACTCTCTCGTACAGCTAAACGTTCTTTGCAAGAACTCCTTTTACATACAATACTCCTTTTTCGCCGTGTTGGTCCCGGCCTCCTTTGAAGTATAGGCCAACTGCCGTTCTGCCAGGCAGGTCGTAAGAGGCGACCGATTGGCTAACGAGTCACTAACATCGTGGCTACTAGGTGGTAGAGTTCTGCATTGTCTCGCCCGGGTCTGGTACCACCGCCTTATCTATTCCTGCCGCAATAACGTCAGTGCTTGTTGCTGTCGTGTTCCGGTTTGGAGGGTAAGGTAGCCGGTAAACTTATGCATGTGGCATTAGACCTCGCCACAAGATAGCAACGCACCATTAACATCTTTGGTGTCTATAGGCGATGGTTGACTCTTTCCATCAGGAGACCCATCTGCTTGTTTGCTATCTTATAATATATATATATATAAAAAAAATACAATTCTGTGACAGGTTGTATAAGCGATTATTGTTTCCTTTTTATAAGATCTATCTGGTTGTTGACTATGTTATCTATACATATACTAAAATCGTAGGAAAGTCAAAACTGTACATTGAATATTTTTTAAAAGATTACTTGGGGCGTGATATACAATCGATATCGAAGCCAAAAATATAGTTTTTAGAATTTTTATCTGTATGTATGTACGGGGTAAACTCAAAAAGTACTCATGGATTTACTTCAAATTTTGCATGAATATTACTAATAGGTCGGGTCAACATATAAGCTACATATTATTACGCTATCACCTACGGGGTAGGAGCTGTGCGGAGTAAACGAAGTCGCGCGAACGAAGTCGCAGGCAACAGCTAGTAATATAAATGTTCACACCCAATGCAAGATATCTTATAACATGTTTAAACATATAAATAAAATAGATATTTAAATGAAAAGGCTGTGACCTATTATTTTTTTAAATTGTCAACAACTGAAACAATTTTCACTAAGCCAGTTCATGACCTATTGAATTGAAGCTGCAGATGATCTGGTGACTCTTTAGCAAATGTTGTTATGCATAAATTACTCACTCACTACTAAGTGAGCCTAACAGCCTAGTAAATGCCGGCTATGGCAAAAAATGCTATAGTCGAGATCAAATCTATAAAACCATGAAATCGTGGTGACCAGCAACTGTTGACAATCCGTTTACCCTGCCAACTGTACAAGAGAGCCGGCAAACAAATCTTTCAAACATACAGTCAAACACGTAGTTTGCTTGACAAACACGTCAAACATGACCATAGACTATCAAATAATTTGCCAAACACGTAAAATTTGACAAATTGTTTGAGGGTGCCGCAGCACGCCTGCTTGCAGCCTGCTTTAGGCCGAGTACTTTTCCATCCACCCTTGTAGATGAGCGGGTAGGTGATCTCGTAAGATTCATCAAAAACTTTTACAAATACAGCGGGCCGCAGGCTGTAACTAGTTTTAAATAAAGAACACATTTTAATTAAACATTTATTTATTTTTACATGTATCACGTTGAAAACAATATGATTTATATCTAATTACTGTACTTAGATATTTAAATGTAAATTATATACATCACGTTAGTATAATAAAAAAAAAATGTATTTAGTATGTAGTTTTCTCAGTAACATGTTTAATACTGTACCCACATTCTTTATTATGCATTACTTTTTAAAAGTTGCAAAAAAATATGTGTTGATGACACCTACAATCCATATTAATACGTTTACTGATAAAAGCCTGTCTGTTACACTTCCACGGTTAAACCGTTGAACAAAATTGGTGAAATTTGACAAATCCAACATAGGTTATTTTTTTCAAAGGTCGACCCTTAAGAAAACTAAAGTTTATATTGGATTGGTATTAAAAGAAAGAAAACATTTGTTTCTGTATGTTTATAACGAATAAACTCAAAATCTATTGGACCAATCTAATAAATTATTTTACTATCAGAAAGCTACACTACCCAGGAGTGACAGGCTTCTTTTCCACCAGACTGAGCAAGAGGAAATAATGATTTTGAGTCAAGCGAACGAAATCGCAAATAACAGCTAGTGTAAAATATTTCAGACTATCTGGACCCGAGTTGCTTCGCCCACTAGTAGAGTTCACCCGCTATTTAAGCCGGTTGATTTTCTAAAAAAAATTAGCCTATGACTGACCACGAGTGTTTGACTATCTCCTTACCAAAAAACATCAAAATCAGTGCAACGGTTTAGCTATGAAAACGCAACAGGCAAACAGACATTTTCGCAATTATAATATTAAAATGGATTAAATAGATTTTGACAAATATTTACCCTATTTATTTGGACATGTACACTATGCTTTAATACCATTATTGTTAAGAATATAATTTATGCAGTAGGTAATTCAACCCTATTAAGTGCATCTTTTGCCTGCTTTAATACTACATTATTCTTTCCTTCCAAGACGAATGAGTGAAGTTTCTCCATGTATTCATCAATGTTAGCCTCTGTAGCTCCTGATAACCCACCTGTAAGTATAAAATAATCTGTCTTTAAATATAGTATTCGCTCGTTTCTGCATTGTCAACCATAGGTTACAATTTGTTTACTGCTCTGATATTATAACGTAAGCATTTTAAAAATGTTTCCTCAGTATTGTGTCTAATTTGCAACTTGTTCACAACATAACAGCTCAATGAGTTTGAAATGAAATGAAAAATATTTATTTACAAGAATATGGGTGTAACAAGTTGTTAAAAAAGTAATTAAAGTTACTAACATATCCTACCATGTTATGGTGTGCAAATATTCAAATATATAAAATTATCATTAAATTTTATTGTATGAAATTTAAAAATTCATACACTACTTATTGAATCATAATATTTAAAATAAATTATTAACTTGATATTTTATTGAATCAAATCAAAAAATATTATATTCTTTATATGCATTTTTGATGAGTCGATTTCTTTAAAATTACTACTGGATTGGAATGTGAATAATAAAACTTTTTAAATATAATTGTGCATTTTTTATGATATTATAGCCAATAAGGAAGAAGCTTTAAACATTAGGCTCATCTTTTAAAACTTATAAATATTATTACATAAAAATTGTTAATGGAATTATAATCGTTGGACATCTGTAGAGGACTAACTGATTGAGTTGTGACTGAATTTCCATTATGACTTTATGGTTTTTATTTCTTTTTAATGTTTTCTTTATTGTGTTTAACATGTTTGTTCTCTGACCCCATATACCAGGGATCGGCAACCTTTTGAGTCGGAAGAGCCAAAAATTACAATTTACACAATTCCAACGTTTTTAGAGCCACAAAATAATCTTATTAATAAAAAATAACGAAAAAAAAACACAAAATTCCAACAGCTTCCATTTCAAAATTATGGTCCAAATCTATGGCTTTTGACTTTCGGTAAACCATCCCTTACACCACCGACCACACAGCCCATAGACACCTAATAATAGGCGAACATTGATATAAAAAACCCAAGATGCACAGTCCCGAACAAAATTGACACTCAAAAGAGTCCCTAATTTCATAAAAATAGTTATAGATATGACAAAAACATACGTCTTTGCATATCCAACTTTAAGCGCAAGATTTAAAGTTGTTTTTACAAAGCAACGTACAAAAAGAAATAAAATTGACAGCGTCGCGACCGACGCGATTCTATTTAAAATGAACGCACAATTTGAAATTGTGCGCTCAATTTTGGAGGACGTTTTTGAGACACTGATTGTGCATCTTGGGTTTTTTATATCAATGTAGGCGAATGACTTCTGTCAACACATCTGACTTATAGTTCCGATGTAAATGTCCACGCGCCAATGAGTAGTGATTGGGTAATCAGTGTCGACCAATCAGATGCTCTGCACATTACTATCTTTCACTGTGGCCTTGAGTTAGCCAATTACGGCGTTGCAACCCCCCTTCGTCTTACCTCAGCTAGTTGTCAGAATGCATTCAATACGGAAAATCAAACATTAGCCGTCTATAGGCTGTGTGGTCGGTGCCTTACACGCTGTATATGTATTTCTGTTTTAATATTTTTACTAACATCCATATCACAAGTAAATAACTGTAACTTGTCCACTAATATTATTATCCGTCGGTATCGTTTGAATGTATGTTTTCGCACTGTATTAATTAAATTCATTTTAACAGACTGTTGATGGATTAAAAAATAACACAGTTCAAGTGTCACATACAGTAAAGGTGTCATCCGCATTGAATCAGTCAAAAATTTAAAAATTGTTGACTATTTCTACTATTTATGTCTATTTCTATCTTTTTATTTATAGATTTTGGACGCAATATAAAGCTTACATGTACAAAGTAACATGATATTTTTATAGATAATTTGTTTATAAATTGTTGATAAACAAAGTTTTTTGAAAAAAAAAATCCGTTTTGTAAATAGCAAAGAAAATAATTATTTAAAAAAAACTTTAATTAAAAAAATCAATTTTCAAGTTTATAAAAAACTGTTCACATACTTTAGTTCATTTGTTTAAATTGTTGAAAAACAAAGTAAGATTTTTTGAAAAAAAAAACCATTTTGTTCAGCAGAGGTAATAATTATTTTATTCTTTTTAATAAAGATTTCAATTGTTTATGAAAATATATTGGTAAAGTGCGTCTTGGGCCACGCGCAATGTAGGGTTCCGAAGTTACCCATCACAATAATGCGAACTAAGAAGAAGCCTTTTATAGTTTCATACTATGAACATTTAAGCTATTAAAATTTCAACGTTAATGACAAATATATATCCGCACCACAGGTTCACCGCCTATGGCGGCCTGTAAACTTCTCTTAGTACATTTTATAAGTTGGTCGATTATTACTCAAAAACTTGTAAAACCTTCTAAGCTGTGATAATTTTCCTTTTAACTTCATTATATTTACTACTACCATGAGTTTTTTTCCGACCATCTTAATTATCATCCCCACTTTACCCTAAAAAAAATATTTTCAAGATTTTATATTACCACTTTGTTGACATGACTAATATGTATATTCGTGCTAAATTACAGCTTTCTAGTAATAAGGATCTCTGAGCAATCGTGCGGAAGGATGGACATAGCGAAACTATAAGAGTTCCTAGTTTACTTCGGAACCCTAAAAAACTGTTGTTTCATACAGTAACAAAAGCAATCTGCTTGTAAGGTATCCTATACTTAAATAGGAAAGTGCAGAACAAACCTGCCAGGGGTAGCGCAGTAGCCTGTAGCGCGTGCACCAGTGTCGAGACTAAGGCCCTGCGGTGGGCCACGAGAGCCGCGGTGCGCTCTGCCGCGGCTGCAGTCTCCGCACGGAGTCTCAGCGTCGCAGCATTTACTTCTTCTGCGTGACGCTGGAGGATCGCGTTCTGGGAGATATTCAATATTAGCATCTGTACTAACTTTAAAATCATGCATTAAGATTCAGTTTGTTTACTTTTTGTAGAGGTTAGTAACGCGCAGTATAATCTTGTACTCTGTGCAGGATTTGTTTGTGTAACGTCAATAAAGTGCTATTATTAAGTTATGCATCTTGGCAACCTACTCTATCTTTTCCTATCTATAGTTTTATCAATGCCTTTTCCGTTGAGTGACGAGCACTATATCCCTAAGATACCGCTTGTGGTTTATCATCTCGATCCCCAATAGCAACAGGAATTTGTGTGATGAGCATAAATAGTTAATATAGTTTTGATGTATGTATAATATAAATATATGTGTGTGTATGTTGATTTAGTTCCCAAAAGGAGTCTGTCTTGTCTGTTGTGCAGGGAGCCATGAAACATACCAGGTTAAATAATATATCCAAATTATCTAGAAACAATCAAATCTATATAAAAATCATTAACGATCAGCGCCGACAATGTTTTGTTGTGAACAATCATGTTCGCCGTGTTGGTCCCAGCCTCCTTTGTAGAATAGGCCAACTGCCGTTCTGCCAGGCAGGTCGTAAAAGGCGACCGATTGGCTATCGAGTCACTGCCATCGTGGCTACTAGGTTAGTAGTAGTTCTGCATTGTCTCGCCCGGGTCTGGTACCACCGCCTTACCTATTCCTGCCGCAATAGCGTCAGTGCTTGTCGCTGTCGTGTTCCGGTTTGGAGGGTAAGGTAGCCGGTAAACTTATGCATGTGGCATTAGACCTCGCCACAAGATAGCAACGCACCATTAACATCTTTGGTGTCTATAGGCGATGGTTGACTCTTTCCATCAGGAGACCCATCTGCTTGTTTGCTATCTTATTACATAAAAAAAAAGGAACAGATTTCGTGCATAAATTTATAATATTAACAATTTGTCCTGTTTCATTTTTAATGAACAACTAAAGGCCTGAGCAGACAAGGGAATATCCACGGGGTACTTTTTGTCTATCAATATAGATCCCTAATATACTATCAAATAATGCACACAGAGGACTAAAAGTACCCCGTACAAAATATTCCCCGAATAACTGAGGACGCTGAGAGATAGCATTGGATAAAAGAAAATATAGAACTAACATGACAAGGAGCAGCAAAGCACGTCTGCAAACTTTAGTCTGTGTAGAGCGTCCGAGTGATTTGCTTTTAAGTTATTGATAGTCTTTCTTCTGGACCAATGCAATGTTTATTCTTAAACTTAATTTAAACTACATCACAACGTAATCACAGAATATTTGCCTCCATAACGTGCGCTTCACTAAATTTCCGGAATACAAATGATGTCACACTGTTAGCGTTGAGTCTGGGGCAGATTCTCAGCAGACATTTTTTCACGATTCGGGGAATTTTGTACTCTGCGGACAAACGTCCCTTATCTGCGCAGGTCATAACCGCAGAGGCATATAAATAAATTTACGTCGTACGTATTATCTATAATCTATGTACGTATTATCTATGTCTAGCTATAAACTACAGTACCCGGCGATAAATATTGCACATCGAACTTTGGAAAGAGACAATCGGATAATTTCGGCTTCGTAAAGAGTTATCTCTGTCCCACACTACCTATGTGACGTTTAGTCAGTCGTTGTTCAAGTACGATAGAGTGCAGTCGCGTCCCGAAAAAAATATATATTTAGAGTTGATAACACCCACAAATTTAAATAATTTAAAGTTGTAATATGGCATCTTTCGGAAAAAGAGGGAAACCTTTACGAGGTCAGTCACGTGAAATTATCTACAATGTTTATAAATACTTTGTAAGCGAAGCTGATAGATTTTAAAAAAAAGTAGATGAAAATGTAAGTTGTTATTTTAAGAAGATTCAAGAGCGAGTTGCAAATGCCACTGGAATTTCAAGAAGAACTTTGAACAATATATTAAACGAAGTCAGTACTGAAACACATTCGACTGAAATTAAGTTCAGCACTCCAAAAAAGGGGAGACCAAAAAAGCAATTTCGTTTGGATATGGACGATTTTGATTACGATGTTGCTTGAATAATGGTGTATGATTTTCACTTACGATTTAATGAACTGCCAACAATAAAATCATTAAAAGCTAAGTTATCTGAAGCTATTAATTACAATGGGTCTGAAAAAACACCATTAAACGGGAAATGATCAACTGGTTAAACAGACATGAAATTCCAGTTGATCCAAAATTAACAAAAACCCAGATTTACGCTATTATATGTCAGCACAAGGAGAGGTATACAGAGTTTTCTGTTGACAAAATACTTGCCGAACATGGGCACACTGTGTTGCGATTGCCACCATATCATCCGGATTTTAATCCAATTGAAAATATATGGTCTCAACTGAAAGGCTATGTAGCCTCTAGAAATGTGGGTATGAACTTAACTACAGTAAAAACATTATTGACTGAAAAAGTAAACATGATCGGCGCTGAAGAGTGGAAAAAGGTTTGCGATCATGCAATCAAATGTGAGAATGAATATAGAAGCATTCAACACAGTTTAGACAATTACACTGATAGATTAGTAATAAATACGGCTGATAGTGACAGTGATATTGACCTCTTTGAGAGCACAGATAGTGAAATGGAAGTAATTGAGAATTAGAATTATTATTATTTTTATTGCAATGTCTCATTTTAGCAATAGGTATAATGGTGTTTATTATGTACACTAAAGCTGTAATGTTCCAAAATAATTAAATACGTAAACATAATGTAAAAATGTTTTTTTATTTTATTTTACCCCAACCTAAAGCCATCACTTATAGAAAAATTAGTGTATTTTATACAAAGAATAAAAATATCAATATATTATAATTATAAATAGAAGCAAATCATACTTGTTTTACAGCTCCTAATAGGTACCGGACTGTTTGTATTTTGTGCGACAGAGATAACGCTCTACGAAGCCGAAATTAGCCGATTGTCTCTTTCCAAAGGTCGATGTGCAATATTTATCGCCGGGTACTGTATATCATATTAATGTTATAAATGCGGAAGTTTGTAAAGAAGGATGGCTAGATGGATGGATTGCTACTCTTACACGCAAAAATGGCTGAACCTATTTGGATGAAATTTGACATACATAGATGAATATCCTATGTGCATAGGATACATTTCATATTGAAATATTAAGCACCCGTGTAATTCATAAAAAAACTTATATGATGCAGTTGGCTGCAGGGCGCAGCTAGTTACAAATAAAATGAAAAAATAGTTGCTAAATTATTGGTATTACAAATTATTAAAATTAATCAAGATACCAATATGTTCTACCATACATTAAGTCGCCTAAGTAGGTTATGCATAAGGTGCTGGGTCACGCAAGTCGTTCTAAATAGTTTGACCAGTTTTTCTGCGCGCGATAATATGCGCGATCAAGGAAGTTACATTTTACCCGGAATGTTCACACGCGCTTCAAAATCGTTCCGAAGAGTACTACGACATGGGTGGAGTGTGTCTCTTTCTAGTAAATAAAGCGCCAATCGCCATATAAAAGTGCGGCCATGCGTAGATTGCAAATTACTACTAAGTAATTCTACTGATTTGAGAAACAGGTTTTGCATTGCATAAGTAATTACGTAATAATTAAAATAAGCACATTTTAGAACTCATTGTGTTAATTACAATACATTTTATGCTAATTTATTTATCGACATGTATGAATAAAAGGGATTTCACAATTACCGAATATATAAAAATCTACCATCAGATAGTTTTATTTACATTGGCAATTGCAAGAAAGGGACAACATCCACTCTTGTCGTTGTCTTGCTCAGAACGGTTTTTCCCCTCTGTTATGTAAGAAACAAATGTCAACTTTATTAGTAACGAAATAAAGTGCATTTTTATTTTTCAACTAGCTGCAGCGTGCAGCCCGCTGTATTATAAGGTTTTTGGCAAATCCCGCGGGATCACCTAATTTTTCCGAGATTAAACGTAGCCTATGTGCTGTTCCAGGTTATCGTCTACCCGTGTGCCAAATTTCATTCAAATCCGTTTAGTCGTTTTTGCGTGATTGAGTAACAAACATCCATCCAAACATCCAAACTTTCACATTTATAATATTATAAATTATAAATAAATAAATATAGATTATTTCTTCGTAATAATTCCAGTTATCGCATATAAGTTCCTTGTGCGCGATATATTGATAGGGTTGACTACTTATCACATTGTGGGACTTAAAACTGTTAGTTGTCTGTCTGTCTGTGGTGTGTAATCAGGTTGATGCAATGATGTACACTACAACAGTCGCCTATAGGTGTCAAGGTTGTATCAAATATATACTAGGCTTTCCCAAAGTACTATAAGGATTTAAAAAATAATAGTCAAATAACGATTATACCTGTTGCTCATAATCTGAATTGGCTTTCCTTAGTTGTCTCAATTCGGACTCCCTCAACTTATTATGCTGCAGGAACTGATCAGTGAATATAGGTATATCTGTATCTCCTGTCAACTCTTCACCCTGAAAACATTTTTCTTATATAAAATTCATTATAGAAGAATGCTATGTAAAGTATATTTGCTGTGAAGCTGACACTTCTATATCATTTTGAAGTGAAGAAAATGTTGAATATTTTATCTATCACAGTTTCGGGTCACAATCGTGGGATACATATATATATATATATATATATATATATATATATATATATATATATATATATATATATATATATATATATATATATATATATATATATATATATATATATATATTAGGCTGTATCAAAAAAATCGACTATTTTTTTTTTTGAAAAATATAATGAAAATCTTGTTCAGAATACCGAAAAAATACGCCAGTATAAAGGACAGCTCTTAATTTTAATATTAAGATGTCCCGCTTCACGATTTTCCATTTCCCGTTTAAATAACATGGGAAAATCTGATTCTTCAAGTTTGGAATTTTGTAGCTCTGCAACGAATTATCAAATTGGTTAAACCATGACATATTCTTATAGGAAATTTAATGCTCTACAAAAAAGGTCTCTTACAAAATTTTGATTAATGTACTCCTTCAAAAGTTATTCAAGGTCAAAGTTGAAACCATTGTAAATTGTAAGAAATTTTCACTTTTTTGGAGCATTTATCATACTTATTACAATATTTTGTCATAAATAAGCTTTTTTAAAACTTTTTGGAGTTCCACAAATTTTTTCTGTTTATTGATTTATATTAATTATCCTTGATATTAAAATTATTGAGTATAATAATAAAATAACAAAATAACAAAAAAAAATTCTTTAGAATCCTGATTTTGATGGCAATTTTGATAATTAATATAAATCAATAGTCAGAAAAAAATTGTGGAACTCCAAAAAGTTTTAAAAAAGCTTATTTATGACAAAATATTGTAATAAGTATGATAAATGCTCCAAAAAAGTGAAAATTTCTTACAATTTACAATGGTTTCAACTTTGACCTTGAATAACTTTTGAAGGAGTACATTAATCAAAATTTTGTAAGAGACCTTTTTTGTAGAGCATTAAATTTCCTATAAGAATATGTCATGGTTTAACCAATTTGATAATTCGTTGCAGAGCTACAAAATTCCAAACTTGAAGAATCAGATTTTCCCATGTTATTTAAACGGGAAATGGAAAATCGTGAAGCGGGACATCTTAATATTAAAATTAAGAGCTGTCCTTTATACTGGCGTATTTTTTCGGTATTCTGAACAAGATTTTCATTATATTTTTCAAAAAAAAAATAGTCGATTTTTTTGATACAGCCTAATATATATATATATATATATATATATATATATATATATATATATATATATATATATATATATATATATATATATATATACATACACATGAGGAGGTACTTTTCAAAAAATGATAAAACTTGAAGAATCAGATTTTCCCATGTTATTTAAACGGGAAATGGAAAATCGTGAAGCGGGACATCTTAATATTAAAATTAAGAGCTGTCCTTTATACTGGCGTATTTTTTCGGTATTCTGAACAAGATTTTCATTATATTTTTCAAAAAAAAAATAGTCGATTTTTTTGATACAGCCTAATATATATATATATATATATATATATATATATATATATATATATATATATATATATATATATATATATATATATATATACATACACATGAGGAGGTACTTTTCAAAAAATGATACTTCCATTTTAGGTCATATTTTTTTTACTTTTTTTAGGTCGGCAGAATTAAAATCTATACGTGTATTAAAACATTTTTTTTTTCGAAACATGATAATTCCTATCAAAAACTCCTTGTACATATGCTTGATTTTAACAAAATACGACTACTCCATTAATAAACTCAGAAAGCCAGCCACAGTTATCAGTATTTTACCAAATTTGATTTATCCAGTACATGAAAGGAATAAAAACAGAGATTGGAATAAAATATGTTTAATCCATTGTAACGTTATTCCTTCGTTTATATACTTTTTTAATAATAAGATATTTTATCAATAATAACTGGTTTATCACTATTACCATAGACAATATTCTCTAGAATCTAGGCATGTCACTTTGACGTTACTTTGAGGGCAAAAAATATGTCAAAGACGTTGCATTTTTGCAAAAGAAAAAACAAATGCTGTTTTTTGTTTTCTTATATTTTTAAGTACTGTAATGTTGTTTTTGTCATTCAGGGACTACAGTGACTAATCCATGAGATCCATCCATTTAAAAATAAAAACTAACAAATTACATTTTGTGGACTGTTTTACCTTTTATTTCTCTTTGCTTCAAACCATGACTAATCCATGGTTAGTTATACCAAAACACAAATATTCCAGTTAAGTATTAATCAAAACATGATTATTACACTATGCCATAACAAAACAAGTTTATTTTTGTATCATAATTTTCTCGGAAAGTATTGGCAACATTTTTTGACATAAAATGGTAATTGTTTTCTATGATCCTCAAGTTATTAATTGACTATCAATATTAAATGTATTAGAACAAATTCATGTTCAACACACAATTTATGAAATTCATCTTAATTTATGAAAAATTAAAAATTATGGAGTAATCATTTTTTGAAAACTATCTCCTCATATATATGAAGCTGATTTAACAACGAGGCGCAAATGATGATGATGTCATCGCTTCGGCAGAGTCTGTTTGACGTTCGTGCGGACCCAATACAAGATATTATTTATGAATCGATCACCGACGGTACCCTAGATACTTCTCTGTTGGCTGCCGCTCGGACAACAAGTCTAGAAACTGTCATACGACTCGTTGTGTTAAAGCTAAATGTACCATAGTGGAAAAATCAAACTAGTAGCTTTTTCCTCGTGTTGGTTCTGGGCTACTTTGAAGAATAGACCAACTGCCGTTCTGCCAGGCAGGTCGTAAAAGGCGACCGATTGGTTATGCGAGTCACTACCATCGTGGCTACTAAGTGGTAGAGTTCTGCATTGTCTCGCCCGGGTCTGGTACCACCGCCTTGCCTATTCCTGCCGCAATAGCGTCGGTGCTTGTTGCTGTCGTGTTTCGGTTTGGAGGGTAAGGTAGCCGGCTAACATATGCATGTGGCATTAGACCTCACCACAAGATAGCAACGCACCATTAACACCTTTGGTGTCTATAGGCGATGGTTGACTCTTTCCATCAGGAGACCCATCTGCTTGTTTGCTACCTTATAACATAAAAAAACTAGTAATAAGTGATAAAGAAAATTGTGTATAAGTGTATAAATTTTTCAAAAACTTACGTTCACAAAAAAAATATTCTAAATTCAAAAAACAAAAATAAGACTCTATGGAATATTATTAAAAGTGCAACAAATACACCACAGAAATCTAAGTATATTAGTACAATTAGTTATGACGGTGTAGAAGTTACAAATCCGAATATAATAGCCAATTTATTCAATAATCACTTTATTAAAACAACAAATAAAAAATTAACACATGAGAAAAATCACTACATTGCTAATATTAAGCCATGCTCTCACAGTATATTCTTAGCTCCGACCACCGAAAATGTAATAATTAAAACTATTAACCAACTTAAAGAAACAAAATCGGTAAGTTATGATATGATAACAACAACAGTTATAAAAAGTGTTGCTGACGTCATAGCCCCCATACTTACTTGGTTAATAAATAAATGTATTACACCGGGAGTCTTTCTGGATAGCTTAAAAATGTCAATAGTAAAGCCACTTTTCAAACGGGGAAGTCAAAAAGAAGTAGAAAATTATAGGCCAATTACGTTAATACCTATTTTAGCAAAGGTATTTGAAAAAGTGATATATGAAAGACTTAATAATTTCCTAAATAATCAAAACATCATTCATAAAGAGCAGCATGGGTTTAAAAAAATAAATCAACTACACAAGCCGTGTTCTCCCTAATTAAGACTGTAACTGAGAATATAAATAAAAAAAACCGTGTTGCAGTCATATTTTTTGACATGTCAAAAGCATTTGACTATGTAGACCACAATAATTTATTGGCAAAATGTGAAAAATACGGAATTAGAGGAGTAGCACTGCAGTTAATTAAAAATTATCTATCGAACCGTAAACAAACTGTAGAAATCAATAGAATTAATAAATCTGAGCTCCATACTTATACCTCAGACAGTCTGTATAATGAATTCGGTGTTCCTCAGGGCAGTGTGTTGGGACCACCTTTTTTCGTCCTAAATATCAATGATCTTCCTGATATACTACAATACAAGTGTATAATGTTCGCTGATGATATTGCAGTTATAGTAAATAGTGAACTCATATTGCAGTTATAGTAAATAGTGAATAGTGAACTCAGAACTCAATAAAACAGTACAAATAGTAATTAAATGGCTACAGCTGAATAATTTATATGTTAATGTAAATAAAACTAGTTTTATGCAAATCAGACATCATAATACACGTAAACTTGAATTAAAAATTGAATATAATAACCAATATATCACTGAAGTTAATGAAGTTAAATTTCTGGGAATGTACATTGATTGTCATTTAAACTGGAATACACATGTTGAAAAATTGTGCAGTAAAATAAATAAATATGTATTTGTACTAAGAAAAATTAGACAAACAGTAGGCAAGGACGCTTCTTTGACAGCTTATCACTCATATGTAGCTTCCTTATTGAGATATGGTCCAATATTATGGATGTCTTCTTGTCAAATTAATAAGGTTTTTTTAATGCAAAAAAAAAATTTGGTGCGGGTCCATTAGACAGCTGTAGACCATTATTTAAAAACAACAAAATCCTGACATTAACTAGTATGTATATTTTGGAAATAGTTAACTTTATTAACTAGCAAAAAGCAGAGCTTTGTAAGGGCTCGCAAAGTTATACTATCTAGTAATATTGTTAGAAAAGTATTTTTATGAGAATTACATCTTTTAATGAATGGGCTTTATTTATAATTATCTGATCTAAAAAACTCAGCGTATTTTCACCTAAACATTACATTTGCATCAAAGGCCCGCGTCGTCAGGCTTTGGACTAGGAATATTTGGTTTTTGTTTGTTGGTATTTTCAAGGAAAAATATGTATTAAAAATGAAGGTTGATCTTATAAAAAACACATTTTTGACATTTTGCTGAAATACTTTGTTTTTTTCTAAAATCAGGAAGTTCCTGGTTTTACGTCGATTTACAAAATCACAATCAAAAAATGTTTTATTTAAATAAACCTTCAAAATTTTTGGACTACGCATGCACGAAGAATTGACGGTAGACACTCAGCGAATACATTTTTCGAATTTTTCTCTCAGAGAAACCCTCGGAGTTCGATTCCAGAGTCAGGCAAATGAAAAAATGTGTTTTTTCATTTTTCTGATAAAACAACTTTGCCCGGGATTGGAAAAGTGCCCTACTGGCGATAGGCTGGCCACCTATCACATTGTGGGACTTAAGTATCTTCAGCTAACCGTGGATGCACACGTTGTGCTTCTGCCTACCTCTTCGGGGATACGGGCGTAAATATACCTTTTTTTAGCTTTTTACCCTCGCCCTCGGGCTAAGATTCGGAATTGATCTCAATACAATATAAATCAATTAATACATCTGTACTGTTTCTCAATAAGCATATTGTGAAACTCTCTAACGCTCTATTTACTCTGTTCCCAGCAAACATCCCTGTTCTAGACCTAAGTTCTCCTTGTGCTTCCCACAATATAACTTCGAACTTCCCTTCTCTTGCATTCTCCTTTCAATGATTTTATCATACACCTTCGATGCCAAACTGATCAAACTGATGGCTCTATAGCTATTGCAGTTTATACTTGAACCTCGCCTTTATACGAGAGCACGATAAACGCGCGCCGCCAGTCAAATATGAAGAAACAATTCATGAAGTACGTAGTCTCTTAATAAGTTCAAAAATTCTAATAGAAAATGTATCTTCTATCAATTTTAACTCGTTAATTTAATAAGAGATGGCGTTAGTAGTAATAAGATTCTAATACAAATTGTACCTTCTATTTTTTTATTTTAATAAAATGGTATTTTTATGGTAGATAACAAATCTAGACATGAATATAAACTACCACGTCGAAGCTCAAACCTAAAAATGCGATATTTTTTCAATAAACTGTACCACAAAAGTGCATAGAAAGTGGCCTAGTGTAGGGCTCGCTACGCTCGCACTGATAAACACCCGACTTATTTTAATATAGCCAGAGATAAAGACTTGGGTATCGAGACCCTACTAGACTGCTTATGCACCCTTGCAAATCATGTGTGTACACGAAAAATTGTTATATTATGTGTCTAAGAGTGTATAATCAATTACCAAGGCAAATAAGAGAATTACCAGTCACAAAACAACTACATGTTCTAAAAAACTGGTTATTACAAAAAACTTATATAATTTAAAAGAATTCTTTGATATTAATTGAAAGTAGCAAAATATATTTGTAGCGTTTTATCTGTGTAATTGTACATTTGAACTTAAAATATATTTAAAAATGTGAGTAAACTGAATAACTTTTAATGCTTAATTAATGCTTAATTTTAATTTAACATAATATATGACATTTTAATTTTGTAGTTAATTATTAATATATACATTTTTAATTTAAATTTTTGACATGGATTTGATCTCTGATTATACATAATAATTGACTTTAACATGTAGGTTAGTAAGTAGGTATATTAAGTTTGAGTATTTAATAAGTTTGTCACCTATTCATAATCAAATATTGAACAATTTTAATTAAGGGTTGAGAAGTAATGTATTTTAAATGGAGCTTCTAAGCAGAATATTTTATAAAATTGCTTAATCTTAATCTAAAATTAATTTTAAATAACATTATTATCCTCTTGACTTATTGAATTTGAATATATATATATATATATATATATATATATATATATATATATATATATATATATATATAATAGTAATGAGTTATGTATTTCAGCATTTTTCAAAATTCAACGCCTAAAAAGATAAAATAAAAAATTATAGAGTAAATAAGCGCACAGCAATGTATATGTATAACTTCACTTACCGAAGCTGGGGTTATACAGGGCCTTGGCCGAGGTGGAGTTTGTTGTCGTGCAACAGCCACTGGTTGAACTGGTGTAATATTATTGTTAACTAAATTCTGATCCTGTTGTATATTTGCTGCAACAAAATATTAATAAAAAATAACAATGCTCATTGCTATCTTACCTTGCGAACCAAAGCCTGATAGTGACAAGCAATGAATATTGTGAAAAGCCAAAGCGGCATTAACAAACCCAGGCGAGACTGCAAAAACCTTATAGATACAATGCTAATAACAATTTTGCTAATCAATTGTTTTATTATTAAGGAATACGAATACATTATACGAATAATTTTTACTAATTAATTTAAAAAAAATATTTATTATTTAAGAAATACCATCTAACCCAATAACAGTGTCCTTTCTAGAGAAAACAGAGAAAATAGTGTAACGCGTATAATTCACGTTACCTACGATCATAATATGGTCAATTTATTTAAACATATTTTTTTCTTAAATTATAACTTTTTTCCTTCTCCTTTTCTTGAATAGATTCACGAGAGAATTATTAATTGTGAAGCGATTCATGGTGGGCTGAAGGCACTTTTTCTATGCCATAGACGAAATAAATATGTTGTCGTCTGTGCTAAAACTGTTTTGACATTTTGGTTAGCTGTGGAATCTACTCGAAGGTTCAAGGCTTTTCGTAAAAATGCGCCGGTGTGTGGGCGACGTTTTTTAATTTAAATCTTAAAAAAATGGTTAATTTTTAATTTTCAAAAACCCCAAAATGTGAACTTTTAAACCAACGCGTTCTACTATCATTTTTGACCACTCTATCTGTGAATGTGGTTTAGATGAAGGTTCTCTTCATCATATTTTTTTCAACTGCCACAAATATTCCACCTCTCTTTATGATATATTACCCCCTAACATTCCCCGTCCTATGAATATCCACTCTCTATTATGCTTCATTGATACTCCTTTTGTCCAACTATTAAGCCAGTATATAGACCATTTTAACATTAAATTGTAGTTACTTTTAACATAGTATAACTATTATTGTGAAATGTGATTTGTGCTGTCTATTTTAACACTCTATGTTTGTGTGAATGTCTCAAGTAGTTGTGTTTGTTTCAGGTGGTGGTGAAATCTTAATAAAATACTTAACTAAGCCTACCGCACATTTGCATCTCCATCGTGTCTTAGTCACTACGTAGACATTGGCGGAATCCTATTGCTCCCAAGCAATGGTCAAAAGCCATTAAACAAATAAATATATATATATATATATATATATATATATATATATATATATATATATATATATATATAACCGGGTTAAAACGCGTACATATATAGAACTTACTTGTAAAGCTCCACGTTTCGGCCAAGTTACATTGACCGTGGTCACGAGCAGACCACATGCTCGTGACCAAATTTTCACATGAAAATCATCTGTGTGAAGCTTAGTATATATTATACAAATTAATATCAATTTTAACCACTAGGTGATCAATAGTAAAGATATAGATTATTCTCATCTTTCCTATCTTAATGATAGTCAAAATTCTCAAAATGATCTTAAACAGTTTGGCAAAAACACCTTATAAATGCAACTAATATGGTCCTCTTAAAAATATAATTACCAGGGTTGTTTGCAATTACTTCACCATTGGGTTTCGCTTTTTTTGAAGCATTGCCATCTTTCTGTTCCATTTGCTGACGTCTAAACTCCTTATATGCATCTGTTTTTTTGTATTCAGCCCATTCTTTGATATATCTAAAAATAAAAATAAACTTTTAACACTTGACAATTTTTTTTATATAGGACATCAGTATAAAGTTCTCCTGACAAAAGAAGCTACATATTGCTCATTTTAGACAGCATCAACATTTCTCAAAAAACATTTTACAAGAGAACCATTACTGTCACATGTCACTATAAAAAGATTTTCTCACTTATTATAAGCCTAAAGTAACTATGTGTTTACAGTTTTTGAAATATGTCGACCTTTTAGCAAATTAGCGAAATGTAACATGGAACATCAAAAGTAAAAGTTTGAGCCTCACGTGTGCCATACCATAATATAGTCTTTAGCTATTTTCATCTGTCCAACAAAAGTTTATTGCTACCGTGTAGCAATTTTGAAGGTTGCTTTGAGAAGAAGAGAGGATATTTTAAAATTGTTTTATTAATTCCGAAATATGTCCCCATGTCGGCCCTGGGCTTTTTTGAAGAATAGACTAACTGCCGTTCTGCCAGGCAGGTCTTAAAAGGTGACTGATTGGCTATACGAGTCACTACCATTGTAGCTCTAGTAGCTAGTAGTAGTGTAGTAGTAGTGGTAGAGCTCTGCATTTTCTCGCCCGGGTCTGGTACCACCCCGCCTTACCTATTCCTGCTGTAATAGCGTCAGTGTTTGTCACTGTCATGTTCCGGTTTGGAGGGTAAGGTAGCCGGTAAACTTATGCATGTGGCATTGGACCTAGCCATAAGATAGCAACGCACCATTAACACCTTTGGCAATGGTTGACTCTTTCCATCAGGAAACCCATCTGCTTGTTTGATACTTATTAGAAGAACAGTACGATTTACCAACATATATCACTAAAACAATGGTTTTTTTTATTTCATAAGCTAGCAAACATGCAGTTGGTTCTAGAAATGGAAAGAGATAGCCATTGTCTATAGACATATCTTGCTCTAATAAGATTTAGATAGATAGATTTATATTAAAAAAATCTGCATTAAAATTGCTACCTCTGTTTGGGAGGTATGATGCCACAAACAGATACACATTAAACTTATACACTCCTTGCTTTTGTCAGGGGTTACATTACTACTGACAATTACTAAAAAAAATTTAATAACTCACCTTTCTTTGTCTTGATCAGCAGCATCTAAATAATGTTGTTTCGCCTCTGCAGGCAACTTACTCCATTCACTGGCCAATTGTCTAGTTAACTCGGCAAAGCCTAGCTCAGGTTGTTCAGCACGTAATTGATCACGTCTCTCATTTAAAAACCGAACATACCCTATAATTATATATAAATACAGAATTGTTGTCAAAAGGGCATAAATAAATATTGCGCATGCAAAAGTAATCATCTTTATATTGGGGTTATCAATTGTACACACAATTGAATTATATTAGTATATTAAATATGTTACAAAAAATTGTGACTAAGAAAATAATAAAGGCATTTTTAATTTGTAAAACGGTATCTAATAATAATGTGTATACTTTAGAAAACAGCAGTAATTTTTTTTATCAATTACTGTCTTAATAAACATGCGAGATGGAAATGGGTTTGTTTTAAAAACTTCTTGAACAAAATACAAGATTAGTTAGTTTTAGGGGCAGTGTTACCAGTTCCAATAGATTCAAGTCACTAGACTTAATATAAAATGTTGCTAGAAAGTTGCTAAAACTGACTAGTGTGGGATGGACACAAGAAATTAGTGATGCTTTACAAGAATTTTTAGATAAGTAATAGAGTGCACGAATTTATGTGTCAATTATGTCAATCTTCCAAAAAAGTTTTTAGTAGTAGCTATAAAATTGTCGACCTGTCAAAAGTGCCTGTAAAGTTTGACTATAATAGATCGATAAGTTATCAACGATAGTACAATAGTAGTAATATACTACACATTACTTTATAGTCGATATATCTATACATATAATAAAATCGTAGGAAAGTCAAAACTGTACATTGAATATTTTTTTAAAAGCATACTTGGGACGTGATCTACAATCAATATTGTAGCTAAAAATATAGCTTTTAGAATTTTTGTCTGTTTGTCTGTATGTATGTCCGGGGTAAACTCAAAAAGTAATGCATGGGTTTACTTCAAATTTTGCATGAATATTACTAACAGGTCGGGTCAACATATAGGCTACATATTATCACGCTATCATTTACGGGGGAGGAGCAGTGCAGAGTAAACGAAGTTCACGCGAACGATGTCGCTGGCAACAGTTAGTTATTACTATATAGTAGTCCGCAGTAAAAGCTGCAACTATTGCTATATCAAATTATTTTAATAAAGTCAAAGTCAAAACATTTTTATTCAAATTATCCTTTATAGACACATAGGATCGGAAAAGCGGCCACACACTGAGAAGATACGGCGGAAGAAACTCAGCGGGCTTGTCTTTTTTTGTGTTATATTTTTTTTATATCATAGGATAGCAAACAAGCAAATGGGTTTCCTGATGGAAAGAGTCAATTATCGCCTATAGACACGAAAGATGGTAATGATGCGTTGCTATCTTGTGGTGAAGTCTAATACCACATGCATACCTAAAAAGTTACAGTAGGTATCTATAGGGCTAAGTGGCAATGTTTTATTCTTATATCATTCATACGTCTTTTGAAAGTGTTTTATAAAGCTAGGCAAAAATATTTGATTCAATAATTAGGTATAAGGAAAAAATTAAAATTTTAATTTTGTGCTTAACACTACAGTGCAAAATAGGACTTTTTTAATTATTTTTTAAGTTAAAAAAAATATATATTCACTGCCTAAAAATATTTTGATTTGCACCCTGAAAGTCACCAGGTAAGTTGCTAAATATTTTTGTTGTCAAAGCCTTTTTTGTTGTTAAGGTTTCAGCAAAGTTGTCATTTCTAGCGACAAAGTCGGTAAATGGGCAAGTTTGTGTGGCCCGTTTCTAATACAATCCCTGATAGAAAATGATGGTCCGGAAGTGACATAACCAGAAAACTTTGATCATGCATATCTCAGCAACCATGGGTTTCAGCGGGGGGGGGGGGGGATAGTACAGGGGGGGTAGAAAACCTCCCCCTTCCCCCTTTCAACCCTTAGTTCAACATGCAAATTTCAAATGCAATCCCGCTAAAACTAAGCAGCTTTTTCAAAGCAAAAAATTATTATAATTCGTAATATTACCGAGGTTAAGTTTGTAAGTAGAAAGTAGTCCCCGGGAACTACTGAACTCATAATTATACTGTGGAATCACGATCATGGGCTAGAATGCCATATTTTTATGAACGAGTCGTAATAACTTAGACCATACTGTAAGTTTTCGGATTTAGATGTATAGAACAGAAAGTATGGTATAAATAAACAATTACTTAATACACTATTTTAATGAATAAAAAAAGTAAGTGGCTACCAGTAAGTGGCTGGCGAGGAGCAGTTACATCTCGAGGAACTTTAGGTTTACGTTTTTTTGGTTTTTTAGGAGATGGTTTCGGCAAATCTTTAAGAGATTGAGCACTTGTGTCAATTTCACTGGAGGTTGGTGGATCCGGCAAAACAGAAGGCACATTAGATATAGGTTCTTGATTCACGTCAGCTGATCTTTCAATGCATTTATTTTGTACCTCATCAACTTTATCCACTTCCATGTTACCGAGATGGTAAAAATTGAAATACTGCAATATAAAAATTTTCACTTCAATAAATTAAACTTTAATAAATAATAGCCAGATTAATACAACACACAACTGACAACAATGAACAAGTGTCAAACCACAGACCAATTAGAGTACTACGTAGTACACGTATAGACCGCCATCTGGGGAATATTTGGTTTAAACCGTATGCAAAGTTCGAAAGAAGGCTCAGTGAATTTGGCCCCACTTTTTTTGATTTTCAGATTTTTGATATTTTTAATTATTTGTTCGTCGTTCGTTCTTTAACGTTCGATTGTAAAAATTGTTTGTTCGTCTTTTATTTATTTATAATTAATTAAACAAATGATCACCCTTAAGTTGGCCCCCCTTACTAGATATCTTTATTTTTATCACTTAGATTAATTAATTTTGATTAATTATCGTTTGTTCGACGACTATTGGTGATTGTTCGATTATAAAAACAATTAAATTCCCAATTATTATTTATTTTATATCTAATATGCAAACCATTACCTCACGCCTACATTGCGCATGCGCCAGCAGTAGAGATGGGTTAATACCGATATTTCTCAAGATTAGGTGATACTAATATATTCACTTTGAAATATTATAATGTCTTAACTAATATGTCAGTATTAACTAATATTTCACTGTAATTTGGACCTTAAAGTAACAGTAATAAGATCTGGTGGGTAACTACGAGCTCTTAAAGCAGGACAGAATTTGAACTGCCTTGCTTTTTCGTACCATGACACCTTATTAACAGGCCAATAGCAGGCCTGCTACTTGACGTCTATGAAAACCGTTCACCTTTTTTTTCATATAGACTATCCCACAGAACAATATAACTAACGGAAGAGAAATGTACCTTCTGGCGATTTTTTGTCCCCCACAAATGTCACTTGAGTATAATAGTTTAGGGGCAGAAAACGAGATGGCGTTAGTAGTAGACGTGTATGTGTGCGTGTGTATACATATATACACATCCATATATACATATAGATGATTATTAAAGGCTCTAAGGGAAAAAATGAGCATAAGCAGTAAGTGAAATGAAAATCGTTTCCATGATTATTTTGTTTTTATAAGGCACAAAAATCCCAATAAAATAATTTTGTAGCTACTACACGTAGAAATGTTACAGAATACTACTTTGGTGGGAGATTTGAAAACTCAAAATAATCACAGAAAGGGCATTTCACTTACTGATTATACCCATTTTTTCCCTAAAGCCTTTTATAATCATCCAGTATATATATCTTTTCCATTTATTGAAAAAAAGGAAAAAATACGGTCTTTGCGGTGGTTCCAGGAAGATTGCAAAAAACCGGAATCAACCAAGATTATTGATATAATTTAGCTGAAAGTAATATATGCAATTAATTTCAACTATCCAATTTTTTACAATCTTTCTAGGATTATCGCAAAAACGCAACTTTGCTAGGCTATACTGGATGGGTTCAGAAAAAATACAATATATATACATATTTCTTTTTTTATTTGGATACATTATAATTTTACTCGAGGTTCTTTTGACCGGTTGACAATTTCTTAATTACTACCAGATTTAAAATGCACTGACAATCTAGTGAAGAACATATAAAAGCTCCGTAATCTGTGTGCATGATTCTTGGCATTCTGTTCTCTGTTTTATTCCGTAAGAAATTTGGGGAAAAGATTGTGTATGTAAATAAGTAGACAAAACTGATCATAAATAGACTAAAATTATCAATTGACTATATTTTGCTTCATTTCAACACAATAAAACGCAGAACAGAAAAATAAGATGATGGCGATATCTGTATATAAGCCATATAGTGGACGTTCCATTTGGACAAAGCGGTTCGACTTCACATTCTTCATTCGAACCGCAAATGACCGGAACATGCATCCTGACTCTGTGTTCCCCGGCGAGTACAACCTGGGGATATTCAAGAGAAGAGTGAACAGGTACCTTCTAGGGAAGCGCGTTCCATCTTAGCTTACCATCAGGCGAGATTGTGGTCAAGCACTTCCCTATAGATAATAAAAAAAATATAATCTTTATTATTTAGAAATGCAAACAAACTTAACATTTTTTTTATTTAAAACTAGCTACACCGTTTATTGTAATAAATGTGAATCCCACTAAAACAACTCATTTCTTTTCAGGATAAAAAGCAGTCTATGTGCTATTTCAGGTTATCATCTACCTGTGTGCCAAATTTCTTCCAAATCCGCTTAGTAGTTTTTGTGTGATTGAGTAACAAATATCCATTCATACACATACGCATTTATAATATCAAATATAGATAATAAACAAATCATCTGTATCTCGTGCATATTGTTGCTACTGTACGTGAACTAAATTAGTGAAAGTGGTTAGTTTGCAATGGAAAGTACCGCGGCCGTAGCCCGTCCAGCTCCACACACCACCACCACCCTTTTAATTAAAAAACAAAAACAATCTAGTCGCGCACTCTGCACGTTTTGCCGCAAAAACCGGCAGACCGCAAACCGCAAAAACTCTCAGAGAATTTTGATTGTACATACCGAAATATTTTTCGACAAATTCTATTTTGCTGAGTGTCAAGATTTCGTGCTAATATTAATAGTTTGTTTAGCCAATTTAAAAAGGGCAGTGCCATTGAAGTCTATTGATTAACTATAATAAACTAAATTTCAATAATATTACAAACACACATACATGAACTGATGACCTTCGTCTTTTCGTCATTTGAAATAGGTAGTGGTTGTTCCACAGCATTAAAGGTCTGCTTTTTTTTGTTAAGCAATATCAGAAAAATATTGACACGCAATAGGACACCGATGAGAAAACTTTAGGTACTACTTACATGGAATTGATTATCAAAATTATTTTATATAAAAAATTTAAGAAATTAAATAGCAATCAAATCCCAAGTTTTTGTCATATAAATAATCTAAGATTTTATAATACCTCCCATTTTAATAGTTTTGTAACACATTTTTAACGTGTTTACCAATAGACTTTTATAGCTTGGAAAGTTTGTATTTAAAGCGTATAGATATAAGCCACAAAAAGCAGTATTAATTCTGTAGACAAGATGTATGCTCTAGATTGCTTTTGTTCCTTGTAATTAGCAGTGCACATAACAAGCAAATATTTTAAGAATATACATTAAATTCTCAAACATTAGGAAATTAGAGTTTAAATATTGATTTCCTTAAATTTTTCTCTAAGGAAACCATCCGGCTAAAATAGTTGCAGCTCTTTTTGCAAAACAAAATATAGTACTTATATATATATAGTACTTATATATATATATAACACACATGTGTTAAGTGAGAATTCCTTAGAGAAGAATCCCATTACTCAAAGTAACTAACATATTCGTTAATATTTTCGTTCATCAGTTAATTAAGTCTGACTGATAACTTATTAAAATGCGGTCCCGATTGCATTTTTTATTTAGAGTTATACCTAAAAACACAGAAGAAATCACTTTTATTCGGGATAAGCTCGCCCATTGTGCAGTCTGTTTTTAATAAGTCTCTATGTATTACTTCTCTTATAATTGTGTACAATAAAGCATTAAATGAATAAATAAATAGATTTCCCAGTTTTTTTAGGTACCACCTGATCCAGTTTGTTTCTATTAAATTGTACACTGGTATCTACATGCCTTACATAGGCAGTGAAAATTTAACACGTTTAGTTCTTATTGCCATTTAATAAAAGATTGTAATGGACGAAGTGTACAACTTTTGAAACCAGCTGGTCATTTAACTGTGTCAAGTCACAATAGAACTAGAAGCGTTATCCACAAGCAGTATACGAATTCATGCTTATCCCCCATGCAGTATGATTAAAGATGTCCATGTTAACAGCAGCAAAAGTAGATTTTCTCCAATACTTATGAATAAAAGTTTACTTTTTAACGTTTTGTTGTTTTAATAATAATGCATTTTTAGTCCTTGTCAACATTTTTGATGAGTTATAGTGTTAGAAGTTTGCGAGTTTGTTTGTAATGTCTGGGAACTATTGAACCCATTTTGATAATTCTTTCACTAGTAGAAATCTATAATTTATAGCAAGTTTCCCGCGTGGATGTCAACCTCGCGAGAAACTTGTTATTATACAAAAGATCTATTTTATTTTATGAGTGTTATAATATACTTGTGCTGCTTTTTTGATTTCATCCACACCATCATAAGTTAATTTTCCGGATAAAATCCTATTTATAGAACGACACCAACTGAATATTAAAACATTTATTGTACAATTTTCGAAAAATATTTTTAAATCACTTTTGTGTGTAGGACAATCACATGGAAATTCTAGTAGCATATCTGCCAACATTTTTATATTGTTTTTAATTTTAAATTTAGGACCATCTTTCTGTAAAAAAGATTGTGTAATATTTTGAATTTCTGAAAAATATAACTCCAATTCTTTCGACGGATATGCTAGCCACTTTTTATTTTTAGTATATTCTTTGGCCCTAGTATACTCATTAGCATTCGTATCATTCAACTCAACTAATGTTTTTTTACACATTTTGCAACCTTTAATTTTTTTTAAGCATTTAGTCAGGACCCATCCGCAAACATAATTCCTTTGGCCTACATCATTATCATAATTATTACAAAGATTTAAAACTTCTTCATTAAAATTTATGATATCATTATCTTTTTCTTTGGGAATATTGGAAACGTTATCACATTCTGTTATAAAAGTAGTAAAATTTTGCAAACAAGAATTATGATCTTCTTCACAATTTGCATTCACTGCATGCGTAGAGTTAAAATTATTTATTAGAAGGGCTTTGTATGCACCTTCGAAAGCTATTGTGTTTGGTGCAACATTTCTTGCACCATAACTTCGAATATTCCCAAAGAAATTTTCTAATGGGTCCTGATTAAGATTTCTGGTGAATAAACAGTCCAAAGAATACTTTTGTGACACAATATTCCATAATGATTTTATGCCTTCAATAGTGATTTGCATATTCTTTACAGTTGGTGTTACAGATTCTACAAATCTAATCTTATTCCCATTTTTTATCAGCTTGATAAATTTAACAGTTTTAAATACTTTTAGGGCGTTATTCCACAACTGATGGTGTGGGGAATTTCTTTTAACACCACATCTGTATATTTTTCCATTTTTGGGATAAAAGCTACTAGAATTTAATGAATCAAATAAATTATCAAGTAATTTCACAAAAAAAATCATATGCCTGCACTCTTGTGGTAAAAGGCCACGTGCAGATAAATGTTCAGTTGCAACTGCGACACTGTGGCTAAATAATTGCGTAGCAGTTTTGACGCGCATCTTTTTAATTTTGTCTTTATTAACATGTTCCTCAGTTAATTTTTGAAGGCATCTTAATTCACCAAAACTTTTATCCGCTTCATATAATTGTTCAAAAAAACACCATTTTATAGTATATTCTTCGTCTTTATTAGGTTCACGATATATAAGGTCTTTTCCTATAAGATTATTTCGGATACCTTTCATTAAATGAGGAACATCATAAATGCAAATGATTTGTTTTTGTGAAACTTCAATCATATTACATTGAAATTTGTATTCAGAATCATTTTTCAAATAGTTGCATTTAGTTTCTTGCACCATTTCATTAATAGCACTTACATTTACTGGACTTTGATCACATACCATACATAGTAAGTGTAGCCCTGTACTTTGTATGTGCTCAATTACATCTTTGATGAAATGTTTTAATTGAATTTTTATTAAATTATTCGTAAAATAAAAAGCGACTGGTTGTTTAAAACTTTTTTTGATACCTTTTATCATAAAAACCAATGCATGATTTGCGATTTTTTTAGGATCATTACACGCAAAACCCTTTAGTTCATCTTTATGTGCATCATAGTGAATTTGTGGTGTTAATGACATTTCATCAAAAATTAAAATACAAAGACGGTCTTCTACATTTAGTTTACTAACAGTCTTTCTCAAATTTTTGAATATATTTTTATTTATACCAGTCCCCAATTTCATTTTACCTAAAAACTTTCTGAGAGTTCTTGCAGATGGAAGTGTAAACAGTTTTGAAAGCAATGTATAACTTTTAGGACTTCGCTTGAAAAGAGAAAGGGAAAGAATTTTATCTTCTACAGTAAAACGTCTCCCAGAAGGTTTTTTGGAAGTTTGGTAATACTGCATAGCCGTAAATAATTTACCAGGCTGTGTCATATTTTTAGTAATCATTTGGAATGCGGTAATCTTATTTACGGCTTCAGCATTTTTAATTCTACATTTTAATGATTGTCCCATTTTTTGAAATCTTCTTATTGCCTTCTTTAAGTTTTTAACTTGAAAATTAATATACTTTGCCTTATTATCTGCCAAAGACGTAGGTCCTGCAATAATAGAAAATCATTAACATTTCTGATGACTGCAAAATGAGCAACAACGGTCTAGAACAAATTGGTCTATTTATTTATTAACAAAGTGGTATTAAAAAAAAGTATCTTCACGTCCGTATCCCCGGAGAGGTAGGCAGAGGTACAAGTGCACCCACGATTAGCCGAAGATACTTGGTCCCACAAATGTGATAGGCTGCAAGCCTATTGCTATCCGGGCAATTTCCAATCCCAGGCAACTTTGTGTTTATCAGAAAACTGAAAAAAACACTTTTTATGTGCCCAACCCGGGAATCGAACCCGGGACCTGTGGTCAACTCCAACGCTGGACCACTAGACCACAGAGGCGACAGTGGTATTAACTTTGTTTTCTCCATCTCTTGCACAAAATTAATTATGTAAACATGTTGAAATTAAACATAGGGTAAAATTGCATATGATATTACAGAAGTTTATACTGCCAGGTGCATCTAACCGAGTTTTGGTTTCACAGGAGTTAGTAATTGGTGTGGTGTTAGACCTTTAATTACAATAAGATACTTTTGCATGAATATTCTCAATTCTGCACCACACGGGAATATGACAATGCGGATTACTGTCACAAACAGCGCTCAGCACAGTAACTAGCGCTATCAACAAATGGCGACCGGGACTGACAACTTGACGTGCCCTCCGGAAGACGGACGGAATCATCTATCTTGTCAGTTCAGGCAATCAGGTGATTCAACCTGCAATGTGCTAACTAAACTGCTCTAATCTATCTTAACTGAGAACAATCTGACAAGATTTTTTTCACTATGTGAGCCCCCTGTGGGAATCGAACCCACAATCTCTTGGTAATTTCTGCATATATACATTTCATATCTACAGATATGAGACATGTACAATTATGTAGGAGACACGATTGCTTACTAACTGCACTTAATTTCGTTTTACTATGCCCCCATAAGTTATTATTTCGTAAATAGTAAATACATATATATTTTATTCTCCGTTCTCCCACGCCCCACAGAAATGCGCCTTGAACCATCATGTAAGGGGTCTCTTCCCTCCCTTTCCCTTTTTTCCCCTTTTTTGTTTTTTAGTTGGCTACTTTTTTAACTTAATTTTGTTCGTGTACGCCGTGGGTAAAATTCTCGAAGAAAATGCCTATTTTCTTTTATCTGCTACATCATTTTCCAATATCACCGTTGGTCGAATGGTTAGCGACACTGATTAGGTAATCGACGGGGCTCGGGTTCGATCCTCGTCGGGGACAAGTATTTGTTTGGTATGTTGGTTTGGTTTGGTGTGTTGGTGTGGTTGTGTTGGTTTGGTTGGTTGGTTAGGTGGTTGGTTTGGGTGTTTATTAAATATTTTCCATATTTATATATGTATTTCTATGTATTAGTATCGTTGACTAACACCCATAACACAAGCAAATAATTTGCTTACTTGGGGTTAGATCAATAAGTGAAATTTGTCCCGTGAATATTTACATTTTCATTATTGCAATAGCAATAGATAGCATTCATATTATTACTTGGAGGAAAGCTTTCTACCATAGTTTTGTGCTCTAAATATAAAGTCTTAAAACAAAAATCCGTTGACAGTCACTTTCCTTAAGAGCATGTTCAATTTTGGTTGTTAGGATGCTTGCGTATCCTAACAACCAACAAACAGTTGGGGCTTAGTTAATTATAAATTCTTACATGTGTTTGTATATAAGTAAAATTTTTGACAGAAATCAGTTACCTTTTCAGTATTTTTGGAAAAGAGAATGAACACAATGATGGGGATAAGGTTAAAAATGATATAGGAATATAATGATCAAGTGTGGCGATGAGAAGTGATAAAAGTAGGAAAACAATCTTAATGTTTAAATTCAGAAAATAAAAATAAAATATATTACTTACTTTTTTGTCGAGTAGTATGAGGTTTTAATAATGTATTTAATGTAGTTTTACAGTAGCTGTGATCTACATGAACATAGGACACACAAGTTGCATCTGAAATTAATAATTACATATTTGTATATTTTTTTAGCTGAGGTTTTGTTTAAAACGAATAATATGGCAATTGTGTTAAAATGAATAATTGGCAAAATGAGTTTAGGTTTGATGTATTATAGGCCACATTGGAAGGGTTTATTGTACTTTTTTAACATTTATTATCCCACTTAGATGAAGAAGGATATAGCGTCATTTGGTGGTGAACAATTGCACTTGATTTGCAGATTTATCTTATGATTGATTACACCTAGAGTACAGTGGCGAGTCAGTAAATGAGCTCTTGGCCCAGAGAGTCGCCGAACTGAGTAGGTGGTTACACATATTTACTACAGTGGCGAGTCAGTTCAGTTTTGATCATGCTTCAAAGGATCTGCATTTGTAGCACTAAATAAATTTTATTGATATTTTCAAGTTCCATTTTTTTACCTACCTTCCTATGCCGACGTCTGAAATCAAATTTCATATTCAGGCATAGGTAAAATGCTCATAAAATAAAACTACTGGGCCTACCTGAATCAAATTTTTATGGGACAAATTCGAAACTATTCGGTTCATAAATCGGTTCAGAAGCCTCGGCGAAATCGGTGTACATACATAAAAAAAATACATATATACCGGCCGAATTGAGAACCTCCTCCTTTTTTGAAGTCGGTTAAAAAGCACATGAGCTATTAAGTATGCAATAGAGTTATAATGTCCCTACACCAAAAATTAGTAAAGTGCGAATTGGGCCACATGCAATGTAGGGTTCCAAAGTTGCCTATCAGAAAAATGCGGACTTAGAGGAGGGCTTTTATTGTTTCATATTACAAACTTCTAATATCAATTACCGATATATCCCCACCACAGGTTCACCTATTATAAAAACTTCTATTAGTACATTTTAAAAGTTGGTCAACTAATATTCCAAAAATTTGTAAAGCCAGCAAGCCGTGATTGTTTGGCTATGGGAGTCACTACCATCGTGGCTATTAAGTGGTAGAGTTCTGCATTTTCTCGCCCTGGTCTGATACCATTGCCTTACCTATTCCTGACGTAATAGTCTCAGTGCTTGTCACTATTGTGTTCCAGTTTGTAGGATAAGGTAGGGGGTATAAACTTATGCATTACAGCTTTCTAGTAATAAGGTATTGTGAGCAATCGTGCGGACGGACGGATAGACGGATGGACATAGCGAAACTATAAGGGTTCCTAGTTTACTTTGGAACCCTAAGAATAGAGATATACAAAATAAACTATGCATTAAATACTATATGTACCTTCATCAAAATTTCTTGATGTTGAAGGGCTAACTGTATTCGCAGGGACTATCAACAATTTCGGGTTTTGAATGCATGGAGACTTACTGATTACATTTGATCTGTCTGAAAAATCATAAAATTAAGTTATTGTAATACTATCCTCTACTTTGGCGGGTATAGCTGCTGCTAAACTTATATTTCCCCATATTGTTCCAGGCCCCCTTTGAAGAATAGACCAGCTTCCATTCTGTCACAAAATTCGTAAAAGGCAATCAATTGGCCAAACTTATTCCTACCATTGTGAGTACTAGGTGGCAGAATTTTACAATGGTTGGCCCAGGTCTGGTATCAACACTTATTTCTGCCACAATATCGTCAGTGCTTGTCACTGCCATGTCCTGGTTTGGAAGCTAAAATAGCTGGTAAACTTATCCATGTGGTATTACCAACTTGTCATATGGATATCAACATCTCTCACCGTGTTGGTCCCGGCCTCCTTTGAAGAATAGGCCAACTGCCGTTCTGCCAGGCAGGTCGTAAAAAGCGACCGATTGGCTATGCGAGTCACTACCATCGTGGCTACTAGGTGGTAGAGTTCTGCATTGTCTCGCCCGGGTTAGGTACCACCGCTTTACCTATTCCTGCTGCAATAGCGTCAGTGCTTGTCACTGTCATGTTCCAGTTTGGAGGGTAAGGTAGCCGGTAAACTTATGAATGTGGCATTAGACCACAAGATAGCAATGCACCATTAACATCTTTGGTGTCTATAGGTGATGGTTGACTCTTTCCATCAGGAGACCCATCTGCTTGTTTGCTATCTTATAAAAAAAAACATGCCATTAACAACTTTAGTATCTACAGGCAATAATTTCTCTTTCCATCAGGAGAACCGTCTGCTTGTTTGTTATCCTAGGATTAAAAAAAACTGCTATTCTGCCATAAAAGGTAAACATTTAGCATTACCTTTACCTACTCTAAATTTACCTACTCCTGCTGCAATATCATCAGTACATGTCACTGTCGTGCTCTAGTTTGAAGGACAAGGTATTCGGTGAAGTTACGCATGTGGTATTGCCATCCCATCACATGGATAGCAATGCACCATTAACATCTTTTGTGTCTATAGGTGACAGTGTCACCTTCCATCAGGAGAGTCATATTCTACTTGTTTGTTATCAAGTGAAAGATCCTAAGCACAATGGCAGCAAATATTTGTGCTCTGGGTTTATAAATGTTTATGTGCACAATGGTTCTCTTTTGTTTTATATTTAACACTTCAATTTTTTACCAATAATAATTTTGGTAAAAAATCAAACTGTTTCAGGTGAAATAATATAATTTTGATATTCCCTTAACTGTCCTGCCTCGATCTCTAGAGTGTCTGTGTGCCTTTTCTTTGCATTAGCCTCTCACAACTGCCACCATGTACTTCAGTCCTTAGTTCGACCATATTACATCTGCTACTTCCTTTATCTCGTTCATCCATCTTCTTGGTATGTGTGTGTGTGAGTGTGTGTGTGTGTGTGTGTCTTGTCCTCCTGCGACCTCCATATTTTAATTGACTTACTGATTTCACCTAAACTTTCTGAAAAATCATAAAATGTAAAGCATAGCATTTGTGTTGAATTAACCTCTCATGTAGAGGGTAACAGTCAATAGAAAGTGAGTGAACGTGACTGAACTCAAATAGGAAGTGAAACAATGTTACTACAATGGTAGCACACATCTGTAACACCTTGGTGATCTATGGGTGGTGGTTCTCTTCTACTTTTTGCAATCTGTTGTTTGCAAGATTTTGCTATTAATTTTATATGTATATAGTTTCGATGTTTGTTGCCTGCAACTCTGGATCTTGATCTGTTATGCTTCTGCAGTTGAATCACAGCACCAATTTGGATGAAATTAGATATTTATCTTTTTGAAAAACCAAGTTATAAGTAAATAATAACACAAAGAAGGACAAGGGTGTCAAAAAACTTCACTCCTTGTGTTGCCTTAGAAGGAGCAACTTCTGGTTAACAAATCGGCTTGTTTGCTTCGTTTTGTAATGGTTTTCATGTGCTGAAAATAGGTAAGGTTAATTAATACAACTGGAATAAAATGTAAATGGAGAAAGATATATGTACTGGGCAACTGATCAAACATGCACTGTCAATGTCTTCAAATATTGATGATGTTGCTTAAACATCAAAAGATAAGGGTTAAGTGCAAGGTAAATCCATAAGGATCTTGATATTTGGAACTTAGTTCTCTCTGTTTTCTTTATAACATGATATATGGATGGTGTCATTATAATAAAAGTATTTCCTTCAAGCCTATACAATGTAAAAGCTTGAAGGAAATACTATAATAATCCCCTGTGTTGGTACCGGGCTCCTTTGAAGATACGCCACAAGATAGCAATGCACCATTAATACCTATGGTGTCTATAGGCAATGGTTGACTCTTTCCATCAGGAGACCCATCTGCTTGTTTGCTATCTTACACTATAAAAAAAAATTTAATACAAAATCCAAATTAATATCTGTATCACTCAAGACACTTGCTAGTTTCTTAAAATAATTACACAAATGATAAATAATTAGTAATTATACATGTGATGTACCATACCTGTATTAACTTGATATGAAGTGCTAGCATGATCTTGAATATTAATAGTCCTAGCAGTAATATCTGTTATGCCTCTGTGTTCTCTATTAATGATATTCCCTAAAATGAAATGTGACATTAATAAAATGATAGAAATTGCAGATTGTTTTTTGTTAACCAAATGCAAATTTTTAGGAATAATAATGCAATTTACCTGTTAAATAAAGAGTTGGGACAGCATTTCTTTTTAGCCTATTATTTTGATTCCAATCATTATCTGTAAAATGACGAGCACAAATTCTTTTATGTTTATAAACTTCTTCATAATTAGTTTTCTTATCAATAAACCCTATTATATTAATCCAATTTGCAAATTCCAAAGGATATTTTTTTGGATTTGGTAAGCAATGAAGGTCCAGACCTGAAAGCACATGTATTTCTTGCATAAATGATTATGTGATTAGAAAAAAAACTATTTATTTAACCAAAAGTGTGACTTACATTATGAACTACAGATATAGAATTTAAAAGTATACTGTAAATTCAAACCCATACGGAAAAGATATAAAATTAAAAATAATTTAAGGCCAAATTTCAAATATAGCTTATCTCAATAAGTCAAAAGTAAAAATATTTTTATTCGAATTATTCTTTTTATGACTGACGACTGACGAGTTTACATTTTCTAAGGTAAAAGCAGATCGAAAACATGGCCATACACTGAGTAGATCTAGCTGAACAAACTCAAAGGGATTGTCTTTTTTTATGCATATATATATTTTTTTATATAATGTATTTACAACAATTTATTATAATTACTATGCAATTGGTATGATGAGCAATTAATCCCATACTTTAATATCTTCCAACTATTCAGATTTTTGTACAGAGTTTTGATTTTATATAATTTTTCTGTATTGGAAGATAGACTGCCCCCAGTGTTACTTATTCTGTGGAGACGTGATACATGCAGAGCAAGAATAATAAAATCATTCAGTTAAATTTTTATAGCAAAAGATAACAAAAACACATGGAGATTCCGAGGAGGAAGGAGACAACTAAGGACAAAACCAATAGTTAACATCTGGTCTCCAAGTCATTGGTGTCTTTACCAAGGATACATTTCTATCCAGAATAGAATGTCATATAGACTCACAATACAAAAGAATGGTATACAATCTGAAATGGAATTCAAGATCAAAAATGTAAACATGTCAATATCAGTTAAATTAGTGTGGCTACATTTCCGATCCGGTAATAGTTTAAAAAAATATATGTTGAGTGTCAAAATAACTTGTATGAAGTTTATTGAATAAAGTACTTCTGATTTCATTGCCACCAAATTTACCATTCATATATACTCAACATTTTCCTAGGCAGCTGCAGCATGCAGCCCGCTGAAATATAAGTTTTTGACAAATCCTGCAGGATGACCTAATTTTTCTAGGATAAAAAGTAGCCTATGTACTATTGCAGGTCATTATCTACCTGTGTGCTAAATTTAATTCAAATCCATTCAGTAGTTTTTGCATGATTGAGTAATAAACATCCATTCATCCAAACATCCAAACTTTCACATTTATAATATTAATAAAGATTTATAATAACAATAAAAAAGTGACTATGTACTTGATAACTCTTTTACAATGGGACTACAGAAATATAGCAAACAGAAAGTAAAATACCTGTTTAGGTTGGGTTGGGATATAACTAAAAATCTATGCATATAATAAAATCGTAGGAAAGTCAAAACTGTACAAAAGTCAAATTTGTACATTGAATATTTTTTTAAAAGAATACTTGGGGAGTCATCTACAATCGATATCGAAGACAAAAATATAGTTTTTAGAATTTTTGACTGTTAATCTGTTTGTCTGTATGTATGTCCGGGATAAACCACCTCAAAACTTTGATCATGTATATCTCAGTAACCATGAGTTTACGCGGGAAGGGGCAGTACCGGGGGTAGTACACCTCCCCTACAACGATCAGACTACGAATTTTAAATGCAATCCCTTCGTTTCTATTGCCAATCTATATGCCGTGTGTCAGTATCTACATAATGATCGTGTATGTACTTACCTATAGTTCCGCAACCAGGAACAATGCAGCGTCTAGGCATTACGAATCTATAGCTCCAAGCTTCAATAAAAAATGTTAATAAAAAGTATGAAACAAGTATAGTATAAAAACAGCGTCTATATCGCACAGTACGAAAAATATATATTATTGGGAAATAGGTTTCAATGACGAGATGATTCGAAAACAAAAATCACTGTACACTAATACTACGATTGCTTTAAGCTAAAAAAAATTCAAGCACTGGAAAACAAAAAACTTGTAAAAACTTAAATTATAAGAGATTATAAATTTTAAAATCCGTTTCTGAGCATGTATTATTCAAAATACAAATTAAAAATGGCTGAAAATGCCAAACACAAATTTCTTTTCTCGTTGTCATAGTCCAGGGCTACCAGGTGCAAAAAAGATTTGATCGTATACCATCACAAGAAATACAAAAAAAGTTATACGAAAACGAAATTTTGAAATATAGTATACTTTCTAAAAGTTTTTACCAAAATAAACGTTTGTTTAATTTTAGAAAAAATATTGCAATAAAACTGTTTAATATTATTAATAATTATTATAATATTTACTGTGGTCATTATGTTTAGTACTTCTGTTGGCTTAACATTCGTATAATTTTCGTTTATTTTTGTTACCTACTTCGCTGTCATTAATATAAGCCACAAGTACCTTTAACTTTATCACAAAAAATATTATTAACAGCCTGGAAAATTAGTTAGTTCACAGTTATATGATACTCAAATTCATAGAATTATATTCAAAGAGTTATGAGCTCTTCAAACGGCTGTAGATTCCCTGTTACAAAAGACCCCTTCCGCTGAGATCGTGATCTTTAACGATTTTAATGTCCACCACGCCAAATGGCTATGTTAACTCACTACCGATCATGTGGGGAAGTCTGTTCAAGATTTTGCCTTGGCGTATGGTCTAACACATTTGGGCATTTCGCCAACGCGAGTTCCCGATGTGGACAATCATAAGCCTTCACTGCTGGACCTTCTGCCGATCTCTCATCCGGACCATTACCAGGTATCTGTGGACGTCCCTCTTGTTACGTCTCGTTCTCGTTCGTCTTGTTTTGTCTCGCCCGGGTCTGGTACCACCGCCTTACCTATTCCTGCCGCAATAGCGTCAGTGCTTGTCGCTGTCGTGTTCCGGTTTGGAGGGTAAGGTAGCCGGTAAACTTATGCATGTGGCATTAGACCTCGCCACAAGATAGCAACGCATCATTAACATCTTTGGTGTCTATAGGCGACGGTTGACTCTTTCCATCAGGAGACCCATCTGCCTGTTTGCTATCTTATGATATAAAAAAAAAAAAAAAAAAAATATACGTCAGACCACTGCCTGATCCGGAGTAAAATACTGGTTACGCCTGATCACGGCTTCCTTTTGCAGGCTGTCGTTGCGTTTAGCACTATAGGTCAGCAGAATGGGACGGGATGTGGTCTTTTTTTGCGTGCTACTCATGGGGGTGGATGTGCTTCTCGCTAGATGATCCGAGTGTCATCGCTGACTCTATGCTGATGTGGTGCTGCATGGCATGGAACTTTTCATTCCATTTTCTGCAGTATTGTTTTGGTCGTTTCTGCAAAATGGTTTCACACCAAAAGCCTGAATGCTATTGGGCTTGGCTGCAGCGTCAAAATCTCGCGATGAAAAAACCAGCGCATTACGTAAGGAGTATAATTCCGCCTCAAGGTTCTTTAAAACCGCTATCGCCAGGGCAAAATCTGACCACATTGGCAGAAATGGTAAGAAATTAGTTCGTCTTCCTTCGGGAACCCGTGCATTGTGGTCTCTCACCTTGGGGAATCTCTCATTTCCTTTATTCCATCCTTACACGTAGATGATGATTCTCTAGCCCATACCGCAAAGGAAAAGGCCGATCTTCTGGGCTCGTTCTTTGCGGCCAACTCGACTCTGGACGACTAAGGAAATGCTCCGGCAACTATCCCGCAGTGTTATAGTGTACACAGGTTTTTTGTAAATAATAATAAAAGGAACTTCGTTCCATCCGGGTGTTCCTTGACACCTCTCAAGTTTTTTTTTGTATTAATTTTTGCCGTCCAATTTCACCCTCGGACATCGCGTCAAAATTTGAAATTCCACCCTCACCATCTCGACGTCTGGAAATCCACAATTTTTAATTTCTCTCGGCACATTTTGCTTCGCACTACTCTGTTGTGGAATCAATTACTAGCAGAGGTGTTTCCAAACGGATATGACTTGGGGGCCCTCAAGAAAAGAGCTTACTCATTCTTAAATTCTCATGTTCCTCAAGGCTCAGTACTGGCTCCAACTCTGTACATAATGAATGCCGCAGACATTTGTAGGAAGATAAACTTCTGTAACTATCACCAATATGTAGACGATATATCCCTGCTGAAGCAGACGGATCCGGATGAGGTGCCGGCTTTTGTGGCGAAAGAGTTACACAAGCTGCCGCCCGTGACGCTGGACCACGTCGACGTCGTCTGCCTACTGAAGGACATCAGGTTCCTCAAGGAAGAGCTGACCGTAGTTAAGGGTAGACTACAGGCGTCAGAGTCTACCATCAATGATCTACGAATTGAATTATCGCATTTAAAAAGTGTTAATTCAATATGTAGGTCACCTGATGCCGCGTACGTCACCCGTTGCCGAGGCGCGCAAGCGGTCACGTTTAGCCCGTCAGCAATATCCGATGGAGCAACGAGCACCACCCCCGCCCACCGCGCCCTCCTGGTTGCGCCGACGCCGAGTCCACAGACGACTCAGCAAAAATTTGCGACTGTTGCTGGTTGCCCCGCACCTCCCCCGCAGGCGAATAAAAATGGGGACTATGACAGCCGCAAGGCTACGAAGAGTCACAAGACTAAGGAGAGCCGGAAGGGCACAAAGAGTAAGGTGGAGTCTTGTCGACCTGGCAAGGATGAGAGCAGGAGGTGCGATGAGGAGGGCTTCACACTGGTGGAGAGAAGAAGAAAGAAGAAGCCCACCGCCTGCAACAATCGTGGCACCGCGGCATATGTACCCGAACTGCGTCTGCGGAGCGAGGTCCTCGCAACGCCCTTGTACATATCTCGTCTGCACTGGTCCATGAATGTCGAGGACGTCGTGGACTACATCAGTAAGAAGACGTGTCTCCACTTGAGGGTCGAGCGTCTGCAGTCTCGCCACAAGGTCAACTTTATTTCTTTTGTGGTGAGAGTACCGACGCATCTCCTGTCGACCTTTGAGGTGGGGGAATTCTGGCCGACTGGTGTAGTCTACCGAAGATTCCGGGGGAGACTCCGGAATGAAGTGCGTGTCACGTCGCCGTCAATACGTGACAAAGTGTAGTTTTTAGGTATATTATATTAATATGACATTAAAATGTCACTGCGGCGTCAACTCAGTTTGGCAACGCTAGTTTTTGGCGTAATTAAAACTAGAAAGCCCGAGTATCTGTTCCAGAAACTGTCTTGGCGGGGAGAAGAAAACACGCAAAAGGTTAGAGCGGTTAGCACAATTTTAATGGTGCCAAGACATCATTCGGCAGCCTTCCGTGGAAGTTTCAGATATGCAGCAACCATGTGCTGGAACAACCTGCCCCCGATCCTTAGTTTTTAGTTTTAAACGCAAGCTTAAGAAAATTTTACATTCTCTGCAAAAAAAACGAACTAAGCACAGGGTGTATGGTGGATATAAACTCAAACTTTTACGGATGGTTGTCGAGTATTAAGCAATAAATAAGGTACTAAGACCTCCCAAGTTACTATTTATTTATTTAAGATTAATATATTATATTATTATTATTATTATTCATATATGTAATGTTTTTATTATTATATTAACACACTTTTATGTACTGACTTATACTTTTTATATATAAACACCAGAACAAAGCACTAAGTTTCCTTTTTTGACCGTCTCGTGAGAGCATTATAGAGGACTCACTGAAAATCAATGTTATAGCAAATACTGCTATAGCGTATGCTGAGATGAGCATCCTTTTGGTATCACATCACTTATAAAAAAGTAGTATAAGTTTACATTTTGTTACTTGTTATAGTTTTTAACTTGTTCTTTTCTCCTAACAAACTAATAAATATTGTATATTGTATATTGTCTACTGTAACAGATTATGTAAAAATGTGGTACCAATAAATACTATCTTATCTTATCTTATCTTATCTTAAAAGGCCGGCAATGCAACTGCAAGACCTCTGGTATTGCGGATGCCCATGGGCGGTGGTGATCACTTAACATCAAGTGCTCGTTTGCCTCCTCTTCTAAAAAATAAAAACACGAATTGATTTAACTTCAAAGTAAACAAATTATTTGCTTGTGTTGTAGGTGTTAGTCAACGACGATACTTGTACATACATAGAAATACATATCTGAATACTTTAACATACATAATTAACATCCAAACCCAGAAATACAAACATCTGTACTCATCACACAAATATTTGTCCCTGTCGGGAATCGAACAAGAACCACCTTAATTCGTAATTAGGTTCGCTAACCACTCGACCAACGGAGCGGTTGCTTTTACATAAATCAAGCCTGGAGGCTTCGTTTCTGAATTTTCTGTGGAACAGAAAAATTTAGAGGTTGTCAACCTTTTTTAAGCTGCATTAGTATTTACAAATGAAACAAAAACCAAAAATAAAAGAGGTACAATCATTTCACCCACGATTAGTCGTAGATACTAAGTATCATAATGTGATTGTTATTAACTTAAATTATTATGTTTTGTTAGTAATAAACACCTAACGGTGTTTTGAACGGCGATGGTCTTGCGGTGACTCGCTTGACCCATGGTTTGAATACCACCATCTTCCAACTATTCCTGCCACCATAACGTAACTACAAAACGCTACGTATCGAACGAACATCCAAACAAAAAAAAAACACATTTATTTAATGTACTGATTTTTCAAACTTTTATTTTACAAAAGGCTTGCAACATCTGAATAAAAACGTTAGTTATCTTCCATTTTAGGACAACAGTAAACCTACTCAAAAATTACTGAAAACAACGTTATCTTCCGTTTACACACATGATATGGTTTCAACTAAATAAATCAAGACTAAACACGTGTAAAACAATAAATATTTTTAAACGTGGCTGGTGGCACATTAGCCATGTCATCAACTTCTATGATGTTTGACACGGCAGCCTTGTCACAAAATATTTGTATTCCGCCAATGCTAAAAGTTGTGGAAAATATAGGCCGCAACGAATCGATTAAAAATTTTCTTTGTCGTTTCGGGCACACATCAGTCAGCCTCCGTAACATGCCTAATTTGTATGACAATACATCTGTATTGATTTATCTGTGTGTGTATGCAACTTCTCATAACTTATGAATTAGTAGACCGATTGTAACGCGGTAAGTAGTATTCGATTAAGTGCATTTCAAGAAATTATATAAAAGTCACTGAAAAATAGATATTTTAAAAATGACTTCCAAACTTATGTACCTACAAACTGATTTCAAAATTAAATTAAAACTATTAAAACTGCAGTGAATGCCATTATCTGGATCCAAATAGGAAACAGTCGAAAAAAGAAAATCGAAAGTCACAATGGAATTTATTTTAAAAGGAGGAAAATTAAAGTTTTTTTTTTAAATTTTTACCCCTATTTGGCTAATCATATCACAACCCACAGTATGTTGTTATATAAGTTGAAAACACGCATTTTAACTAATTACAACGCATAGATATTTACTCTTCACCGTTTTTTTTTAAACACAAAATAGTTCTTTAGATATGATATTAATGTAAACTACATAAGTGCAGCATTGTATATTCTAAAATCGAGCAATAAAATTAGACACTGTACAACAAAAATAGGTTGTCTAAGCAATAAGTTATGTTAATTCGTATATTTTCCGTAAGATCTTGTTCTAGTGATCGTATATGGCATAACGCCAAAAAATCATATAAATACGAATATGAAATCCCACATCTGGTAGCCCTGTAAGCACAGACTAGAAATGCCTATAAGTCTAAGAATTTTAGACCGGTGTTTACAGTACATAATATTCATTAAATGTTCTATATTTTTTTGTTTTTATAATATATTTATGGTACATTCTAATTAACTTCTGTAGCTTTTCTTTTGGAAATATATATTTTACTTCGAGAAATATAAATTTCATCGATATACTGGTAACATTTTGTGTTGATTGTATTAGTGACATCTAACATTACACAAAGAACTACGTAGTGACTAAGTAATTAGGGGTAGTTTCCTAGTTGTCGCTAGTTTCCATACATTGTATTCAAGATGGCCGACTGACATTGAGCTTCACCCCACTGGACTATCCGTACCATGACACTTTATTTGACAGCAGTATTGCGTTTTTACAATTTTTCTAATGCCAGATAAACCAATCCTTAAAAAGTTACTCTTGACCAGCTTTTATTGAATTGTTTTGCTGTAGAGGTCTTTAAATAAACCAAAATAAACTGTTTGCTAGCACTATCGACTTTGATCGTAAATTAAATTTTGGAATTTAAAGTGCATACTTACTTGTGATAATGTTTTAATGTGTGAAACCCACTTGAAAGTTTGTTTTTAAGAAGTTGTGAAGCGGGTGAAATATATCTGTTTTGTTTTTGTAGATATGTGACGAATATCAATTTTTCGAGAGAAAAAGAAACCGACGGCGTCGAATTAAAGAGATGGACGACCCTTTTCAATTGTACAAAAGAGAATGTGTAAATAAATATGGATACTTAGCTATGAACATAAAAATCTGTTTATTTTCCACAAAACTACTTCATTTCAATTCATAACTACACCTTTAAGGTTATTCAAGGATTTATTTTATAGTTTGTGCAAGGATTTGGTACCTGTTATGAAAATAAATACCCAGAAGTCTAAAGTTAAGTTTAAGTATATAAAAGGGTTAATATAGGTTTTTTCTAAATTGTTTACACAATACCAAAGTTTTGAAAATTTGCCCATAACTTCCTATTTACACATTGGCAGGTTTTACAGCAATTATGTTAATGCACATGGCTCATATGCATATCAGAGACCCACAGAGATCAAAAAGTTGTACAGCCAATATTACTAGCACAAGTTAGTTCTGCTTTGAATAATATGCAATTAGACATAAATATATAAAATTCCCCATCCTGCAGCAGGGTGACAGGCTAATAAGTTAGGGTACAGTCTCTAAAATTGTTAAATATCAATGAAATAAATAACTAGCCGACCTGCAAGCTTTGCCTGTGAATATTATAACACACTGTTCATAAAAAAACTATATTAGTTTTTAATAAAATCTTTCATTCACTATTTTAGCATCTTATAGGTATATTTTTGAAAAAAAAGTTAGCCTGTGTATGATCCAGGATCTGCAATTATCTTCATGCCAAATTTTATTAAAATCAATTGAGATTTAGCTGTGAAAGTGTAAGACAGTAAACATGCATTTTATAATATTAGTGTGGATTTAAAAATGTATTTATACATTTATCTAAATGATGAAAATATCATATAAAGTTTGACATGTGTGTTATTTTGCATTAAAGTTCTATTGATGGGACTCACACAACCAGAATAAGACCTACTAAACATAAAAAAACTAATTTATTGTAGGAAAACTACCATTCTTTGCATTATTTAAATGTCAATTGGTAAAGTATTAAAATAAATATATTATTTACTGATGTTTTAGGAAAATAAAAAAGGTCAAATTACTGCAAATTAAAGATGTTTATTAAAATTTATTCATTTTATTATATATTTATTTTTAAAATATCATGTCTAGTGGGCTAGTGACTCCACGTAATTTACCACCTCTACAAATAAAGCAAAATGTGGCAATAGGACTACCATATATCTCGCTAACCGACAAACTTGTTAACCAGAGTCTACTTATTTAAATTTATGCACAATTACAGTACAATGGATGACTTATATTGTCTATTGACATATGCTTCACTCTGTCTACCTTACAAGAGGACTAATATGATGATATTAATTCATCATTTTATATTTTTTTGAAGTTATCCATACATTTTCATATTTCTGTTTCATATTACAACTAAGTACATATCAGCTATATTAACATAATACCTGACTTATTTTAAGATTTGTAACAGTGGTATCGAGTTGCTAGTCTTTAACTTGTATTTATTTACTTACTTTAAATAATAACAAATCCACAGTAAGTAAAATTAAATAATAATAAATACAAAATATAATTTTACTATATATTTATTCTAGGAGATTCTGAGAATCCACTCAGAAAAAAAAGATAACACTAATTTGAAATGCAGAACTAGATTCTCCAGAAGCATATTATATGGCCAAACATATCCAGGCCCAAAATGTTATTGAAAGGTTCATTAGTGTTCTAAAAGCTAAACATAGGTCTAGTCAGCCTTTGAATGCTGTATCATCAACCACATGTAGCTGGTTGAATGGCTTATGCACATACCCTTCATAAAATTTGTAATGCAGCCAGTTCATCTGTCTCTGAACTCAGCGACTTTGAGATGCAACAGGAAACTTAAGTCATTTCCTTTAATTTTGGATTTGGATCCAACAATGAAGTACAAGTTGAAAAAAGCGCGGGAAACATAAAATTTGGCGGACGTCATTTTTGGTTCTGCGACTTTTTATATTATTATTTAGCGAAACAGAGGATCGATATTAGTTTTATTTGTGTAAATATTTAATTTTATGTAAATATCATTAGTTTTACTATCAGTTTAAAGTAGGTAAGTCTCCTTTTCACTTTTTAAAATGAACAAACCCCCTGACGATCCTGGAGGTGGACCTCTCCAGGTAGCGCACTATGTTACTATAGATGAGAGTAGTGTCGATACAGATACTTCGCTTTCTTCAACTCAAACAACTAACAGGAAAAGATCTCATACATCTAATAAAATATGCAAACACTGCAATAAACGGCGCAAAAAGCGCAACAATGAATTGAAATCTACTGACTGTCAGTGCTCTCACTCTGTTTCTGAAATCTCAGATATAAATAATGCTTCGGGCGCCTCATTTATTACTGGTGATAATAATGTAAATGATAATGTTACAATGAAAGATTGGTCAAACCCCCTAACAAATAGTAAGGAACCCCAAAAACCTAAAGATTATATTAACTACCGCACACAGTATGAATCTACAGACCTTGGACCTTACGTTATTCATGTCCAAAGAGTTATTACATCTCCGACTGATAATGTTACTCTACATCCAGTCTCGTTTGGGCGATTCCTTAAAAATAATACTTTTAAAAATATAATTGATGGTAGCCTCAAGAAAATTGGACGCAACCGATTATCTCTATCATTTTCGGACCACAATGACGCAAACCACTTTATTAATGACCCTAATCTCTCAAATAAAAACTTCAAAGCTTTTATCCCATCATTTAACGTTTCACGAGTAGGCGTAATTAGAGGTGTTCCCTCAGACTGGTCACCTGAGGAAATTGCTAATAATGTTAAGGTTCCCATTGGTTGTGGAAAAATAATAAAGGTTAGAAGAATAAACCGTAAAATAACTATTAATGATAACACTACCTGGAAACCAACAGAGACAGTTGTCGTAACTTTTGATGGACAGACTTTACCGAAACGTGTCTACGTTTGTTATAATGCTCTCCCAGTAGATTTATACATTTACCCTACTATACAATGCTATAAATGCTGTAGGTACGGTCATACTAAAATAACTTGCAGATCCAACCCAAGATGCTTTAAATGTGGAAAGGATCATTGTGGAGACTCTTGTACTAGTGAGGCTGATTTCAATGTTAATTGTTGTTTATGTAAGGGATCTCACTTTGCCACTAGCAAATCATGCCCAGAACATTTAAGACAAAAAAACATTAAAATGTTTATGGCTCAAAACTGTGTCTCTTATGCCGAGGCATCAAAAAATTATCCCCCGGTCTCCAAATCATATGCTGATGCCATCTCAACACCTATTAAAACTGCTCTTCATCCACTTTTGAAAAAAAATTTAGATTCGCAAGAACAATCCCATAGGTCATACAAAAAAACAATATTTCAGAAACCTAAACCCCATACAAAAGTCAGTAAGAGTTATGACTATGATTTCCAAAATTCAGTTATTAATGAATATAATTCCACTAATTCTAGAGAAAATGGTACTTTGTTGACAAAAAATAATAACAATAATCAAGAATCAGCCTCAATAGGCATGATTATATCTTTTATTAAATTTTTATCTCAGTCCGAAGTAATAACACCGTCCAACGCTGCTTTAATGACAGAAAGTTTAATTAATTATTCTAAATTTAATGGTGATCATGGACAGTCAAGCCAAAATTCTTCAATGGAACTCGCAGAGCATCACCAACAAGAAAAGTGAATTAATTCACTTATTAAATAAATATGAGCCATTTTTAGTGGCTCTTTCAGAAACTTGGTTAAGACCAAGTTGTACTTTTAAATTCTCTGGATACACTAGTATCCGAGAAGATAGATCTGATGGTTATGGAGGTGTAGCCATCATGATCAAAAAAGGATATAATTTTTCCATTGTTAATCTTCCTGTACATACTGTAAATATGTCTATATTAGCTGTTAATGTAAATAATATTTGTTTCGTGTCACTTTATATTCCACATCCAAATTTGAATATTTTGACAGAACTTAATAACCTATTATCCATACTACCTAAACCCTTTATTGTGTTAGGTGATTTTAATTCTCATCATCAAGCCTGGGGTTGTTCCTCCAGTAATTATTATGGTGAAGAACTTTTGAAAGTCATTGAAGAATTAAATTTATGTATTTTAAACAATGGTTCTCCCACTCGTCGCACAAAACCCTCCGAAGGCAAAAGCGCTATAGACCTGTCCATTTGCAGTCCCAATTTAGCACCTTCTTTGACATGGTACACACTCCCATTTACGTTTGGAAGTGATCACTTCCCCATAATAATAAATTTCCCTTCTGCATATCATAAAACTTCACCTAAATCTACATCATATTTCAAATATAATTTGCATAACCCGGATTGGCACAAGTTTAATAATTTGATGGAAGTTGGTGTTAATGTTTTGCCTAACATTTCCTCATATAATGACTCTTCTTGTGCAGAAGCCTTTACTCAATTAATTATAAAATCAGCTGAAAACACTTTTCCCATTAAAAAACAATTAACTAAGAAAATAAATACGCCACCTTGGTGGGACAAAGAGTGCTCAGACGCTATTAAGGAAAGGAAAGCTGCTGAAAAATTTTATTGTCAGTATACAACTACAGAAAATTTTAATATTCTCACTAATATTATAAAAACTACTCGTCGATTATTAAAAAAGAAAAAAGCTGAAGGTTGGAAGAAATTCTGCTCTTCCTTATCACCCCAAACAAAACCTTCAAGTGTATGGTTAAACATAAGAAAATTTAGATCTGCATATAAGGTTTCTAATAATAATGAAATGTGTCCATTGTTAATAAATCAGCTGATAGATCATCTTGCTCCACCTACAGTACCAGAATGTATCCTTTCTCTTCCTTCTACTTCTTCTTCAGACAATTTTTCCCCTTTTACATTATTTGAGCTTAAAGGTATCCTTCAAAATGTTAAAGACTCTACTCCTGGATGGGATAATATTAACTACTCATTTTTAAATAACATGACTGATAAATCTCTATCATACTTATTAAAGGTTATGAACTCCCTTGTTTCTACAGGTAATATACCTCAGACATGGAAGTCACATTCTGTTATCCCTATCCTTAAACCTGATAAAAACCCTTCTGACCCTTTTTCATACAGACCCATTGTGCTTTCATCAGTTATGTTGAAAATTCTAGAGCACCTTGTCAAACTTCGCTTAGAATGGTTTATTGAAAGCAGAAATTTATTAAGTCAAAGTCAGTATGGTTTTAGGAGAGGAAAGAGCACCATAGATAATATTAGCTTACTTATAACTGATATTAGATTAGCTTTTACTAATAACAAATCTGTTGTAGCAGCTTTTTTAGATATATCCTCAGCATATGATAATGTAATTCTATCAATTCTGAAAAATAAGCTAGTGAAATTAAACATACCATTTTATTTAATTAATGTTATTATGAATATTGTATACAATAGAACTATTAATTTAGCAAATGACCCTAATAATTTAAAAAGACAACAATATAAAGGTCTTCCACAAGGTTCTGTTTTAAGTCCAATCCTTTACAACATATACTCATATGATATAGAAACTGTAGCAACTAGCAATGTAAATGTTCTTCAGTATGCTGATGACCTCCTTTTATACTCAACTGACAAATCTATACAGATGGCTTGTGATAATCTTTCCATGTCTATTCTATCCCTACAGACTTGGCTTAATAACAATGGTCTTGATATTTCTGTTTCTAAAAGTTCCATAGTTTTATTTTCTCGCTCAAAATTTCCACCCCCTATAAATATTACTTACAAAAATAGTTCAATTCCTGTTAAATCGAAAACAAAATTCTTAGGTATAATACTAGATAATAAACTCCAAGGACTAGATCATTGTGAGTATATAGCAGCAAAGTGTGAACGTAATATCAATTTAATGAGATGTGTTTCTGGGGTTTGGTGGGGTGCACACCCATCTACATTAAAACTTATGTATAATGCATTAATAAGAAGTTTATTGGATTATGGAATGTTTTTACTAGAACCATGTAGTAAGATTGGTCTAAAGAAAATTGACTCTGTTCAAATTAAAGCATTACGAATTGTTCTAGGAGCAATGAAATCCAGCCCTGTTTCTGCCCTACAAGTAGAATGTGCTGAACCTCCATTACATTTACGACGTAAATATCTATCTGACAGGTTTTTCCTTCGCACTTTGGAATCACAAAATCACCCTCTGCTTACAAAGCTCTCTAGTCTTAGTGATTTAATGTCAGATAAGTATTGGAAACACAAAACAATCCCAGCCCTTGTATACAGCTATATGAAATATCACAGCCTTAAGCCTTTTACTTTTACATCCCCTATAAATCCCTTATATAAACACAATTATGAATCATTAACTCTGCAGCCTGTTGTAGTAAATTTAGGTATAGATAAACAATCTTTGTATGCCAATCAATATTTTAACAATATTATCAATGAAAAATGGCAAGATTTTCATTTGATTTTTACTGATGCATCCAAAAATAATAGTAATGTTGGAATAGGTGTATACCATAAACAATACAATATTGTTCAAAAAATCAAATTTCCACCGGAAGCATCTGTATTTACAGGTGAATGTTATGGACTTTATAAAGCTGTAGAATACATACACATTATGAAACTACCCAAGTGTATGATTCTGACTGATTCACTGAGTGCTCTACATTGTTTGCAAAAGTTCCCTTTAAAATCCAAATTTATTCCTCCTATTATTTTAGACTTAAGAAATCTTTTATACAAATGTACTTTTAAATATAATCATATTATTTACTTTGCCTGGGTTCCAAGCCATTGTAATATCACTGGAAATGAGCGAGCTGATCGGTGTGCTAAAGAGGCAGTTCAGTGTGGTGATTTATACCCCTACATTAATTATTGCCATGATCTAGCTGCTCTCCCTAAACTCCATCTTAAGCAGTCATGGCAAAGTGTCTGGGATAGTGGTACATTGGTGAAAGGCAAAACCTATTCCCAATTACAACCATTGATACCTTCTAAACCTTGGTTTTCTGTAGTGAAATTAAATAAGTTGTCAACATCTGTTATCACCAGAATGAGGCTTGGTCACACTAATTCTCCTGAACACCTCTTCAAGCTACACATCAAAGATAGCAATGTTTGTGAGTGTGGCACTGATATTGGAGATCTCAATCATATATTTTTTGCTTGTCCTAAATACAATCATTCATCATTATATAACAATCTATATTCTAATGACATTCCTTTACCTACATCCATTCTAACCCTGTTATTAAACCCTTGTATGTATAATATTCTTTCATTATTCATTCAAGAAAATAATATTAATATTTAAGCGTAGTTAGATACATTTAGTATCTAATACCAAATTAATATTAACCCACTTGTAAATATTATACAAATTACTAAGTATTATCTCTGTATATATTTATTTAAATATTATTGTTGTAAATAATTTATAATTTTAGTATCTATGTTATTTTGATTACTTTCTGATCCTCTATTTTCCTGTCAATCCAAATTCCAAATCCTAATTTATTGTCTAAAATATGTTTCCTCGTTTTACTTGATCATGGCAGTTGCTTAACGCCCATGCCAAAAAGAAAAAAAAAAAAAAAAAAAAAAAAGTACAAGTTGTAATTGCTCATAGGTAGGACTTTGTTATATGCTTGTGGCAGTTGCATTAGGGAGTCTAGAAAGAATATTATGAAGTTTTAGAGTATTTGTTTACATAAAATTATACTGTTTTGTCATTATATTCTCAGTTTGTTATTTTTAATAAATATTTTATTTAGTATAAAATTAAATGTTTTTTAATATTTTTATGTGTTATAACCTTTTCCCCGTGTTGACCGGCTCCTTTGAAGAATAGACAAACTACTGTTCTGCAAGGCAGGTCGTAAAAGGCGACTAAATGGCTATATGTGTCACTACCATTGTGATTAGTAGGTAGTATAGTACTGCAAAGTCTTGCCCAGGTATTTGTTACCACTGCCTTACCTATTCCTGCCACAACAGCATAAATGCTTGTCATTGTTATGTTCCAGTTTGGAGGGTTAGGTAGCCAGTAGACTTATGCATGTGGCATTGCCATCCCACCACAAGAATAGCAATCTATAGGTGATGGTTTTTCTTTCTATCAGGAGCATGGCATGGTGGCATTGCCATCTACTTATTTGCTATCTAATCTGTACATATAATAAAATCGTAGGAAAGTCAAAACTGTACATTGAATATTTTTTTTAAAGAATACTCGGGGCGTGATCTACAATCAATATCGAAGTAAAAATATAGTTTTTAGAATTTTTGTCTGTTTGTCTGTATGTATGTCCGGGGTAAACTCAAAAAGTATTGCACGGATTTACTTCAAATTTTGCATGGATATTACTAACAGGTCGGGTCAACATATAGCAGAGCAGTGCAGAGTAAACTAAGTCCGCGCGGACGAAGTCGCTGGCAACAGCTAGTGATATGTATAAAAAAACCTTGGTGAATATGGTATATCTGTTTCACCAAATAGTAGAAGGTGTTTACTTGTAACCATAACCAATAGGCAATTGGGATGCTACAGAAGCTATAATACTATTTGGGTATTTTGATATTTCTCTATATTCAAAAGTACATTAAAGGGTATCATATTCGACAACCCAACACTGGGTAAAAGGGATTGACCAAGTTCCCCTTACTGCCCTAATATCAACTTGACTTGCAGTGCACCCTGGCATTAATTGGTATGCACATTAAAACACTGTGGTAAGGCTTCCTCCATGCGACACTATTGCGTATAAAGCTTTGTTTATCCTGTCTATAATGTCAGTGTATGGCATAGACATATTTTAGCTTGGAAGGTAAGGTTTCTGGTAATCTTAACACATGAAGCTTAACATCTATCATCCTATGGTTATGCAGTTATGTCATCAAGATAGCTATCTGCTTCAAAAATAAGACGGACTTTATATTTTTTTCTTGACTTCTTGTATAAATTAACATTTATATGATAAATTTATTTCAACCTAACCTAACCTTGCCTGATTTTTCAACCTAGATAAATCATTGAAGTAAAATTTGCTTGTAATTAATAAAAGCCAAACTACAAAATCGATTTTAATAATTTTATGGATAGAAAGCAACACTATCAACCAATTATGTGTGGTAATATTTATACACATCATTGCTATCAACACATTGGCTACCTGACTGAGCAAAAGAAGTAAAAGTTTTTATGATAAGTCGTGGTTAAAGCTGTATAACAAAAAAAATTAGAAATAGCACAATGCATGTAAAAAAGCAGTGGATTTTGTAAGTTTGTTTATATGCGGAGGAAAATGACCAAAACTTAGACTTTGAAAGAATTGTTCTAACAAGTGCTTGTTAGAAAAGTTCTTTCATTACGTAAGTCAAATTATTTCAAATGGACATATTATGTAGGCAGATTTAGCCCATACAAAATCAAGATGAGTTGCTTGTGACAATTGTTAAGCTTGTTTCCATTCCCTATTATTTTCCCACAAAAGATTTAACATTGTATAACCATGCACAATATTGTTAGAAATTACCTTACTTCAGTGGATTCAGTTGCCAGATTAATAGGCTCCAACTAGAATATGTGTTGGAGGTATGTACTACTGGGAATTGGAATATATTCTTGAAATTCCTAAAAACATATAGTAGGTAGGTACTAGGTAGTCAATATATTTAAGGGATTGAGAATTTGCTATGACTACCTACACCCTGGCTGCTATTAAGGATTTCTTGACATTTTATAGCAGAATACTTTTGAACTACTGAGTATTAAGGATTTCTTGACATTTTATACCAGAACACTTTATTTTTGAACTACTCAGTTCTTGTACTCTAGTTCTTCAGTATGGACACTAATAATAAATAATAAGGCAGAAAATACACATATACTGTATCAACACAATATATGTATACTAAAATTATGCAATTTTTTTATACTTATATAAGTATTATTTCATAAGTAACTTATTATATAAGTAACCTATTCGTATCACATATGTGATACGAATAGGTCAATTTGGACACCAATCAAATCTACTACAGCAAATTGATTTTTTTCAGTTCTATGTCAATATAAGATCCAACTCCTGTACTTTAAAGAGTATGCAATGCTGTCCTTTATCTACTGTCATTTATCAGGTGATTGGACTTCAAGTATCCTATTCTAAAAGCAAAATAGGAATTGCAGTTACTAACACTCATGCTATAAAAAATAGGAAATGTAAGACTGTATAATTTAATTAAAGGATGTATGACAAGTGTTATGATGCCTTGGCTTCATATTGTAGTGAGTAAAGCTTTATGCATCTGGACTTTGGACACTGTAGTTACAGTGTCCACTGCTATTAACATTTATCAATTAGCAGTAAGACTTATGGTAAATATACACATAATGTGTAACATCCCAGCTCCAAGAATAGCAATATAATGGAATCAGCAATAATTTGTGTAGTTTACCTTTATGGGCCAGGGTATTCTAATATTGTCACAAAAATCATTTGCTTATTCGGTACATGTTGCTACAAAAAGTACAAAACACTAAATTTATAACAACTTTACACTAAGATCATTATTATATTATTACTTAAATACAAATTTTCACCCAGAATCCATTATAGGATACAGAAAAGAACACCTTATACATAAAAAAATGACAAAGGTCCTTATTCGGGTCCAGAAAAATGCTTGCAGCATTTTGCACATTTGCCTGAAATAATCCCAAGCTTAAATCAACTTGCTTTAACCCCAATATCAGTATGAATGTTTTGAAATTCCTTGGGATGAAGAAGTTGATTACATCCAACCAACAAGACCTGGATGAAAAAGGAAAAAGAAATGGATTTGTTCAACAGAATGTTATAAACTTGTTACTTAAAATGTAGTGATTATAATATCTTCTTTGCTTTATTTATAAACAATAACTTTCGACATAAATATATTAAAGATGCCACATTTACATTACATATATTTACATTTCATTACAAAACAACTTCTTTAAGACGGCCGGGTCCGATCGTCAGATATCACTTTATGTACAGACCACTTGAGGAGTGTCTGTTCAAAAAGGGCTATTTACATGCTAACCACATTTTAGATAATTTAAAAGTCTTTTTTTTTCCTGAAATTAGTATGAGGAAAGTGTATTTTTTTTAATTGAGATGATTCATGATAAGTCCACTAACTTTATGACTAAAATATTTTTTTGTATCTTTAACAAAGACCACAATATTAAATTATAAATAATGTAAATAACACCTTTTGATCAGTTATTCTGAAAATAGCACCTTTTGTTCTGAAATGATAACAAATAGCACCTTCTGATCTGAACCAAGAATAAATAGCGCCTTTTGATCAGTAATGCTTAGAGTACAAGTTTGGTCTAGGACAAAAAATAAAAGAAAAATAGAAAGATGAAAGTTAATTTTATATTCTAATTTGACTAATGTCATGTTCTAAACAGTCACAAGACTCATCATGTTGGTGATCTTCATTGCTAGCACCGGTTATCGTTGTTTGATCATCAAGAATAAATTTCCTAAAGAATAACAACTCCAGTAACTCAGCCCAGTCATTTCCTAATTGCTTCACAAGTAAAATATTTACGTCTTTCTTTTTACGCCTCCACATCCATATTTTATTAGGAATTTCAAGATTTTTTTTTCATGAATTTGCTGATATTTATACAATTAAAGCAGGATCAGTGACACACACACAGTTGCAAGAGAGGCGCGTAAAATGTAACTTTGACTTAAGACAATAATTTGACACTGAAATTTTCATTGAAAAATATGATTTTTTTGTTTAGAAACTTCAAATATCTTTTTTTCTGGCCTGGATTCGCGTCCTTTAAGAAACAGAAGAACTGGCACTTCGTTTGTTTCGTAGCAAGTAAATAGTTCTTTTTGTACCAAACTATAAATAATTAACGAAATTACTATGAAATATAACCCTTTTTGATTAGAATTGTGATTGGTGTTTACCAACGTTAGAACCTATTACAATTAGCACCTTTTGATCAAAACCGTACAATAAGGTAGAAGTTTAAAGCGAAAATAGGCACTTTTGACCAAAAATAAACACAGTGCATAATAAGATCTTGGATAGCAAGTGAAATTCATAATAAAAACGTATAAACAATCCGATACGTAGATAGCTCCTTTTGAACAGACGCTCCTCAATTAGAGTACTACGCGTAACTTTATGTAAAGAAACTATTAAGCACACTATTAAGTACCTACTAAAAGCTTATAAAAAGAAATACTTGAGTATCTATGTATTGTTTTCGGTTTTGACCAAAGTTTTGAGTGGTGAAATTTTTTTTTTTTTTTTTTTTTTTTTGGCATGGGCGTTAAGCAACTGCCATGATCAAGTAAAACGAGGAAACATTTTTTTTTAGACAATAAACTAGAATTTGGAATTTGGATTGACAGGAAAATAGAGGATCAGGAACAAATCAAAATAACATAGATACTAAAATTATAAATTATTTACAACAATAATATTTAAATATATTTATGTAATATTTACAAAGATAATACTTAGTCATTTGTATAATATTTACAAGTGGGTTAATATTAATTTGGTATTAGATACTAAATGTATCTAACTACGCTTAAATATTAATATTATTTTCTTGAATGAATGATGAAAGAATATTATACATACAAGGGTTTAATAACAGGGTTAGAATGGATGTAGGTAAAGGAATGTCATTAGAATATAGATTGTTATATAATGATGAATGATTGTATTTAGAACAAGCAAAAAATATATGATTGAGATCTCCAATATCAGTGCCACACTCACAAACATTGCTATCTTTGATGTGTAGCTTGAAGAGGTGTTCAGGAGTATTAGTGTGACCAAGCCTCATTCTGGTGATAACAGATGTTGACAACTTATTTAATTTCACTACAGAAAACCAAGGTTTAGAGGGTATCAATGGTTGTAATTGGGAATAGGTTTTGCCTTTCACCAATGTACCACTATCCCAGACACTTTGCCATGACTGCTTAAGATGGAGTTTAGGGAGAGCAGCTAGATCATGGCAATAATTAATGTAGGGGTATAAATCACCACACTGAACTGCCTCTTTAGCACACTAATCAGCTTGCTCATTTCCAGTGATATTACAATGGCTTGGAACCCAGGCAAAGTAAATAATATGATTATATTTAAAAGTACATTTGTATAAAAGATTTCTTAAGTCTAAAATAATAGGAGGAATAAATTTGGATTTTAAAGGAAACTTTTGCAAACAATGTAGAGCACTCAGTGAATCAGTCAGAATCATACACTTGGGTAGTTTCATAATGTGTATGTATTCTACAGCTTTATAAAGTCCATAACATTCACCTGTAAATACAGATGCTTCCGGTGGAAATTTGATTTTTTGAACAATATTGTACTGTTTATGGTATACACCTATTCCAACATTACTATTATTTTTGGATGCATCAGTAAAAATCAAATGAAAATCTTGCCATTTTTCATTGATAATATTGTTAAAATATTGATTGGCATACAAAGATTGTTTATCTATACCTAAATTTACTACAACAGGCTGCAGAGTTAATGATTCATAATTGTGTTTATATAAGGGATTTATAGGGGATGTAAAAGTAAAAGGCTTAAGGCTATGATATTTCATATAGCTGTATACAAGGGCTGGGATTGTTTTGTGTTTCCAATACTTATCTGACATTAAATCACTAAGACTAGAGAGCTTTGTAAGCAGAGGGTGATTTTGTGATTCCAAAGTACGAAGGAAAAACCTGTCAGATAGATATTTACGTCGTAAATTTAATGGAGGTTCAGCACATTCTACTTGTAAGGCAGAAACAGGGCTGGATTTCATTGCTCCTAGAACAATTCGTAATGCTTTAGTTTGAACAGAGTCAATTTTCTTTAGACCAATCTTACTACATGGTTCTAGTAAAAACATTCCATAATCCAATAAACTTCTTATTAATGCATTATACATCAGTTTTAATGTAGATGGGTGTGCACCCCACCAAACCCCAGAAACACATCTCATTAAATTGATATTACGTTCACACTTTGCTGCTATATACTCACAGTGATCTAGTCCTTGGAGTTTATTATCTAGTATTATACCTAAGAATTTTGTTTTCGATTTAACAGGAATTGAACTATTTTTGTAAGTAATATTTATAGGGGGTGGAAATTTTGTGCGAGAAAATAAAACTATGGAACTTTTAGAAACAGAGATATCAAGACCATTATTATTAAGCCAAGTCTGTAGGGATAGAATAGACATGGAAAGATTATCACAAGCCATCTGTATGGATTTGTCAGTTGAGTATAAAAGGAGGTCATCAGCATACTGAAGAACATTTACATTGCTAGTTGCTACAGTTTCTATATCATATGAGTATATGTTGTAAAGGATTGGACTTAAAACAGAACCTTGTGGAAGACCTTTATATTGTTGTCTTTTTAGATTATTAGAGTCATTTGCTAAATTAATAGTTCTATTGTATACAATATTCATAATAACATTAATTAAATAAAATGGTATATTTAATTTCATTAGCTTATTTTTCAGAATTGATAGAATTACATTATCATATGCTGAGGATATATCTAAAAAAGCTGCTAAAACAGATTTGTTATGTGTAAAAGCTAATCTAATATCAGTTATAAGTAAGCTAATATTATCTATGGTGCTCTTTCCTCTCCTAAAACCATACTGACTTTGACTTAATAAATTTCTGCTTTCAATAAACCATTCTAAGCGAAGTTTAACAAGGTGCTCTAGAATTTTCAACATAACTGATGAAAGCACAATGGGTCTGTATGAAAAAGGGTCGGAAGGGTTTTTATCAGGTTTAAGGATAGGGATAACAGAATGTGACTTCCATGTCTGAGGTATATTACCTGTAGAAACAAGGGAGTTCATAACCTTTAATAAGTATGATAGAGATTTATCAGTCATATTATTTAAAAATGAGTAGTTAATATTATCCCATCCAGGAGTAGAGTCTTTAACATTTTGAAGGATACCTTTAAGCTCAAATAACGTAAAAGGGGAAAAATTGTCTAAAGAAGAAGTAGAAGGAAGAGGAAGGATACATTCTGGTACTGTAGGTGGAGCAAGATGATCTATCAGCTGATTTATTAACAATGGACACATTTCATTATTATTAGAAACCTTATATGCAGATCTAAATTTTCTTATGTTTAACCATACACTTGAAGGTTTTGTTTGGGGTGATAAGGAAGAGCAGAATTTCTTCCAACCTTCAGCTTTTTTCTTTTTTAATAATCGACGAGTAGTTTTTATAATATTAGTGAGAATATTAAAATTTTCTGTAGTTGTATACTGACAATAAAATTTTTCAGCAGCTTTCCTTTCCTTAATAGCGTCTGAGCACTCTTTATCCCACCAAGGTGGCGTATTTATTTTCTTAGTTAATTGTTTTTTAATGGGAAAAGTGTTTTCAGCTGATTTTATAATTAATTGAGTAAAGGCTTCTGCACAAGAAGAATCATTATATGAGGAAATGTTAGGCAAAACATTAACACCAACTTCCATCAAATTATTAAACTTGTGCCAATCCGGGTTATGCAAATTATATTTGTAATATGATGTAAATTTAGGTGAAGTTTTATGATATGCAGAAGGGAAATTTATTATTATGGGGAAGTGATCACTTCCAAACGTAAATGGGAGTGTGTACCATGTCAAAGAAGGTGCTAAATTGGGACTGCAAATGGACAGGTCTATAGCGCTTTTGCCTTCGGAGGGTTTTGTACGACGAGTGGGAGAACCATTGTTTAAAATACATAAATTTAATTCTTCAATGACTTTCAAAAGCTCTTCACCATAATAATTACTGGAGGAACAACCCCAGGCTTGATGATGAGAATTAAAATCACCTAACACAATAAAGGGTTTAGGTAGTATGGCTAATATGTTATTAAGTTCTGTCAAAATATTCAAATTTGGATGTGGAATATAAAGTGACACAAAACAAATATTATTTACATTAACAGCTAATATAGACATATTTACAGTATGTACAGGAAGATTAACAATGGAAAAATTATATCCTTTTTTGATCATGATGGCTACACCTCCATAACCATCAGATCTATCTTCTCGGATACTAGTGTATCCAGAGAATTTAAAAGTACAACTTGGTCTTAACCAAGTTTCTGAAAGAGCCACTAAAAATGGCTCATATTTATTTAATAAGTGAATTAATTCACTTTTCTTGTTGGTGATGCTCTGCGAGTTCCATTGAAGAATTTTGGCTTGACTGTCCATGATCACCATTAAATTTAGAATAATTAATTAAACTTTCTGTCATTAAAGCAGCGTTGGACGGTGTTATTACGTCGGACTGAGATAAAAATTTAATAAAAGATATAATCATGCCTATTGAGGCTGATTCTTGATTATTGTTATCATTTTTTGTCAACAAAGTACCATTTTCTCTAGAATTAGTGGAGTTATATTCATTAATAACTGAATTTTGGAAATCATGGTCATAACTCTTACTGACTTTTGTATGGGGTTTAGGTTTCTGAAATATTGTTTTTTTGTATGATCTATGGGAGTGTTCTTGCGAATCTAAGTTTTTTTTCAAAAGTGGATGAAGAGCAGTTTTAATAGGTGTTGAGATGGCATCAGCATATGATTTGGAGACTGGGGGATAATTTTTTGATGCCTCGGCATAAGAGACACAGTTTTGAGCCATAAACATTTTAATGTTTTTTTGTCTTAAATGTTCTGGGCATGATTTGCTAGTGGCAAAGTGAGATCCCTTACATAAACAACAATTAGCATTGAAATCAGCCTCGCTGGTACAAGAGTCTCCACAATGATCCTTTCCACATTTAAAGCATCTTGGGTTGGATCTGCAAGTTATTTTAGTATGACCGTACCTACAGCATTTATAGCATTGTATAGTAGGGTAAATGTATAAATCTACTGGGAGGGCATTATAACAAACGTAGACACGTTTCGGTAAAGTCTGTCCATCAAAAGTTACGACAACTGTTTCTGTTGCTTTCCAGGTAGTGTTATCATTAATAGTTATTTTACGGTTTATTCTTCTAACCTTTATTATTTTCCCACAACCAATGGGAACCTTAACATTATTAGCAATTTCCTCAGGTGACCAGTCTGAGGGAACACCTCTAATTACACCTACTCGTGAAACGTTAAATGATGGGATAAAAGCTTTGAAGTTTTTATTTGAGAGATTAGGGTCATTAATAAAGTGGTTTGCGTCATTGTGGTCCGAAAATGATAGAGATAATCGGTTGCGTCCAATTTTCTTGAGGCTACCATCAATTATATTTTTGAAAGTATTATTTTTAAGGAATCGCCCAAACGAGACTGGATGTAGAGTAACATTATCAGTCGGAGATGTAATAACTCTTTGGACATGAATAACGTAAGGTCCAAGGTCTGTACATTCATACTGTGTGCGGTAGTTAATATAATCTTTAGGTTTTTGGGGTTCCTTACTATCTGTTAGGGGGTTTGACAAATCTTTCATTGTAACATTGTCATTTACATTATTATCACCAGTAATAAATGAGGCACCCGAAGCATTATTTATCTCTGAGATTTCAGAAACAGAGTGAGAGCACTGACAGTCAGTAGATTTCAATTCATTGTTGCGCTTTTTGCGCCGTTTATTGCAGTGTTTGCATATTTTATTAGATGTATGAGATCTTTTCCTGTTAGTAGTTTGAGTTGAAGAAAGCGAAGTATCTGTATCGACACTACTATCGTCTATAGTAACATAGTGCGCTACCTGGAGAGGTCCACCTCCAGGATCGTCAGGGGGTTTGTTCATTTTAAAAAGTGAAAAGGAGACTTACCTACTTTAAACTGATAGTAAAACTACAATGATATTTACATAAAATTAAATATTTACACAAATAAAACTAATATCGATCCTCTGTTTCGCTAAATAATAATTTAAAAAGTCGCAGAACCAAAAATGACGTCCGCCAAATTTTATGTTTCCCGCGCTTCCAGTGGTGAAATTTAGATAAAAAAAGACAAGACATTTAATTTACGCGCCTAAAATGTCAGCGTCACGTTCAGAATCAAGTAAATTTTTATACCTTTGAGGCTAGTTATTTATTAAGGTGAACTTACATTTTTATTACTTAGTATTTCAGTTACGTGAATATAACCAATAAATTATAGTTAAAAAAAATTTAAATATCCAACAAAGTCATGTTTTTACCTTAATAAACAGAAAACCGACAAACTAGAAACATATACGATTCAAATTTCTAAACTGATGGTATAAAACCATTGACCTCTAAATATATGGACATGAAATAGCTACAGAAAAAACGTGTCATTTACAGACACAATATGGCTGCCGTGTTAACATTATTAAGGATGTCCAGAAAGTAACATTTATGTTTTATCGATAAACGTTGTTTCCTGATTTACGTATTTTCAACCAAAAAATATGTTATTGTATTAGAGGTGATCTTTGACGTGTAAGAACAAAATCTAAACATAATTTACTAGTACCTATATTGATAACGCTTAAAACGTTCCCAAAAATATTGAAACGCAAAGTAGGTCCGTACTAAAACGTTTATAGTAAATAAAATTTTATATTAATCAAGCTAGACAATAAAATAAATTAAAGTATTTTCACTAATAAGCCTAATGGCTTTAGATTTACTTCTTTTAGTCTCCAGTATTCTGTGCTTTAGTTGACTAATTCTGAGGTTCTAGGACACTTCCGACAATTTCATACGTCAGTATATATGACGTCTTTGTTGTGTGATTATATTCGTATTAGCACCTGCAAAACGATCCCTGAACTCACTCAAACAAATAGTAAATTGATAAAGAGAGATCGAGTTGACAAATCAAAATGTCAACGTAAATTCGTTATTATGTGACATTCGATCACAAATAAACAGATTCAAGATTACCACTTTAAAAGTGGCTAATAAGATAAGAATAGAAATGAATATGTGGTCTTATTTTGTCCAATCACAGTCAACGTACGCATGCGTCGTGTTACGAAAACGTCTTAACTTATAGGGGATATTTCTAAGGGCCTAACATAATTTTACGAGTTGTCGTCGATAAAGCGGAGCAATAGTAGCAATAGAATTAAATCATAGCGTACAAAAATAAGGTTGATTATTGTAACGATATTTTCATGACGTTGCAATATTTTTTGTGTTTCTGTTTATATAATTATCATTCTTATGCGTTACCATACATTTTCTTGAGCCACCTTTGTAGGCAACGCTGAATCTCATTATTTTTATCGACGTAAGCAAAGCTAAAATTATAAAAATAACACAAAGTTACATTTTAGTTACAAATTAGTTCTAATTTTAGTAATAATATTATTCATATTTCTATGTATAAAACGCAATGATATTATAGCAGGCCATAGATAAGCATAACCGTTCACCTTGACGCAAAAAACGTTCACCTTTTTAGCCCTCGTAGTATGATTTCTAGCAGGCCAAAAGCAGGCCTGCTTTTGAACTGACTGGGAATTGAGCGTTTTTTTAAAAGTTGATGGTAACCCCCCTGATACTGATACGGCAGGAAAATATCTTAACTAATATTTCACTGTAATTTGGACCTTAAAGTAACAGAAATAAGATCTTATACTGATATGGCAGGAAAAAATCTTAACTAATATATCAGTATTAACTAATATTTCACTGTAATTTGGACCTTAAAACAACTTTAATAAGATCTGATACTGCAGAAAATACGTCCGTCTCATTCGTACGTACGACACGGCGTATCGTGAAAATATTTTAATACTTTCACGAATCTGACGGGCGCCAATCTAGTGAATCCGAACTATTCCGAATACCGAATGATATTATCCTATTCATTTTGGATATCCGTTACAGATATTAGGCGAATATGAAATATTACCATATTACAGTTTGCCGGATTACTAATCCACGAATCCTTTCAATATTACTAATATCTTAGCGAATACTAATATATCAGTCACACCATTAGCCAGCAGTCTAATGGCGACTGAGCAATGCGTGGTGCATGTCATGTAAAAAAATGACATTATAAATAATGCTCCATTTCGAATATCATCAAATTATACGATTTGAATGAAGTATTTATTCAACAGTGTGAGTACCTCGATTAAATATAAAGGTATTTAATTCTTATTAGGAAATATTGTAGGTAGTTCCGATAGTGGTAAATTTAACACGATACATAAAAAAAATCTGCACATTTTTTGAGGTTAACTAATAGTACATCTAATATATACATCTTTAACAGAATTATAAATAGGCCTATCATTTTAGCAAAGAAACAAATTAAAACAGTTGTATGATATACACACCCACACACATATGTACATATATAAGAAATTCATATTTAATTAGAGTAATTACTCTTTTTGTTTACTCAACAAACAGCTTTATGTGGCTTTATGAGTTAAGTACATATATTGGACGTAATGCATGTAAATGGACTATATAGACATTAGATGTTTTTCGATGATTATTAATAAGTACATAATTTATTAATAATGATTCTTTTACAACTAAACATTCGAAATGGAGCATTATTTATAATGTCATTTTTTTACATGACATGCACTACGCATCGCTCAGTCGCCATTAGACTGCTCGCGCATGCGCAATGTAGGCGTGAGGTAATGGTTTGCATATTAGATATAAAATAAATAATAATTGGGAATTTAATTGTTTTTATGATCGAACAATCACCAATAGTCGTCGAACAAACAATAATTAATCAAAATTAATTAATCTAAGTGATAAAAATAAAGATATCTAATAAGGGGGGCCAACTTAAGGGTGATCATTTGTTTAATTAATTATAAATAAATAAAAGACGAACAAACAATTTTTACAATCGAACGTTAAAGAACGAACGACGAACAAATAATTAAAAATATCAAAAATCTGAAAATCAAAAAAGTGGGGCCAAATTCACTGAGCCTCGAAAGAAATTGTTAGTTCTTAATTTGTTTTTCTCGGTTGATATTGTTGGTAAGGCAAAAGATTAATATTCATACAGCCAGAAGCGTAAGGTTTGACCGTATACCTTGCTCTTTTACTTATTTCAGTTTTTATTTATTATGGTGTCAAACTCAAAAGTCAAAACAGACAACAAATTACAAAACACTAGTCAGTAGTGCTGCGAGCGATAGTACCATATCCATAGTCTATCGATATTCTAAGAGAAAACGTGAGTATCGATTTTAATTATAGTATTGAAGTACTTAGGGAAATTCTTCCGAAAAACAGCAATTCTATCAATAGTATTCGTAGCTGATATAGACTATCGATAGTATTGCTATTTAATATTGCATGAATTACAAATACTATCAATACAATCAATAGCAAAGTACCATCAATAATCAAGTTTAAATTAATACTATCCAACAAAAGAACTATCAATAGTTTTTGCAATATTGATAAGCAGTACTATCGATAGAATCGATACTTTGTTTATCTCCAAAGTTTAATACTATTCACAATTGGTAGTTTATTTATTACTAGCTGTTGCCAGCGGCTCCGTCCGCGCGGACTTAATTTACTCCGCACTGCTCCTCCCTCATAGGTGATAGCGTGATAATATTGAGCCTATATGTTGACCCGACCTATTAGTAACATTCATACAAAATTTGAAGTAAATCCATGCAGTACTTTTTGAGTTAACCCCGGACATACATAAAATAAACAGACAAAAATTCTAAAAACTATATTTTTGCTTCGATATCGATTGAATTCTTAGTATTCTTTAAAAAAATATTCAGTGTGCAGTTTTGATTTTCCTACGATTTTATTCTATGTATAGATCAAGGATATACTAATGATAACATATTGGATTACATCAATACTGTTATCGTAATTTAATAATTGTTACTATCGACCGTGCAATCGATATTCTGGCTTTTTACATTATAACTGTCGATAGTATAAAACCAAAAAGTAATTAAACGGAGAATAAAACTATCGATTTTTGGCAACACTGTAGTAGAGTAGCGACCTCCGTTAGGAGTTTATTGTTCTGTGGTAGCGACTATTGACCAAGGAACTTATATACTATAACTGGAATTGTTACGAAGCAATATTTGAAAAATAAAAATGTACTTTATTTCGTTACTAATAAAGTTGACATTTGTTTCTTACATAACAGAGGGGAAAAACGTTCTGAGCAAGACAACGACAAGAGTGGATGTTGTCCCTTTCTTGCAATTGCCAGTGTAAATAAAACGATCTAGATGGTAGATTTTTACATTTTCGGTAATCGTTAAATCCTTTTTATTCATACACGTCGATAAATAAATTAGCATAAAATGTATTGTAATTAACATAGTAAGTTGCAAAATGTGCTTATTTTAATTATTACGTAACTACTTATGCAATACAAAAACTGTTTCTCAATTTAGTAGAATTACTTAGTAGTAATTTGCAAACTACGTATGGCCACACTTATATATGGCTATTGGCGCTTTATTTAGTAGAAAGAGACACACTCCACTCATGTCGTGGTACTCTTCGGAACGATTTTGAAGCGCGTGTAAGCATTCCGGGTAGAATGTAACTTCCTTGCTATTGACATATTGCTATATGTCAAAGGTGTCAAGTGTCAACCTCATAGAAATATGAATAATATATAGAAGCGCAATAACATTCTATAGCTACTTTAGTTATACAAATATCGGTAGAATCGACATTGAACTAAGCGACATTTCTTTATCTCTTTTTAACAAATGGTAATTTGCATATGCATAAAGAGACAACGATATTGTGTCTTGCTCACTTTCGTATAAATTAAAAGTTAAGTAATTGGCAATTTTATAAACGTGTCATCGACGCCATATTATGTATATAAATAAGTGGTACATGATTTGTCAAAATATTAATTTAGTTTCGGATAAATACGATTTACCAAGTAGATATCAGTTTATTAAGTGCCATATTCTCCGTGGAAGTTAATAGACTATTATTCAACATGCCTTCGTGTTGTATTTTGCAATGTGGAGCAAAAAAGGACAAAAATGCACCTTTAATAACGCTTCACAGGTATGTCGCAAACTCCTATGATAAAGCGTGCTGATTTTAAATAATATCCATTCTAAATTGTTGTATTTTTATATTGACTTATAAAAGATGTTCGTGTATTTTACGATTTCTTTGTAAACATCATTTTTTTGATTCCTACAAAATACGACTAGTGTTGGGGTATTAGATTTGTCGATATTTAATTTCATTAAATTTTAGGTTCCCCAGAAATGAAGATTTACACAGAAAATGGCTAGATGCCATTGGCATTGAAAATATCAATCCCCGACATAAGAACTGGTTGGTCTGCTCACTTCATTTCAAGGAAAGTAATTTTAATAAAACACTGGATGTAGTCAGATTGCGTGACAATGTCATTCCTTCAATTTCTCTGGTAAGTAGGTAATGGTAATTTCTTAAGTTTTCATAGTATGATATCCTGTGTCTTTTACCTATCTGCAGTCATCAGAAAGCTCGATTTCCTTCTACCACATAAAATATGATATGATGTCTGTCACCTGTATAACCCTAACACACAACACTGATTGTACCTAGGTATGGATCATTTGACAATAATTAACATATTAAAATTCGTATTAAATTTTTTAACAATTAACAATTGTTATTTATATTATCAAATACTGTTAAAAGTTGTTTTTATTGCCACTAAAGAGTATAATAGGGACTAGTATTTGTATAATGAATAATTTCAGTATTTATTCCTTTTGTATATTTTTAATAAGTTTCAGTAATAATATAATTAAATAGGTATTAAATGTTAATAAAAAATGGAATCGTCATTAAGAATAGTGACATCTGTTTGTCTGTTTGTGTAAGTGTTATTTTGTGTTTGTTGTTGTCGATGTTTTTTTTGGTCGCTACCTTGATAGCTTCACATCTTCTGCCTAAGCTACTGATATAATATATCAAAAATAAATAACTATTAAATATAAATTTGATTTAACAACATACAAGTTATCAAATTTAACAATAATTTCCATGCATAATTGTACCTTTAAGTTCTGCTGATGGCTTCGGTTTTTTGTTTATTTTTATTGCTAAGAGCCTTAATTAAAAGATTTAAGAATTATTCAAATTGATCATAAGTTAATTAAACATTTTTAGTAGTCCTAATTACACTTTCAGTTTTTAGACAATAATGCCGACCTAAATATTTTTAGCTCGTTAATAAGCAGAAAATAAATATTTTGTGTGAAAGGCAGGATATACATGAATCAACTCGGACTTTAACATCATCAGTACTAGCATCCATTCATGTTCCCGTGATAAAGGAAAATGTAAGTAAAAATAAGTTCAACATGTTAAATTACATCTGATTATTGTAAAATATTTGCAAATTAATAAATAGGTAGTGGTTACGTCATACAACTAATTGCAACATCTATGATGATTCATTTTATGTATAGGTGTCATGATGCATGCGGACTTTGTTGGTCGCAACGTTGTAAATGAATAGTTTAAATACTACGTTTTTTTTAAATATGTTCATACCTAAAATTTGGAATGTAAATTAATATTGAAATGTGTAAATTATTATATTAATTCTAATAAAATTCAATAAATTCTTTAACCATATAGTAGATGTTATGACTTATGGCAGTAATATTAGGTGATTTCAATACAGGTAAGTGTTTGCAAGACTTAGATAATATATTTTTACAAATGTTTAAATGTTTATTTCTCAACTTATTTTACACTGATTATATAATATTACATTGTCCGGCGCATCCTTTTAAGCAGAAATGCTTGTGTCAGGATACATCGCTCTTCCAGAACATCATTAGCATTTGTGTAAATTAAGTAATATACGCCTATTGCGTGTGTGTATTTATGTATGTGTATGAGTCTGTACGTGTATATGAGTGTGTATGCGTGTACGAGTATGTTATGTCAGCATGGGTAATTGTAAGTACATGTGTTACATTAATCTTAGGACTAGCAGTTTCTAACAGACAGATACATCAGTTAATAGAGTTTTCTTATATTATCTTGCTAAAAATAATTGATTCAACATCGTCATAAGATAGTGACTTAAGCCAGCCCACTAAAACCTCTTATGGGTTGTAGATGGTTAGTGGATAAATATTTAACTTCTTATTAAGTTTGTTATATATTATAGTAGACTGATTTAAAAACTGTCTATTGGCAAAAAGTGTTTTTACCGTTGAGTTTTGTAAAATAGCATCCTTCCTTGTTTTAACTTTTTGGCTATTATCATATGTAATCAACCTATGTCTTTTTTGTATGGCATAAAGTATATACAGTTTTCTAACTGATAGTAACTCGCACAGTGAGTATAGTTCAGTTGTGGAAAATCTACTGGTTTTGAAATGCATTACTTTTAATAATGCTCTTTGGGCTCGTTCTACTTGCAACATTTTAATTTTAGTGGCACCACCCCATACAGGTATACAATAGCAAATAATTGATTGAGCTAGCGCAAAATAGATTCTATTTAGAAGTGTATTGGATGCAACGTCTCTTAATTTTCGAAAAATCCAAATAAGTTTTCTGATCCTCCCAGATATCAATTCAATTTGAGGATGCCAAGATAATCTTTGGTCTAGCATGATTCCTAAATATTTTACTATATTATTATCTACATATATTTAAATTTATGTGTGATTTTTATGATGTGGAAAAATATTTTGGTTAGCTTCTCAGCCTGATCATAATTCTACACATAAACTATTACTTATTAAAAGTGTAATCAAAGTTTTTATTGATTTCAGATATAGATATCATGGACGTCGAGTTAATGATAAGGTGTCACACAGTAAATATTTTAATAAACTGGTATTGTTTAGAAATGAATGAAATAGATTTTATTATACACTAGGTGACGAACTATGCACTTTTGTGGAACATTTTACTGAAAAAGTGTCGCACTTTTAGGTTTGAGCTTCGATGTGGTACTTTGAATTCATGTCTAGATATGTTATCTACCATAAAAATACCATTTTATAAACATAAAAAAATAGAAAATACAATTTTTATGAGAATCTTATTACTACTTACGCCATCTATTATAAAACTAACGAGTTAAAATCTATAGAAGATACATTTTTTATTAGAATTTTTGAACTTATTAAGAGATTATTTCACAAAATGTTTATATTTGACTGGCGGCGCACGGGCATCGTGCTCTTGTATAAAGGCAAGGGTTCACGACGTATAGACTGCAATAGCTATAGAGCCATCAGTTTGATCAGCTTGTCAACCTGATTTTGAAAAAAAATATCATTTGTATTTTATCAATTTTGTGTCACCATTAAAAGTTTCTATCAGTGCAAGTGTCTCCACCGAACAAAGCCCTAGACAACCTTTTTGTGAAATAGGTCCTAAACAGAAAAAAATACGAGCAGAAAACTTTCATTTGTCATCGAACGAAATATAATATGCATATTTTGCGCAGTTAAAAGTAGATAGGAATGAGGAAATTGCTGAAATATTAGAACATTTAATTAAGAATCCACATGGTGTGAAAAAAGTAAAAAGGTGCGTATCTGTTAAAGAAACCAAACCTGCTTTTTCTCCGGATGAGGCTTTGGGGATATTTTTATCACTTAAGCTAAACAAATGGCAATACAATACTTTAAGGGAAAGTGTTAAGAAAAATAATGCAATTATATTTCCAACCTATTATCAAGTGCAACATGCGAAACAAGAATGCTATCCATCGAAAGACGCTATCACAGTAACAAAAACTTCGACCAAAATAAAGTCACAAGCTCTACTGGATATAAACCAACGCTAATTTCATCCAAAAAAACAATATTTTCACTATTTACCAGTTTTACTACAATACTCTATGGTATTTTATCGTTTTCGAACGAAACATTGTACAGAATAATATCAAATTGGCATTCTTTTTTCAAATACGCTCTTAGGGAAAAATAAAAGAACTTAGTCCGCCATTTTGATTCGTGCTGTGTGTGTTATGTGTTGGTTGCAGTTTATGATACTGGTTAATAATGGTGTGACTGATATATTAGTATTCGCTAAGATATTAGTAATATTGAAAGGATTCGTGGATTAGTAATCCGGCGAACTGTAATATGCTAATATTTCATATTCGCCTAATATCTGTAACGGGTATCCAAAATGAATCGGATAATATCATTCGATCTTCGGAATAGTTCGGATTCACTAGATTGGCGCTCGTTCGGATTCGTGAAAATATTAAAATATTTTCACGATACGCCGCGTCGTACGTACGAATGAGACAGACGTATTTCCTGCAGTATGCTGTTGTTTTAAGGTTCAAATTACAGTGAAATATTAGTTAATACTGATATATTAGTTAAGATATTTTCCTGCCGTATCAGTGTCAGATCTTATTACTGTTACTTTAAGGTCCAAATTACAGTGAAATATTAGTTAATAATGACATATTAGTTAAGACATTATAATATTTGAAAGTGAATATTAGTATCACCTAATCTTGAGAAATATCGGTATTAACCCATCTCTACAGGTTAATTTAAAAGTGTTTTGGCGTATTAATCAACAAATAAACTTTATTTGTAATCAAGATTAGTTCAAGATCTAACAGTTTAGATAATAATTTAAAAAAAACCGTAAATATCAATTAATAAAACATATTTTTCGTTAACGACCAACTCATGATACCAGCGCTTTGGGCATACCCAAAGCGCTGGTATCATTTTTATTTATTTTCGTAAATTTTAGTGTTGATATCTATGATCTCAAAATAAATCATATGATGTGAATGTGAAATATCCTAAACAATATTTAAAAAAAAAAATAACATAGCTGTAAATTTGAAAAAGAAATAAATTATTTAAAAATTTCGAAAAAAACTACGTATTACTTATGAAAAAAAAAAATTAATATTTATGTAAATAAATATTTTTGTACTATAATATATGTTGTTTATTTTTTTCCGTATGTATATGTTTACCAATTATAAAAAAATATAAAAAGCATAAGCAATGACCTATGCTTTTTATATTTTTTTATATAATTTTTGAATTAAAAATCCTCGACTAACAAATACATATTTTTCTCAAAGTGTCGTGTTACACCTGAATTATGTCGTAGCTTAAGCCATTTAAATTAAACAATTCTCATACCAGTTTATTGCAGTGCTCAAGACCTCTTAAAAAATATACGCTTTATAGTATCTGATTCAATCCAAGCAACTCATAAATCATTTTTGTGACCACGGTCCACCGGAACGAACTCGGAACGTGTGCGCGTAACGGTCCGTGTTTTTTTAGAAAAAAATGCGAAAATGGCTGGTGGTGTGAGCGGTCATTAAAAACTAAAATTAGAACTAATTTGTAACTAAAATGTAACTTTGTGTTATTACACATTTTAGCTTTGCTTACGTCGATAAAAAATAATGAGATTCAGCGTTGCCTACAAAGGTGGCTCAAGAAAATATATGGTAACGCATAAGAATGATAATTTTATAAACAGAAACACAAAAAATATTGCAACGTCATGAAAATATCGTTACAATAATCAACCTTATTTTTGTACGCTATGATTTAATTCTATTGCTACTATTGCTCCACTTTATCGACGACAACTCGTAAAATTATGTTAGGCCCTTAGAAATATCCCCTATAAGTTAAGACGTTTTCGTAACACGACGCATGCGTACGTTGACTGTGATTGGACAAAATAAGACCACATATTCATTTCTATTCTTATCTTATTAGCCACTTTTAAAGTCGTAATCTTGAATCTGTTTATTTGTGATCGAATGTCACAAAATAACGAATTTACGTTGACATTTTGATTTGTCAACTCGATCTCTCTTTATCAATTTACTATTTGTTTGAGTGAGTCCAGGGATCGTTTTTATTGGAATTTTAAATTGGTAGGTAGTACTGCAACCATGCAGGTGCTAATACGAATATAATCACACAACAAAGACGTCATATATACTGACGTATGAAATTGTCGGAAGTGTCCTAGAACCTCAGAATTAGTCAACTAAAGCACAGAATACTGGAGACTAACAGAAGTAAATCTAAAGCCTAATTATTAGTGAAAATACTTTAATTTATTTTATTGTCTAGCTTGATTAATATAAAATTTTATTTACTATAAACGTTTTAGTACGGACCTACTTTGCGTTTCAATATTTTTGGGAACGTTTTAATCGTTATCAATATAGGTACTAGTAAATTATGTTTAGATTTTGTTCTTACACGTCAAAGATCACCTCTAATACAATAACATATTTTTTGGTTGAAAATACGTAAATCAGGAAACAACGTTTATCGATAAAACATAAATGTTACTTTCTGGACATCCTTAATAATGTTAACACGGCAGCCATATTGTGTCTATAAATGACACGTTTTTTCTGTAGCTATTTCATGTCCATATATTTAGAGGTCAATGGTCAACCTTAATTGACCTCAACTCTTTACCCAAGGAACTTATATACCTACGTTAACTGGAATTATTACGAAGCAATATTTGAAAAATAAAAATGTACTTTATTTCGTTACTAATAAAGTTAACATTTTTTTCTTACTTAACAGAGGGGAAAAACGTTCTGAGCGACGACAAGAGTGGATGTTGTCCCTTTCTTGCAATTGCCAGTGTAAATAAAACTATCTGATGGTAGATTTTTTATATATTCGATAATCGTTAAATCCCTTTTATTCAAACACGTCGATAAATACATTAGTATAAAATGTATTGTAATTAACATAGTGAGTTCTAAAATGTGCTTATTTTAATTATTACGTAATTACTTATGAAATGCAAAAACTGTTGCAAACTACGCATAGCCTCACTTATATATGGCGATTCGCGCTTTAGTTAGAAGAAAGAATCACACTCCACCCATGTCGTAGTACTCTTCGGAACGATTTTGAAGCGCGTGTGAAATTCCGGGTAGAAAGTAACTTCCTTGGTAGAAAGAGACACACTCCGCCCATGTCGTGGTACTCTTCGGAACGATTTTGAAGCGCGTGTGAACATTCCGGGTAGAATGTAACTTCCTTGTCTTTACCACAAATCAGGTACGCTACAGATTATAGAACAGTATATTTACTACCGTATCGTATGCTACGAATAACACTTATCGTTATTCGTAGACTAGACATGGATAACTCAGCGAAATTCCTTGCGTTAACTCAGTAACTCAAGCGCAATGTATTGTGCCGGCTCATTGCGCTAACTCAAAATTGCGCCATGGTGCAACAAATCTGACGCAGCCCGCGGGTAAATGGAAGTGAGCAGCGAGCGAAACGTGCACCGTGCGCCACGCTACAGATTCATAACACAAGCAACGCACAGCGCATGAATTGCGTTGGTTCATTGGTAACTCAACAACTGAGTCGCGAGTCGCGACACATAAGAGTCATGTCTCATGATAATTGTGCACATGAATGAGAGTTTACTGCCTATAGTCTCTAAGTAGTCTGTGTATAGTTATACACTATGCTGCGCCGTGCGCTAACACATTTTGAATAAGTGAGTTGACACACCAACTCAGTGAATTGAGTTAGCGCAATTGCGCGGCGCAGCGCAGTGTTACACATGTCTATCGTAGACCGCGTGGTACTAGTTACTACTGCGTCTCTTACTCGGTTTGGCAATTCGGTCCTTCGGAGCCGGTTAGTACCACGAAATAAAGAAAACTTGTTTCTCTGTTCCACGGGTCGACATTGTCGGGCCCTCGCTTGGGGACATTGTTCACGTCGGTTATATAGTCCGCTGCGACCACCTCTAGATAAAGTATCGGGTGAAACTGGTTAAGTAGGTACCTAGCATGTGGAAAGCTCTTCGAACTGTTGTGCTACTTAATAATGAAATATCAATATATCCGCGGAGAAATATATTAGGTACATTGCACACGTACTATGGAGAGCTCGTAGCTACATGCATTTGAATAAGCAGGTGATGCTCCGGAAGCTCCGGATCTATATGAGCGATTGCTGAGTTCAGCCCAATTCTAATATAGTTTTGTGGCCGCGTTTCCGATCCGGTAGTAACTCAAAAAATGTTGACTCGTCTAAAAGTGCCTGTAAATGATAATTATTTGAATAAAAATGTTTTGATTTTGAAAAAAGTGTCGTCCTATATCTTTTAGGGAAATTTTTAGGGTTCCGAAGTAACATGGAACCCTTATAGTTTCGCTATGTCCGTCCGGCCGCACGATAGCTCAAAGATTCTTAGTACTGGATAGCTGTAATTTGGCATGACTATACAATATACATATTTGTCACGCCAACTGTTTTAATACAAAATCTTGAAAAATTTAGCTCCTCTACAATTAAAGTGTGTGACTGTGACATACAGTTGGACATGACGAAACCCTTATAGGGTTCAGTTTATGCCATTTGGCTACGGTACCCTAAAAAAGGGTTTTCACAAATTCAACAATCTACAGTATTTTAATATAGGTACTTAGGTACTCAAAAAACTGCGTTATATTCCGATTGAAAGATTAAAATCGATCATCACATCTGAGCGCCTCGTCGTGGTGGCCACACGCCGATTAAAATTATAAAATTGGAACTTTTACCGCCTAAGGCCTATCCCTTTAATCTAGAGCAGGTATTTCCAAACTAAGTTCCGCAGGACCTAGGGATTCTGTAGAATAGTCATCAGAGTTCTGTCAAAGCTATTTATATCCCAGAAATACACATACAGTTGTCGAAAATCATACTGAACTAACAACCTAGGTATAAAACAATTATTCATAGAACAGTAAAACAATTTCATTCTTCACATTAAAACTTTAAGTAATGAATAATATGTTTGACTTATATTACACATTTCAATGTTGTGTTTTTACACATTTTTTTACACATTCAATGTTTTCAAAAAATGTTCTTATATAAAGGTTGTTGATAGTTGATATGGGGTCCCATAAAATAAAAAGTATCAAGTAGGTGTTTCGTTATCTTCAACTAGGCTGATCGCAAAGGGCGGCGTGAAGATTTGGGAAATAACCCTCGACTAGAGAAGAAATCCAACTCTAAGAATAAAATTAACTGTACCGAAGACACCATGAAAAATAATTTCACAAAAAGACCGCAGTTTAGTTAAACAGTGCGAATGAAACCACGGCCGGGGCATAACCCCGAAACCGTTTCCCAGCATCCGCAAGGAGCGCGAATAGACTTAGGTACTAAGGGCAGAGCAGAGCATTTTCTGATAGTACTGAAAATTAACTTTATGACAAATTTTCTACATTGCAAAATTAAATGCACGTCCACACTTGATGCTCGAGGTCGCAAGATGCGTGCTCTTAATTTCATATTGGCATTGTATATGTTTTGTCAACCAATGCCCTCTATACGCACAAACAACACGACATTATTCTTATATCGATACTTGTTTCAAACACTCAAACACATTCTTTCTCAAATCAAATGTGAAAGTGAGTGAAATCAAATCAACTTTAATATGGAAATAAAATAATCAAACAAAAATTGTACTACTGATTTACTTTTTTTTATTTTGATGTTAGGATTGATTTGATAGTTTCAAAACACTTCTGTAAAAAACTAGTAATGCTCAAGTTTTCATTAATTGTTGTATGATCTCCCACGCTGTATAGAGGAAAACTGTTACAGTAAGGTAGGCTTTACAGTAAAAAGAAAAATTTCGTACAAATGTACGAATGTACACTGATATATTAATATAGGTATATTATAAAGGTATATATAAAATATAGGTATATATAAAACTATATCAACTTATAATTCCTATCTTGCGAAATTATGGAACTCTACACTACGCGTATTCCATTATACACTTGTGAGGGTTATTTTCCCCTTGTTGGTTCCGGGCTCCTTTGAAGAATAAGCCAACTGCCGATTGGCTATATGAGTCACTACCATCGTGGCTACTAGTTGGTAGTACTGCGTTGTTTCGCCCGGGTCTGGTATCACCGCTTTACCTATTCCTGCCGCAATAGCGCCAGTGCTTGTCTCTGTCGTATTCTGGTTTGTAAGGTAAGGTAGCCGGTAAACTTATGCATGTGGGGTTAGACTTCGCCACAAGATAACAACGCATCATTGACACCTTTGGTGTCTATAGGCGATGGTTGACTTTTTGCATCAGGAGACCCATCTGTTTGTTTGCTGTCTTATGATAAAAAAATTAGGGTAAAAAAACAAAAATTCTTAATAACAGTTTTATTTCCAATTATTTTTTACATATTGAACAATTTGATGTAAACCCTCTTTTCCAGTATTACCATTTAAAAATAGCATTTCGATGTGTATTTTACTGTCTTTGAAAATAATTTTCATTGTAGCACGAAGAATTGGTAGATTGTTGTCAGTTTTGGGAGTAGAATTACTCTGAGAGCATTCTGGCTGTGATGTTTTGCTTTCAACAAATTCGATATTATGTTCTTCTTGCAAACACACACTACTTTCATCTGATGTACTCGGTAAAGACTTTTCATCCACTTTCATTATTTTGGCTCCTCCATTAGCTATTCTTTGCAAGAGCCTTCTTTTGCGTCTTTGATTGGACCACGTATTGGTATAGGCGATAATATCTAATGTAAGCTCATCATGTCTCTTATTTATGTTTTTATATTTTATTTGTAAACTCTGCAATATGGTTTTCACTTTTTCAACTGCTTTATCTAAAGAAGCAATATTTTCAATTACAGGAAGTTCAAATGTTAATGGAGTATTTTTTTTACGACCTTTATCCCTTACAGTTTCTGTGAAAGAAATGAAGCATCAATTTTATATTATAATTATTCTTATATTATTATAATGATGTAAAGGTCATCACGATGCACGGTAGTCAATCTTGACTGGCTACCCATAAGGTATTATCTGAAATGGAATTCGAGATCAAAAATGTAAACATTTCAATGTCACTTCCATTTGCCACCTAATTGATCAATCAGGTGATAATCAAAATTTTGCTAAGCAGTCTTAATCATCATGTTTAGATTTATAATAAAAATAAAGATTGTATATGGGGCCAAGGAAATACAAACATGTTAAACACAATAAAGAAAATATTAACAAGAAATTAAAACCATAACTTATTACGGAAAAGCACATTCTAGCACGTCAAAAATCGAATGAACAAACAAAATAGCGGCTTCAAAATTCGATTAACAATTTTTATATAACAATATTTATATTTTTAAGAGTTTGGAACTTCTTTTTTATTTATTTAATACTTTATTGTACACAGAATACAATACAAAAAAGACAATATTAAAGTAACATAAGTACAATGGGAGAGCTTATCTCTACTTAAAGAGATTTCTTCCAGCCAACCCGTTAAAGGAGAATAAAAAAAATGAAAATAAAGAATTTTTTATTGCATGTATCATAAAAATAAATGCACAATTATATTTCAAAGAGGTAAGTTTTATTATTGATTCACATTTTTAGGCATTTTATATAAAAAAACCGCGTGGTATCCGCGTGGACACCAGATAGAAACGAAGTTCCTTATTATAAAATATCTCTTTTTTTATATCATAAGATAGCAAACAAGCAGATGGGTCTCCTGATGGAAAGAGTTAACCATCGCCTATAGGCACCAAAAGTGTTAATGGTACGTTGCTATCTTGTGGCGAGGTCTAAAGCCATATGCATAAGTTTACCGGCTACCTTACCCTCCAAACTGGAACAGTGGCAAGCAAAGACGCTATTGCGGCTTGAATAGGTAAGGCGGTGTGGTACCAGACCCGCGCGAGACAATGCAGAACTCTACCACCTAGTAGTCACGATGGTAGCGACTCGTATAGCCAATCGATCGCCTTTTACGACCTGCCTGGAAGAACAGCAGTTGGCTTATTCTTCAAAGGAGCACGGGACTAACACGGGGATCGGGGAAATCTTACGCCTTTTTTAACGTTGTAACGGGAGAAATATTACGCCTTTTTTAACGTAACAACGGGGGAAATCTTACGCCTTTTTTAAGTTACGGACGTTTTTTACCGGCTAGAATATCCCTCCGCAACGCCCCATAAGGATCTTCGTTCCAAAATTCTATGTGCAATACTATTAAGTTAATGAATGTAAGGCATACACTAATTTATCACGATATTTTAGTACTTTTTAACCACAAAAACACGACTGTGATATTAAATTAGCTATAGCAATATTTACATTTTTGATTTTGAATTACATTTCCGATTACAGTATGTATAAAGAAGACATGTAAAATTTTCTTACATTTATTTATGTTTATGCACACATACATTCAAATAATAATACATATAGGTGTTATGAGCAATACCGAAAATTTTCTCGCCTTTAACATAATCAGGGAGAACTTACAACGGGATAAATTTAATAAGCAATTTCTCCTCTTAATTAATAAATAAATATCGTCATAACATGTCCTCGAAAAGGTATGCAGAGATGCAAATAACGCATCCATAATCCGCCAATGGTATTGTCATGTTATAATGGGGGCTAATTATATTGTTACGTACTCGGGTTCGCAATTGTAAGAAAACACCACTTATATTAAATCCGTGTATTTACACAACACAACACAACGTAATACTAAAATACACTTTACACAACACTTGCTGTACTATCACTGAACTTAGAACACTACACAACAAAACACTTCTCGCTTCGCACTAGTCACTTGATGTATCGCTCTCGATCGCTTGATAAAAACTGCCTTGTGTTTGTCAACATCTCTGTATTTATAGGCAGGGGAAAGTCCTAGCTGGATCCAGAAAAATCTAAATGTATCGGGAAACAATGAATCACTTCTTATCGTAAACATGTTATGAATCATAAATCCTAGTACACGCTAGTTTCAACCTTATGCCATATCCCACAAAGTCCATTATGGCATAGCCCAGGTCAACTATTTGTTTGTCAATAGGAGTAGCTATCTCTTTCTTTTATTTCTAGATAATTACCGCGCGCGCGCTCCAACTCTACACGCTTCTAGATTATTCGTAACAATATCAACTTACTCGGCAATGTTACTTATCTCGGGCGAGATGTTTTTCAGAAGAACTAAAAAGCTTAAAATAAATTTTATATATATATATATATCAGGGATAGGGAGTAAGAATTTTACTCGTTTTAAGCTATACTTCTCGAGCGAGCAGTTCTGAACGCACAGATACTATACTCATTCATGAGATATTTGTCCGTCTAACTAGCGTGCTCCTACTCCGAGTAAGAGCGAACAGCAGTCTTGTTAAGATACTCTATTTAGGATACTCGTTTGGGGCGCTCGGTCAACGAGTCGAGTGGTAGTGAAAATTCGTCAGCCGCTCCCAAAACGAGTGATAGGGACTAAGACTCCGAGCCAAATACTCCTCCCACCCTTACTCTTTTCACGATTCATTCCACATAAATTTCGACTGTTAAGTGTTGAATATTAGCGCCCTCTGAAGAAGGTAAATAAAAATGTAAGTGATAAGTTTTCTAGTGTAGGCGGTACAGTAAGGAATTTTTTTTTTCAAATGCCTATTACTTTTTCAAAATTTGACATATTAAAACGTTTTTTTTTTTCAATTTTTTTTTAATGTACTTTCCAAAAAAAATACGAAAAATTTTTTTGAACATTTTTTTTCCACAACTAATTTGAAAAATAAAGAAAGTAAAAAAAAAAAATTGTTTTTCGGTCCATTTTTTAACAATGGACAGGCGTTTAGAACAACACATTTGATGAATTTTCGCCTTTTCAAAATTTTCTACTTTTTGATTCGTTAAATTGATTTCTTCATGGTTTCGAGAAATGACCGAAGAACTTTTTTTTTTGGTTTTCAATCTAGTTATTGAAAGAAAAAATACAAATAAAATGTTTGAAGATTTTTTTTTAATTTTTCGAAAAAATTTATTTTTTCGATGATTACTACCTCCAATTTTTGTTTTTATGTATTTTCTTCATATTTCGAAATTTTCTTTGAACAAAAAAATTTTCAAAACGGTGTTATGAGAAAAAAAAGTTAAAAAAAAATTTTTTTTTCAATCGGAAAAAAAAATATCAAAAGAACACCACTCCGAAAAAATTTGAGAATTTGCAGAAAATACTAAAGTTTAAAGGAGTAGGAGAAATATACTAAAGAGCAAGTCTATTTCGCTCCGACTCGGAGTTAGATCTATGTATACTACTACTATAGAGTATTTGGAAATCTATACTCTCGTGCACGATACTCTTTTGACGAGTAACTCTCAATAAGAGCGGTCAGTTTTCGAAAATGAGCGGCTCTTAAGGAGTACTCCCTATCCCTGATATATATATATATATATATATATATATATATATATATATATATATATATATATATATATATATATATATATATATATATATATATATATATATATACATTCACGGGACAAATTACACTTACTGTTCTAACCCCAAAGTAAGCAATTTATTTGCTTGTATTATAGGTGTTAGTCTACAATACATACATAGAAATACGTGTATAAATACTTTTACATACATTTATGCTCATCACACAAATGCTCGTCCACGTCGTGGATCGAACCCGAGCCCCGTGGATTGCGTATTCAGGGTTGCTAACCACTCGACCAACGGGGGAGAGCTTAAACAAAACGTATTGTCCGGCCCGAGTAAACTCAGGACCTCAGAAGTTTATGCCTAAGTCTGAAGCCTGAGAACTACAGTAACCTAATATTTGTTAAATAAAATGCATAAGAAATACATACATTAAATTAATAAAAATTAACATTACACACACTAAGTTCACGTGACATACATGATATTATACATGTATACTATTTTTATGGCTAAAATTTGTCGTCACACTTAAGAGATTTTATTGTTTAGTCTTTGATCAAATTTCGGCCCTAAACGATCGCTATTTAACTGAATTATTATGTATTTATGTTATTAGTGATGAAGAACATAGGCGGTTTTGGTTGTGTACATTTCTTGTGTGCCTTTCGGAGTGACGAATATTAGATAAACTAGAATAATTTTTGACGTTTTTTAAATTAACTAAATAAAATATATCACTAGGAACATCATATAAAAATATTGAGACTTTAATTTGAAGTCAATCATATTTAAGTGTTACCATTGTGTAAGGCTTTAATTACATTTGCATTAAAACAGCAATAAGTTTGTATAATTTCATTATGAGTATTAAATAAAAATTCCCGTGTTTTTGTACTAAAGAATAGTTTAGAGCTAATTGTTTGCTGTTATTTTAAGTATCTAAAAAGTATCGGCAAAATCTTAGCGCAGAATTTTACCAATCTAACTTAACTTCTGAGATTAACAATGAAAGACAACCAATGACAAGATAACTACATAAACTCAGACAACTAAGGAGAGAACTGAATGTTTACGTTAACATTACCTAAATTCCACCTTTATTTAGCTACTATTCCCTAAGTTTATAAAATGGGTATAAATTAAGGAGTTAATTTTATAGGAGTTAAGGAGGATGAGGAGGAGTTGATACAGAATCTTACGGAATATATTAAACTTTAAAGTAATAACTAAAAAAAACGATGTATAAAGTCTCGCCCGTGTTCTTTCATCAGTGATGATTTAGACTATTAGGGTTAATTGGAAGGATTATAAACTTAGGTAGTAAATATATTTACCTATTTTAGAAAAATCATAATCTTGATAAGTCCAAGCCAACCCCCATCTTGTAACTCTTCCTTGACAGAATTCTGTGGTAGTATGCTTAATACCATCTGCTTTTAAATCTATTAACAATTCTTTTAAATTATATTTATGTCCTACCATTGTTGTGAAAATTCTGCAAAGCAAAAATTAAGAAATATTTTTAGTCTGATATACAAAATTACACGCAGTGTGTAAAAAAAAACTGTCAGATCATCAAAGGTATTGTTTGGTACCTATATACAATCGAATATAAATTATTATTTTGTGGATATAGAGACAATTTTTTTCCAAATAAAATAATTTATCTACAATGATATTTCAAATATTACTACAGCATCATAAAATTTCGAACAAAATTTGTTGGAACACGATGTGCAGCTACATCAAAAAGCAGACTTGATGTTATAGCCACCCTTGACCCGATATCAACGCACGGCCGTTGACTCGACGTGGTGTCTTTAAAAGTTCGTAGTATTTTTTTATTATTTTAATACAATAAATAGAATCGTTCCATCACTTTTTATGATAATGTCATCGTTGCCACTTTACGCCCCTTTCGAATCGGGCTGGGTTTTTGTTAGTCACTGTATAGTCTAGTCAGGTATAGTCAAGTCAGCAAGAATATTATTAATAAAAAAAAATTGGCAACAATTTCCCCTATTTTATACCAGGGCTACTTTGAAGAATCTTGCCATCTCGCCATACAGATAGCAATGCACCATTAACATATTAGTGGTAGGTGGTAGAGTTCCGAAACGTCTTGGCCGGGAATTTGGTGCCACCATCTTACCTATTCCTGCTACAATAACGTCAATGATAATAATTGTCATGTTCCGGTTTGGAGGGTAAGGTAGCCGGTAGACTTACGCATGGGCATTGCCATCGGAGGGTTCAGTAGCTCCCCTACTAGTAGACTTATGCATATGGCATTATTATAATCGTGCGTTGCTATCTCGTCATACAGATAGCAACGCACCATTAACATATTTGGTGTCTATAGGCGATAGTTTCCCTTCCCATCAGGAAATCCTTTCCATCACAAAACCATGTTGCTATCTAATAATATAAAAAAAAACTATCATCGAGGATACCAGTTAGTGTCCCGCAATGTCTCGCTCAGGTTTAGTACCACCGCCTTATATACTCCTGCTGCGATAACATCTTTGATGTCTATAGACGATGGCTATCCCTTTTTATCAAAAGAGTCATCTGTTAGTATGCTAGTAAAAAGAAACAAGGAAATGACAAATTACAACTATAATATTATTAACTTATATCACTTGGTATCCATGTTATTATATTTATCTGATTGTTTTAAATGAAATTTTGGTAGAGTTTCATGTGTTCATAAAATATTAACAAAATTTCACTACTTGGACACCATCAAATTGTTTGATAGTATACATGTATGAATGTAAAATGTAACGTTTTACTTACAATATTTTATTTTGAATTTCTTTACTTGCTGTTATCATTTTCCTGCAAAAACATAACTCTCCACCTTCTGTTATCAGTTCTTGAGGAGATCCAGTAAAACAATTTTTAGGTGGTGGCCTAAAATATTAATAACTACCGTGACTTTGTTTGCATGTAACACAGAAACTACTTCCTTTTACTCGGTAAAATAACTAGCTTATGTTACTCAAGATAAATGTAGCATAATATTAGTAAAAATTTTTTTTGCAGTTGTGAGTTTATCCTTCATAAACAAATCTTACCTGTCTATAGTATAGACAGTCTATACTGTCTATAGTATAGACAGTATAGATAAAAGGTAATAAGTATAAGAGATTTTTATGCACGCTATTATAAATTTATATAACTACTTAATATCTATGTATATAAAAATCAATTGCTGTTCGTTAGTCTCGCTAAAACTCGAGAGCGGCTGAACCGATTTGGCTAATTTTGGTTTTGAATTAGCTGTTGAAGTCCAGGGAAGGTTTAAAAGGTGAGAAAATATAGAAAAAAATAAGAATAGTTAAAAAGGTAGAACAACATTTGCCAGGTCAGCTAGTATATTAAGAAAGAAGCATGTGTCACACCATGGCATTGAGGGCTTTTAGAAACAATGGGCGTTGTTTGCCTGTATTTTTGACCAATAAAAAATGTTATTAAGGTAAGGCATACTGGAATAAAGTTTACTAGATCCTATGATCATCAGACTGTTGTTATCTCATGTCAACTAAGATCCATATTAGAATCAAGCCTGCACCTTTAGGCTACGTTTTGGTTTAAGTGATAGTTGCCAGTTATTACATAATTAAAAGAGATGGTAAGAAATTATTGATAAAAATATTTACTTACAAACCTTAAATAAACACAGAAATTAATTAAACTTTACCTGGCAGGACTACGTGATTCCCAGAGCTCTTGAATATTTGTGTAAAATGGAGGGTTACACATACTAAAATCAAATATTTCAGAGTTGTCTTCTTTGCACAAGAACTCAAATATAGTGGTTGCAGCAGTTTTCCTCACTGCAATAATTACCACTCTTCATCTCACAATGATTGACTGAAACATCTTTTTAATACAATCAAGATATTTGATATTTGAGAAATTAAATGTTTCCAAACAGACTCAATTTTAATAATGCAATTTAAAAGTAGAAAATAAGAAAGTGGAAAAATATTTTTTTAAAAAATACATTTAAAATATCTGGAACATTTATCCCTATTTTTAAAGTTTAAAAAAGCTATTTGATTATTATAAAGCTATCTTATATATAAAATTCTCATGTCACAATGTTAGTTACCATACTCCTCCGAAACGGCTTGACTGATTTTTATGAAATTTTATATGCATATTCGTAGGTCCGAGAATCGGCTACTATCTATTTTCCATACCCTAAGTAATAAGGGTTGTCCACCGCTAACATTATTTTTATTTTTTGGACAATTTATTTTTTTACAATGTGGAATTAAAAAAAATACATACAAACCTAAATTATCACCTTTCTACCATCAACCCCTGTTTTGCCAATAATTTATATGGTAAACGGCAAATCAATGTTTGCCGAGTCAGCTAGTTATTTAGTGTAAAACTTAAACAGTTTGATATTGTTATTTTAATGGGCTAGAGATTAAGTGAAAATTGTACTAGTTGTAGATACCACGAAAGGGAATCGACCACTTTGTATGGACTGTTCGGCTACATGTGACCATTAACTCAGCTATTTATTAACTAGTATTTTGTATGCTTGATATCTAAACAAAATTATTTATAATAAAGAAATAACAGGAAAATGTAAAAATATGTCATATTCAGCATGGTAAAAGTTGTAGTCTTGGTGCGGCAGAAGTGTATTTATTTATAATTATCAACATGCTAAAAACAAATTCTTCTATTATGATGTCAATTATTTACATTTATAATATGATACACATGTTGTATTATGTTTATATATTGAAGCATATCATAATATCATGAGATTTTAACACAAAATCAAACAAAGTTATTATGTTCTAAAATAAAACTCACATAAGGAATTGTAATGGTTTTATAAATCATGTTAGATTATTAATATACTTTATAAGAACTAGGCAGGGGGCTGTATATAATTATCATGCCTTGTCCAAACAAAATACCAGATAATGGTCATTACGTGAGCAACCTACGTTCTTCCTACACATGATGATTGCAACAATATTGTAATAAAACATTTCTGTCTAATATATCATTATTATATAAAATACAAATATATATTATAGCTTATGTGGTTGCTTTGTATTCTTCCCCTTGAGAATGTGCAATTGCCTATATGCTTATTTCTTCAAGTAGGTTGCTGGCTCGATCTACATATCTCTCTAATACAGGAACCATAATTCCTGAACCTGTACTGGATTTGCTGGGACTCCAGAAATGGGTATTCTATTTACAGGGAGCCAACATAGATAGCAAATGTGATCTGTTTCATGGATCTGTAACAATTTGAATTTTCATCAGATAAAATTCATTAAAAATATAATTATTAACTTTTAAAATGTGAGACATGTTTGTGTGTAATCAAACTAACTACCTAGATAGTTGGTAATTACTCGGAACTAGCAGTAAGTATTTACTCGGAATATCTTTATTAACAAACCTATACTTTTATAGTCCCCATGCTCTTTATAGTCATTACTAACTGCACATTTATTTCCATTTTATTGGTATTTTTGAAGATGTACAAACAAACAAACTCAAATTATTAATGCTATCTCAATAGTTGACTTCAGCTCCTTGCTATGAAGCTAAGGGTCTTTGTTTTTTTTTTTTATGTCATAAGATAGCAAACAAGCAGATGGGTCTCCTGATGAAAAGAGTCAACCATCGCCTATAGACACCAAAGATGTTAATGGTGCGTTGCTATCTTGTGGCGAGGTCTAATGCCACATGCATAAGTTTACCGGCTACCTTACCCTCCAAACCGGAACACGACAGCGACAAGCACTGACGCTATTGCGGCAGGAATAGGTTAGGCGGTGGTACCAGACCCGGGCGAGACAATGCAGAACTCAACCACCTAGTAGCCACGATGGTAGTGACTCAATAGCCACTTTGTTTAAAATAACAGTTGGATAAAATATATTTATGTGTGTGAAAGAGTTCTACTAAATATATAATTATCCTATATATTTAGTACACATAGTACAAGGTATGTTTTGATGAATGTGTCAAGATTATTATTAATTTACCTGACAAGGTGATATCCATTCATTAATCACAATTCTTATGTGTATTGTTCTTGGTGTAGTTGCATTGAGAACATGATTTCTACTGTGTAATATTGACATACAATTCCCACACAACTGTCGAGGATGTTCTTCACTTGTGCTGGATTTTAGAATTGTTGAGTTGTGAAGTACCAACATCCAGTAAAATTGACAGACTGCACTTTGATTTGTCACCTGCGAAGTGAACATATACTGCTTGTCACACTTATATTATATTATATATAAGCACAATATTACAAAGATCTTGCCCTGTTATACTAAAATAATGTAATCTTAATAAAAATTGCCTTACCACATGGGGAGCAATCCATAGATAATTATCGAACTACGAGAAGCTCCAGATTTCGTCTCCTGCGATGCAAAACAATGCCATCAATTGTTAGTCGAATTAACAGAAGGCGCAGACACAGTTGAATCCAAATCCAATAACATGCCCAGGTCCGATTGGTCGGTGGATTTAGTGTTTAAAATAACGCCGGGGTCAAAATTACAAACAGATTACAAGTCCAAAAGTAAAAACTGCTCATCATTTGCAGCGGTTGATAACTAACAATTCAAAACGACAAGTAAAAGAACCGGAAAATTATTTACATTAACCGAATACTAGATCGCAAATTGAAAATAAGCTATTGTTATTTGTTATTTCGTGTTTGTTTCGTGTTTACTGTTTATTTATTCCTTTAATGTCAATTTTTGACACATGCTTATTAGTGTAGCGGTGGGTGAATATGACATCTAACGAAATCATTCGATTAATTTTTATAATTTCTCGTCTCGGGATGATTCGATTGGACAAATACGTTCTTAGTTGTTAATTTAGTTAAGAATCGTAATTCGCGAATGAGATCGATATAAATTGAAACCGGCTAGCAAACTAATAGTGTGAATGATAAGATATTTAAAACAGACATATAAATTAAACAAATCACTAAATTCACAAGATAGTAAGGTTAATGGAGCTTGATTCTTTTTGTTGAAGAAGTAAAAATATAAGAAAAAATATATTTTCATATTATAATCATTTGTTTTTATGTTTTTTATTTGTTTTTCTATGTATTTTTAAGAAACTAAAATATGTAAACTTAATATTACCACTATATCAATAATGCGTCAAAACTCATACCACTAGAACAAAAAAAGATCTGTTCCATGTAACATCCAAAAAATGACTTGGGCTCCCGATTACCGAATCTGTTAATAGACTATCAATGTTAATATTAGTGAAGTCATTCGATTATACCACCCATCTCAAATTAAATGTCCTAGATTGCAAAAACAATCGATTTGTACAAATAATCCGATACTACTTTATTTAACTAGGAAATAGTGCTTCAGTCATTTTGTCTAAAACAGATGATAATCAATTACATTAAAAAAGTACTTTTACTGCTTATAACGTGCAAAATGTATCTATTCGCTTATTAAATAAACTCGTTATTTTCACGATTGTATTTTATTAGTTTAGTATTTATTAGTTATTCATGTTTTATCTATAAACAAAAGTCTGTAAATAAAAGCAGAATATACAAGAAAACAAGAAAAGAAACAAATGTGCATGTTTAGGTATGTTATGTACGATATTATAATCGACACCAATGCGAATCGATTATATGTTAAAATCGATTAAATTCTACAATCAACGTGGTACAGACCTATGCCGCAATGGGACTTTAGAATTGAAAAATTAACGTTAATAACTTTTTATTTTATTTTCTAATTAAGTTTAAATTCCAGTTCTTAAAATAGTACCATCGTGTTTTAAAAATAAAATAATGATTTTTGGTAAAAATGGTTTTTAAAAAAACACATGGTCACCATATAGCCTGTAATGGACAATACCCTTTGATTTGTTTGTAAATAGTAGACAAATTATAGGTATTAATTTAAGTAATATTTTTTGCATGTTTGACTTTATTAAATGGTCATACATTCAACATATTGTATAGATAAAAGTTGCTATATTTTCACATCAAATAAAAATCTCTTCATGTTTTCTAGTTTAAACTTTTCTTGAACATGCACATAAGCGCAGCAGTAACATAAGAAAATATTAGAAACTAGCTGTGCCCGCAACTTCGTTCGCGTGGAAAAAATTCTAAAATAAAAACCCTCATAGTTCCCGTTCCCGTGGGATTTCCGGGATAAGAACTATCCTTTGTCCTTTCTTGAGTCTCAAACTATATTTGTACCAAATTTTATCCAAATCGGTTCAGTGGTTTGGCCGTGAAAGCGTAACTAACAGACAGACAGACAGAGTTACTTTCGCATTTATAATATTAGTATGGATTGAAGCAGGATTCTGAGAAATGTTGGAGAATTTAAAATTTTTCATCACATCACATTTGGATTTGTGAATATGATATTAACAAGTTGCATATTATGGGAGTCAATATCTTTTAATGTGCACAAGATCTCTGAATCTTTAGCGTAATTATATTTAAAAGTTAATTGAAATATGAATATCAAAACAAAAAGATATCAAATATAATTAATAATATTTTTTATGGGTTTATTAACAAGACGGGTTTTGGCCATTCTGGTTTCAGAATAATAATGCTGATAAGAAGAGATTTTAAAAACATCAGATACTAACATTTTATAAGATTCTGTAGATTGTTTCTCTCCACATTACTTTTTGCATATTTAAAACTTTCTTCATCTGATTCAGTTCCAACCATTTGCCAATTGTTTTTAGTGGCTGATAAAAGAGGATATATGGCACATGCACCTGTACCTAAAACAAGATTAAGCATACAAAATACTGCTATGGTTAAACAGATAATACTGTTTCTTTAGCAATAAGTAATATGAAACAATTACACACTTATTATTGCTTGCTTTGAATTCTAAAAATAGTAAATTTATGATACATTGAATGCCCAGGCCCTAAAGTACGCAACAAAATAAGCATCAAGTTTAAAGGTAGGTTCTGTTAAAACAAAAGTTTAACAGACTCTGAAACCCCTTATGACTCATGTACCGGATATATTATTTAAAACTTAAAACACTAACCTTTTTTTATGTTACTTGGATAAGCAAACTGGCAGACGTGCCACCTGATGGTAAGTGGTCGATGTCGCCAATGAACATATACCAGTTTACCTGGAACTATCCTAGGTAACTCGTTTATGTGTTGCCTATCCTGAGACATAAGGTGTTAAATACAGCAAAACTGTTTCACAGCAGAAACAAGCAAGATGGTGGTAACCATGCAGCCGGGAGCGCGACACAGCGCATCCCTCCTACCGGTAAAATTTAATTTGTCCTGTTTGATTTTCAGTTTAAAATAAATATCATATCATATATTAATCTTGGAGTTGATGAGAATGATAAGAGGAGAGGTAAGGAGAACTATTTTGTCACATCAAAACTGGAAATGTATCCAGCTGTAAGCAACAAATAATAGTTCAGAAATGGCCACATTGATGCTTATGTATTCTGAAGCTTTTAGACTGAATAAAGTGAGATGAGTTAACGCATATAATGGCTCTTTTACCTCTTTTTACCATTGTACAATAAAAATATTTAACAGTGATTTTAGTGCTTATTTCCCTTTCTCATTTTGTTTCACTATACTACTATAATACCTATTTGTACTATTTTCAAAATTGATCCATTAGTTACTTTAGTACTTAGGTTTTTTGATGGACTATTTTTAATACACAAATAATTCTCCTCGTCTCTACCCTCATGCTTAAGATTACTATGATAGGTTTATATGGCAACAAGTTTAGTATGCAATCAAAATAAAATCAAATTCCTTCAGGTATCTAGATTTTTATTAATTTATATGATTTAATGATTCATTAGAAGAGTCTTGACATCACTTTAGAACTACAATTTTTGTGAGTAAAATATTATAAAATATACACTATTCATATGTCCTACCTATATCAAGGCCTCTTATGTTATCACACCTTTGAATAACATTAAGCATGTCTTCTATCCACAAGATATAATTAAGTCTCAGTGGCAGTGTTGGTACAAGACGATCTTCTGGTATAAACACATCAATATTAAAATCCGACTTCAACAAACACTTTGTCAATACTCTTAAGGCATGTGGATTCTTGAAATCTATACTGACTCTACCAGAAACATCCTGAAAATTATAATCTATATTTATACAGAATATGTATATCTTCATGCCGGATCTCTTAAAGAGTAGGCAGAGAAAACCAAGAGCCATATATTATCACAATCCTTGCAGATTTTTCTTGCTACCTTCATGTTCATTACTCTTTTCATACCAGCTAAGAGAGATTGCAATAGAAACGTTCTGGACGAATTTGAGGTTAAGGAAGGGACTCCTCTCCGAGAGGAGGAGTGGTCTTCTCCTTCCAGTACCACTCCCCCCAGTACAACCGTGTATAGGAAAAAGTATAAGGCCAAAAAACTAACCTAACCTTAAATTGTATGCAAATATTAATCTCAAATCATTTTACACTATTATTTCAGATGTAGGAGCCTCTTGTAATAAGTCTATTATGTTTAATTTGAAATTATCATTTGTTATAATTTAAATATTGATAAAATTACTCCTAGGAAATGTGACACTTCGTAAAAACACTTCGTAAAAAAATTATCTATTGAGGAACCCAAGTATGTGTACTAAATTTCGTAAGTGTATGTATGTTTGTCCACGAATTTCTGAGGAACTAAAAGCCCTATCGAGAAAATTCGTTTTGATTCAACTCATTCACTGCACCGTTCGAAACTATGATTACTTCTCAGATGCAACCGTTTTTTCAAAGGAGCGCCAATCAAGTAGGGTTCCCGTGGGATAGGAGGTGAAAGTCAAATATATTGTCAGCTTTCATTCATTAACCTGTAGTCCGAAATCCTTTACTATTTTTTATTCGAAATTAGATACTATAGAAATTGTTCCTTAAAAATTTCAAGGTATTCAGTTTTGTAATTTAGAAATTACAGACATCACAATTTTCAAACGTTTCCGGGCGCAATAACCAGTTAAACGTGACACCAGGTTTTTGAATACACGGTTCAATATAAGTTGGCGTTCGCACTTCATAGCGATAATTAACATTAAAACAGATCATTTTTCAGTTTTTTGCCAATATCTCAGAAAATAAGCATCTAATCGACATAAAGTACATATATACTAGCAGAATTTGTTCTTTGAAATTTGAATAGGCTATGGCGAAAATTCACAATTTTGTTTTTATATTTAGATTAGAACTTAATTAAAACGGGTAAAAATTTCAAAATTAGATAAATCAACCAGTTTTCTTTGAAAACGAATGACACTTCTGGAAAGTGTGGATGTTGGTGTGCTTAAATTACTTAGTATACTCACTAAAATAAGACTCCAAAAACCAATGTGGTGATGTCTTGAAAGATCGTTAAATAGAAAATATGTATGTATCTAACTTCAGTCCAAAATGAGATCAACATCTTACAGAAGAATATTATACAAAAAGTAATCAAAAGATACTTAACATTCTTTTATTTGTGAGAATCAAAAATGTTTAATTGTACGTCTTAGTCTGTAATTAATAAAAAACCAAAAAAGCCCTTATCTTGCTTTTAGAAAATGATACAGATTTACAATAAAAACATCTTTCAGAGATTGAAATAATAATAAATTTAAAAAAATTGCAACAAGATATCTTTTTATTGCCAATCTTTTTAACCAACGAAAAACGGAGGAGGTCCTCAAATCGACGCTTACTTATATTGTCTTTGTTAGACTATGCAAAACTTTTTACAGAGTAGTCCGATTTTGATTATTCTTTTTTTATTAGATTGGGTATACCTCGACGGTGGACCTTTTTATTGTTTCTTTTAATTTCACCATTAGAGTACGAACACAAGGGATGGTTTATTGTGCACTCATTGATATTAATGTATGACGACACATAACATTGTACAGAGTAACCCTATTATGATAATTTTGGTAAATATACAGGTAGTCTGAAAAGAACTTTTGTTTTGCTCTAGGAAGTTTTTTTAATTCAATTTGATTTTTTTTTGTTAGATTAATTACTATGGGAATCCAGCTGCCAAATAGCACCACCGCTGAATAAAATATCTTCAATAATACAGTTTATATTTTAATTTGTTTTAGGAATTTGTTTGAGTAGTAATCTACACTTAAGGTAAGGTACCTTTGGGCACAAGAGCAAATTAATTATTAAAAATTCTTAAATAAGTTATGAATGCTAATGTATTATCTATATTACATGTAATAAAATCGTAGGAAAGTCCGTGTGTGTCCGGGGTAAACTTAAAAATGTACTGCATGGATTTACTTCAAATTTTGCATGAATATTACTAACAGGTCAGGTCAACATATAGGCTACATATTATCACGCTATCACCTATGGGGGAGGAGCTGTGCGGAGTAAGCGAAGTCCGCGCGAGCGAAGTCGCGGGCAACAGCTAGTATTAAAGTATATTTCTATCCAAAGGAATGCGCATTACTTCCCATAACAAAGATTTCCATTAAGTTCCGATTTCTATGGTCATAATTATAAAAATATTTAGATAAACTTTGGATGGATGGATGTTTAGTACTCTATCACGAAAAAACTACTAAACAAAGTCGAATGAAATTTAGCACACAGGTAGATGATGACCTGGAAATGGAATAGCATATAATATAAATAAAAAACTTGAGAGGTGTTAAGGGATGGAACGAAGTTCCTTTCGATACAAAAAACCTGTATACACTCAACAAAAATAATCGTCGCGACACCACCCTGTTCAATGCGAAATAGAAATGAAAATATCTGGCTTGCTTTCTATGAGAGAGAAATAGAGAGAGAAACATGCGCACGTCGCACAGCTTACAATAGCAAAAAGTGTCGTGAGAACTTTTCATAAGAATTTTTTCCGTCTAGTCCCCTTTCACAACGTGCGATAAGGAACTTCGTTCCAATAAATATTCATGGGACAAATTACACTTACTGATCTAACCCCAAAGTAAGCAAATTATTTGCTTGTGTTATGGGTGTTAGTCAACAATATTAATACATAGAAATACATAATATATAAATACTGGAATATATTTAATAAACCCCCAAACCCAAAAATACAAACATTTATGCTCATCACACAAATTCTTATCCCGTCGGGGATCGCACTCAAGCCCTGTCGATTGTGTAGTCAGGCTCGCTAACCACTCAACCAACGGGGCAGACATAGGCTACTTTTTATGCTGGAAAAATTAGGTGAAATCAGAAACCAGAAATACTTTATTCAATAAAACTTTTTACAAGTTATTTTGACACGTCAACATATTTTTTTAAAAACTACTACCGGATCGGAAACGCGGCCACACACTGAGAACATACGGCGGAAGAAACTCAGCGAGCTTGTCTTTTTTTTTTCATATCATTGATTTTTGAAGTGAAAACTTCTTTAGGCGCGTTGAGCGTTTTGGTAGAGGGTAAAATCCTCGGTTCGCGTCACCGACATGCTAATGATAATAGTATATCTATAGCTATGTTTTGCATATAGTTTTAATTACTCTCAACTTAATAGTTCCGTTTTCACTTCTATCGGCAGTCCCACGACTGCTACTGTTTTTTTTTTTACATTATCACAATATTACAAAAAATATATATGAGATCGGTATGAGGAGCAATTAATCCCAGGCTTTTTTGTCTTCTAAATAATCTGAGATTTTATAATATCCTTTTTTACACAGTTTTGTTTTAACACATTTTTTAAATTTATTGACTGGTGAGATCTCTTATAGTTTCAGAAAGTATATTGTAAAAGCGTATACATTGCCCCATAAGAGTTACTTATTCTGTGGAGATGAGATGCATGCACAACAAGATTGTTTTTGTTCCTTGTATTAAGTGAGTGATCCCGCGGGATTCGCCAAAAACTTTTATAATGCAGCGGACTGCGCGCCGCAGCTCGCTAACCTATATTATATTAATTATTACATTAATACCTATTATAATTGCGAAAGATTGAATGTTTGGATGGATGGATGTTTGTTACTCAATCACGCAAAAACTACTAAATGGATTTGAATGAAATTTAGCACACAGGTAGAAGACGACCGGGAATAGCACATACGCAATTTTTTTACCCGGAAAATTAGGTGATCTCGCGGGATTCGCCAAAAACTTTAATAACGCAGCGGGCTACACGCAGCGGGCTACACGCAGCAGGTAGTACCTATTATAAATGCAAAAGTTTGAATGTTGGAGGGATGAATGTTTGTTACTCAATCACGCAAAAACTACTGAACGGATGTGAATGACATTTGGCACACAGGTAGATTGTGACCTGGAATAGCACATAGGCTACTTTCTATCCCGAAAAAATAAGGTGATCCGGCTAGATTCACCAAAAACTTTTATAACGCAGCGGGCTGCATGCTGCAGCTAGTTTCTTAAATATGTCCCGGGATTTTATCCGCATAGTCTATTTAAAAAAAATGTAAATCCGTTATTGGCTCTTAGTGTACATTATAAGTAGAGTAAGTTTATAAATATTTAGCTGTGGATTTTATGTAAATAAATAATTAAATAAATAAATAGTTCCCGTTCCCTTGAGATTTCCAGAATAAAAACTATCATGGTAGTGTATAATCTTTGTAGTTTGTACCAATATCATCCAAAATCGGTCTTTCATCATCAAAATCTTTATGTTTGTATTGTTAATTTTATTTATGTCTGAGTTCTGACTAGTCTTGGGTTATGATCTCTATATGTGGTTTAACAGCTCAAACAAGATAATATCTGTTAATCCTGTTAATATTACACAATAATAACAGATGTCATTATTTAATTATTTTAACTTTATTGTATACAAAAAAGTATCTTCACACCAGGAACCTAAAATTAGCAGCTAAAAGTAGCAACTATTTTAAGATAGTCAGGGGCGAAATTCTCCGCCACAATTTTTCGGAATACATCCACCAGGGTGATCGGAATTCTTTGAAATTCAGCCTGGCTCTTCTCTAGGATGGCCTTGAGATATCCTGGCACAAATTATAGCGGGGCAACAATTATAAAAAAATTTTGCAATGTATCAAAATTGAAAAATTAAAATCGGAGTTTTTTTACTTTAAAAGCTGCTAGCATGCTCAGAATCTTTCGAGTTTCGGCCTGGCTCTTCCTAGAATGTCTTAGAGATATTCTGACCAAAATCACCGCGGAGCAACCATTGTAATTTTTTTTTCAATGTATGAAACTTGAAAAATTCAAGTTTTATGTGGTTCTTTTGCTTTTAAAGTCGTCAGCATGCTCTGAGTACTTTGAAATTCGCTTCGGCCCTTCTCTAGAATGACCTTAAGATATTCTGGTCTGAATCACGGCGGAGCAACCATTGTAGTTTTTTTTTTCAAAGTATGAAACTTGAAAAATCAAATTTCTCGGAGTTGTTTTTGCTTTTACAGCCGCCAGCATGCTCGGAGTACTTTGAAATTCGGCCTGGCTCTTCTTCAGAACGTCCTTAAGATATTCTGGTCTGAATCACGGCGGAGCAACCATTGAATATTTTTTTTCAATGTATGAAACTTGAAAAATTCAATTTTTCGGAGTCTTTTTTGCTTTTACAGTCGCCAGCATGCTCTGAGTACTTAGAAATTCACATCGGCTCTTCTATAAAATGTCCCTAAGATATTCTGGCCTGAATCACGGCGGAGCAACCATTGTATTTTTTTTTCAAAGTATGAAACTTGAAAAACTCAAGTTTTCGGTCTTTTTTTGCTTTTACAGCCGCCAGCATGCTCGGAGTACTTTGAAATTCGTTCTGGCTTTTTTATAGATCGTCCTTAAGATATTCTGGCCCGAATCACGGCGGAGCAACCATCGCAATTTTTTTTTTCAATGTATGAAACTTGGAAAATTATAGTACTCGGGTTTTTTTCTTTTACAGCCGCCAGCATGCTCGGAGTGCTTTGAAATTCCGCCTGGCTCTTTTTCAGAACGTTCTTAAGATATTCTGGTCTGAATCACGGCGGAGCAACCATTGAATTTTTTTTTCAATGTATGAAACGTGAAAAATTCAATTTTTCTGAGTTTTTTCTTTTACAGCCGCCAGCATGCACGGAGTACTTTGAAATTCGGTCTGGCTCTTCTTCAGAACGTCCTTAAGATATTCTGGCCTGAATCACGACGGAGCAACTATTGAATTTTTTTTCCCAATGTATGAAACTTGAAAAATTCAAGTTTTAAGTGGTTCTTTTGCTTTTAAAGTTGTCAGCATGCTCTGAGTACTTTGAAATTCGCTTCGGCTTTTCTCTAGAATGACCTTAAGATATTCTGGTCTGAATCACGGCGGAGCAACCATTGTAGTTTATTTTTCAAAGTATGAAACTTGAAAAATCAAATTTCTCGGAGTTGTTTTTGCTTTTACAGCCGCCAGCATGCTCGGAGTACTTTGAAATTCGGCCTGGCTCTTCTTCAGAACGTCCTTAAGATATTCTGGTCTGAATCACGGCGGAGCAACCATTGAATTTTTTTTTTCAATGTATGAAACTTGAAAAATTCAATTTTTCGGAGCCTTTTTTGCTTTCACAGTTGCTAGCATGCTCTGATTACTTAGAAATTCACATCGGCTCTTCTATAAAATGTCCCTAAGATATTCTGGCTTGAATCACGGCGGAGCAACCATTGTAGTTTTTTTTTTCAAAGTATGAAACTTGAAAAATTCAATTTTTCGGAGATTTTTTCTTTTACAGCCGCTAGCATGCTCGGAGTACTTTGAAATTCGGTCTGGTTCTTCTCTAGAACGTCCTTAACATATTCTGGTCAGAATCACGGCGGAGCAACCATTGAATTTTTTTTCAATGTATGAAACTTGAAAAACTCAAGTTTTCGGTCTTTTTTTGCTTTTACAGCCGCCAGCATGCTCGGAGTACTTCGAAATTCGCTCTGGCTTTTTTATAGATCGTCCCTAAGATATTCTGGCCCGAATCACGGCGGAGCAACCATCGCAATTTTTTTTTCAATGTATGAAACTATCAAGTTAAGAAGAAGAAAATTATCAAGTTAAGGTCGTGGTTAGTTTGACCTGAATACGGGGACTATCATATATTCCTGCCACTATGATAACAATGCTTGTTACTGTATTTTTCTTTATATCGTAAGATAGCAAACAAGAAAATGGGTCTCATCATGGAAAGAGTTAACCATCGCCTATAGACACCAAAAATGTTAATGGTGCGCTGCTACCTTGTGGCGAGGTCTAATGCCACATGCATAAGTTTATCGGCTACCTTACCCTCCAAACCGGAACACAGCAGCGACAAGCACGGACGCTATTGCGAAAGGAACAGCCCCCCTAGACAAGTGGCAAACGCTCAGTTACTATTCAAATATTACGCTTTGGCGATATTTAGGCCAAATTGGTAGCCAAGTGGATCATGGCTTGTTCAACGTTCGTTCCATACGAACTTTACGAATTATATCGAATATTGTCTCTGAATTGACGGTAAACGTCACTTTGAAGTATTATTTTCACCGAGGTTATAAGTTTTATTTATATGAAAAGTGCATTAAAAGCAAAAAAGACTTGCCCCCCAAGATGTGGCATCAACGTTAGTACAATAGAAAGAGAAATTTATGGATTTGTCATAAGCTGTTGACGCGAGCGTAAACGAATTTGTAATTGGTAGCCGAGTGTCTAATATAGTGAATATTTCCCTGAAAATGAAATCAGAGAGTTCACCAATAATTATCAGGCAAATTTTAATTTTGATAAATTAAAAAATGAATTGCGCTGTATTTATAGATCACCTCAATTTGCAAATAGTTGTGTATTTAGTATTATTCAAAATTTGTATAAGGACAATTTAAATAAAGTTTTTTCTGAAGTGTTACTATTAGCGAAATTCATTGTGACTATCCCAGCAAGCAGCGCATCAGCAGAGCGTTCATTTTCGTGTTTAAAACGTATCCACACATATTTGAGAAACACACAAAATCAACAACGACTCACAGAGCTTTCCACGATTTCTATAGAAAAGGCATTATTGATAGAATTAAAACGCAGTCCAACTTTCTATGACAATATCCTAAAATCATATTTAAAAAAGGATAGGCGCATAGATTTAATCTATAAATGAATGAGTAGTTTGTTTGTTTTTTACCAATCCGTAGTTTTATTATTTGGCCGCCCCGTTGGTCGAGTGGTTAGCAACCCTGACTACGCAATCAACGGGGCTCGGGTTCGATCCCCGGCGGGGACAAGCATTTGTGTGATGAGCATAAATGTTTGTATTTCCGGGTTTGGGTGTTTATTACGTATGTAAACGTATTTATGTATGTATTTCTAAGTATTAATATCGTTGACTAACACCCATAACACAAGCAAATAAATTGCTTACATTGGGGTTAGATCAATAAGTGTAATTTGTCCCGTGATTATTTATTTATTTATTATTATTAAGTGTATTTATATATTTTGCGAATCACATGAAAATCGGCCTTTTAAAGGCCATATCGGATATCTTGCAAGGGACGTGTATTGTAACCATCACTCACTTGCTTAAGATATTTGAGGTGGCCGAAATATTTACATCGGGAAATAGTACCTATTTTAAATAACAAGAACCTTGAACATGGAAACATACCTAGAATACAGCTGACTAGGTAAGTAGTTACCTGTTATAATATTTTAGTTAGCGACGACCGACCGCTGTTTTTTCTGCATTACCGTAGAAGATGTAGATAAATAGTAGTACATCTAAGACATGTTCCGTTGGCATGGTTTCCGGCTTAGAGATCCGTCGCGTGGCTGAGGCTACGCTAAAAATCTATATAAGAAAATCTATACTCCGCCGCATACCCAGTCTCATAATCCTGTGCACGCCACTGACCACAATCATACTTATTTGACACAATCTTGAATACTTCTATGATATCTCCCCTATGCCTTCGGTCCTTTAAAGTAGGCAAATTCAACTTTTCCAGCCTTTTCTCATAAGGTAGTTTCTGCAGACATTGCGGTATTTTTGTAGCCCTTTTCTGAACACTCTGTATGAGATCAATGTCTTTGGAGAAATAAGGATTCCAAATTTGGAAGGCGTAATCTGTAGCTGGCCTTATATGTTTTATAAATTGTCATGAAAGTTGCAAGCGTTATGTGCTGAAAGGAGCATCTGAAGGTGTACATAAGACTGTTAACACACTTTACCATTTTGTCTATATGCGATGCCCACTTCAAATTGTCTGTTATAGTCACTCCGAGATCTCTTTGTGATGTTACCGATATAAATTTTATATTTCCAAAAGTATAAGAGTGACGTGGGTTGCAGTGTCCTATGTGTAAAACACAGCACTTGCTTGGATTAAGGCTCATGATCCACTCATTAGTCCACTCATGAATGTTATTTAAGTCTGCCTGGAGGTTATGACTATCAGTTAACGGGTTACCAAAATTTTTTACATCATCAGCAAAGAAACAGGAACCTGATTTTATAATTGCACCAAGATCTGTAGTGTACATACCAAACAGGGGTGGTGCCAGTACCGAGCCTTGAGGTACTCCACTGTGTACTTCCTCTACTTCACTTTACTTCCTTTACTTCTCACCCACACGAACTTGGAATGTTCTTCCAGTAAGATAGTTTGTAATCCACTTTAGAAGTTTACCTTTTAATCCAAGATGTTCAAGTTTTATGAGAAGGCATTGGTGGGGCACCCTGTCAAAGGCTCGTTCAAAGTCTACATAAAAAACATCTGTTGGGTTGCCACTGTCAAAATCACTTTCCCATATATCAAAACACATTAACAAGTTAGTTATTTGATCTTTTCACAAATCCATGTTACTGCTTTGGTATAGTGCCAGTCTTGGCCATGAACTTCTTTAGGTTATTGCAGATTATTCTCTCCATACATTTGCAAGCTATGCTTGTTAAGCTTATGGGGCGGTAGTTTGTGGGATTGAGCTTATCTCCCTTTTTGTAAAAAGAGTGACCACAGTATGTTTCCAATCCTGTGGTAGGACACCTTCATTGAATGAGGTTGTCATTATATCAGCCAAAACTGGAGCTAACTGCTCTGCACACTGCTTAAGTACTATACTCGGCAAGCCATCTGGGCCTGCAGCAGCATCAGTATGCAAGTTTTGTAACACTGTTAGTATCTCAGAAGTGCTGAATGATATAGTATCAAGTGATTCCCTTACTCTTGGCACAAACTGAATATTGATGGGGTGGTTGATATCTGGTTCCTTACAATATGCCTTTTGAAACTCGTCAGCGAATACACCAGCTATTCTCAAGAGGTCTGTAATAAGATTACCTCCTTGATCACGAACTGCAGGAGGAATGCTGACTTACAGTAGATAAACAGCTGCAAAGATGAGCATAAAATGGTTTATTACCACTGGAGACAATCTGACTTTCATACTCTGCTCACCACCTTCTAACCTCGGCAATAAATTTATTGTTACAGTTCCGATACAGTCAATAGTTTTCTTCTGTTTTACAATAATTTGTCCATAGAGCGTGTTTCTGTTCTATTAATTTTAAAACAACTGAAGAAATCCAGGGTTTATTTCTCCTCAACATTTTTTTCCTCTTTTTTAAGGGTTCATGGATGTCAAGAACAGCTTGCATGTCAGATTTCAACTGTTGCCATCTATTCTCTATTTTGTTTTTTGAAAATCTATCTGACAAGGAGACTTTAAGCATTTTGTCTAAGTCTTTATTAAATTCATCATAATTGATTTTATGTAGGGATCTCTTGCAGCAGCTTATATTAGTTTTGCTATTCTAGAACATCACTTGTATATCAAATTCAATCCTAACGCGTGTGGGCCACGGGCAGTAATGAATAAATAAAAAGTAATGAATAAAATAAAAAAGGATTTTTCACTGAGTGACATAGACTATATATTTTATACCCGTGCGAAACCGGGGCGGGCCGCTAGTCAGATATAAATTATTAAAAAAAAATAGAATGGGTGGTTTCCGCGACCCTCTCACCTCCGCCCCTCTAAACCCCGAAATTCGTGGGTCGCTAAAGTACAGTTTAGCCGCGGAGTAGACCCCGACACCTCCCCAACTTCGTGCGACCACTTTCTAATGCAATCCCGGAGGTGTTATTTGTTATCGTTAACGAAAGGTAAACTATTTAATGTAAAGAAACCTTACCACATTTGCAATCTTGGAGAATTCCTCAAACTTTTCAGCTAGTTTTGAAAAATCTGGAGGATTTTTATAAATATTTCGAGAGTGCATAAATTTATTTAATGCCATATTAAAGTAAGTAATACTGCTTCGCCGAGGGTTTAAATTAAAGCAAATTAAGTAATTAAAATACTTTTTGGCTTTGGTCGAGAGTCTAAAACACAGAACAATATAACTAACGGAAAACTCTAAATCATAGATAAACCTCTAAATCGAATAGGTATCTATCTAGCAAAATCGTAAACAAATATGGAAGATTGGAAGACTGACATTGACAGTTGACACTGAATTCTAGAGTCTGGTGCCAAGGAACTTATATACGATAACTGGAATCACTACAAAGCAATATTTGAAAAATAAAAATGTACTTTATTTTTATCTTGAAAAAGTTTTTTTTTTTTTTTTTTGGCATGGGCGTTAAGCAACTGCCATGATCAAGTAAAACGAGGAAACATTTTTTAGACAATAAACTAGAATTTGGAATTTGGATTGACAGGAAAATAGAGGATCAGGAACAAATCAAAATAACATAGATACTAAAATTATAAATTATTTACAACAATAATATTTAAATATATTTATGTAATATTTACAAAGATAATACTTAGTCATTTGTATAATATTTACAAGTGGGTTAATATTAATTTGGTATTAGATACTAAATGTATCTAACTACGCTTAAATATTAATATTATTTTCTTGAATGAATGATGAAAGAATATTATACATACAAGGGTTTAATAACAGGGTTAGAATGGATGTAGGTAAAGGAATGTCATTAGAATATAGATTGTTATATAATGATGAATGATTGTATTTAGGACAAGCAAAAAATATATGATTGAGATCTCCAATATCAGTGCCACACTCACAAACATTGCTATCTTTGATGTGTAGCTTGAAGAGGTGTTCAGGAGTATTAGTGTGACCAAGCCTCATTCTGTTGATAACAGATGTTGACAACTTATTTAATTTCACTACAGAAAACCAAGGTTTAGAGGGTATCAATGGTTGTAATTGGGAATAGGTTTTGCCTTTCACCAATGTACCACTATCCCAGACACTTTGCCATGACTGCTTAAGATGGAGTTTAGGGAGAGCAGCTAGATCATGGCAATAATTAATGTAGGGGTATAAATCACCACACTGAACTGCCTCTTTAGCACACCGATCAGCTCGCTCATTTCCAGTGATATTACAATGGCTTGGAACCCAGGCAAAGTAAATAATATGATTATATTTAAAAGTACATTTGTATAAAAGATTTCTTAAGTCTAAAATAATAGGAGGAATAAATTTGGATTTTAAAGGAAACTTTTGCAAACAATGTAGAGCACTCAGTGAATCAGTCAGAATCATACACTTGGGTAGTTTCATAATGTGTATGTATTCTACAGCTTTATAAAGTCCATAACATTCACCTGTAAATACAGATGCTTCCGGTGGAAATTTGATTTTTTGAACAATATTGTACTGTTTATGGTATACACCTATTCCAACATTACTATTATTTTTGGATGCATCAGTAAAAATCAAATGAAAATCTTGCCATTTTTCATTGATAATATTGTTAAAATATTGATTGGCATACAAAGATTGTTTATCTATACCTAAATTTACTACAACAGGCTGCAGAGTTAATGATTCATAATTGTGTTTATATAAGGGATTTATAGGGGATGTAAAAGTAAAAGGCTTAAGGCTATGATATTTCATATAGCTGTATACAAGGGCTGGGATTGTTTTGTGTTTCCAATACTTATCTGACATTAAATCACTAAGACTAGAGAGCTTTGTAAGCAGAGGGTGATTTTGTGATTCCAAAGTGCGAAGGAAAAACCTGTCAGATAGATATTTACGTCGTAAATTTAATGGAGGTTCAGCACATTCTACTTGTAAGGCAGAAACAGGGCTGGATTTCATTGCTCCTAGAACAATTCGTAATGCTTTAGTTTGAACAGAGTCAATTTTCTTTAGACCAATCTTACTACATGGTTCTAGTAAAAACATTCCATAATCCAATAAACTTCTTATTAATGCATTATACATCAGTTTTAATGTAGATGGGTGTGCACCCCACCAAACCCCAGAAACACATCTCATTAAATTGATATTACGTTCACACTTTGCTGCTATATACTCACAGTGATCTAGTCCTTGGAGTTTATTATCTAGTATTATACCTAAGAATTTTGTTTTCGATTTAACAGGAATTGAACTATTTTTGTAAGTAATATTTATAGGGGGTGGAAATTTTGTGCGAGAAAATAAAACTATGGAACTTTTAGAAACAGAGATATCAAGACCATTATTATTAAGCCAAGTCTGTAGGGATAGAATAGACATGGAAAGATTATCACAAGCCATCTGTATAGATTTGTCAGTTGAGTATAAAAGGAGGTCATCAGCATACTGAAGAACATTTACATTGCTAGTTGCTACAGTTTCTATATCATATGAGTATATGTTGTAAAGGATTGGACTTAAAACAGAACCTTGTGGAAGACCTTTATATTGTTGTCTTTTTAGATTATTAGAGTCATTTGCTAAATTAATAGTTCTATTGTATACAATATTTGTGCACTACAGCCGGGGGAGCCAGCGGACTGTATATCTGTTCTTCTCTCTTCGATGCCCCACCAGCCGTAGTGCTTTTCTGTTGAGCCGGATGTGTCGGAGAAATAAACGAGACCACAACTGTTCGTTGCAAAGGTGCTTTATTGTAACGAAATAGCAATAAAGCTAGCACCGTTGCAAATATTTAACCTATTCTATGGAGAGCCAGTACTTGCCCTAATACTGCCCTACTCTAAAGCCGGTACCCTATGAATATATACTAAAGCCCAGGAACTTGTCTGGGAAACTTATTGAGTCGTAACGAAACTATTACTTTACTGGAACGGAACTGATTGTATGGCCGCGCTTTCCGATATTTATAGTGCGCGGCCAGACGCGCGGCGGCAATCTTCAAAGGAAACCGGCGCCGGGTGTGGCGCCACAATGTCTAGGATTTGTTAAATCCTACTTTTCGCAATCTAATCTTAATAATTTTATCTTAGGTAGTTTCTTCTACCTCTAATTAACTAGTGTGGCCCTCTAGTGAGTGCAACGGTACTACCTTTTTACAGATATATACAAAACAAAGTACGTAATGCCCTAAGACCTACCGAAATCTAATTACAATGTGTTATTTCTTATATACATACAAGGATCTAACACAAATGCACTTATACAATAACAAACAAGAGTGTTATATACATTGTGTGCTCTTACAGGACCTCGGAAACTCTTACAATCACAGAGTTGTACGCCTTTTCAGGTCGTACTATCCTGTAAACTATCTTTATGGTACCGAAAAGTGTCTAAACATATGCCTAAGGCTTATACTTACATTATACATACTATTTACAATCATAAAACATTTGTTTTAACAAAGAATTTTGCACTTTTCGGATTTTCGTAATTGCGAGTTCCCGCATATAAATACTATCTCGCAAGAGTCGACTCGTAATGTCGTCGACTGCGTGGAACTCGCTTTACTCGTAATATGCCTAATAGGCAAAGATCATAGCTACATAAAGCCTTATTATTTCTACACAACAAAGCTGTATGTAGGTCTTAGGGCGAATAAAAGACGAAAATGAACATTCTTTATTACAGAAAACTTATGAACTAAACTAAATATACATTCTATCCTGCCTTACTATCTATTTACATTAATATTTACAACGAAAGATGTCTGTGCTGCACATTCTCCCGCCTATAACACGCAGTGTTATACTAAATATGGTGCAGCCAGACCAACTTCTTGACCGGTCTTCGCATGACTCCCGCAGCCGTACGTACGTCAGCCACTCGTACCACGCCGTCTGCTCCAGGGTGTACTGCCTCGATGATCCCCGTTGGCCACGTATTTCTTGGCAGCGCGCCGTCAGCGATGAGCACGATGTCGCCGACGCGCAGCTCTGCTCCTCTTCCGTGAGGCTCCCGCCGCTTTTGGAGTAGCGGAAGCGCTTCTCGTACCCAGCGTGACCAGAAGTGGTTGGCCAGCTGTTGTGAGTGCCGCCAGTGGCGGCGGCCGATGGTATCGCCTTCGGAGAACGCGCCCGGGACAGGCACGCGTGATGGTCCGCCCAGCAGGAAGTGATTGGGCGTCAGTGGTGCCGGGTCTTCTGGTGCAACCGACACGTGAGTGAGAGGTCGGCTGTTGAGCGTGTGCTCGACCTCTACCAGCAGTGTGTGCAGTACCTCTTCTGGTGGATGCCGCTGTTGCAGCACGGCGAACAGTGCAGCCTTGACAGAGCGCACCATGCGCTCCCATGCGCCTCCCATGAATGGCGCGCTCGGCGGGATGAACTTCCATTTGATTGAATAGTTGGCTGCTGCTTCTTTAGTGGCGTCTATGGCGGCGCGCCTCAGTTCTGCATCAGCGCCGCGCAGGTTGGTGCCGTTGTCGCTCCAAACCTCGGTGGGGCACCCGCGGCGCGACATCATGCGCCGCAGTGCCATTACTGCGGAGTCCGTAGTCAGGTTGGCGGCTATCTCCAGATGAACCGCCCTTGAAGTAAGGCAGGTGAAAAGCGCCACGTATCTCTTCTCGTGGCGCCGCCCGATGGTCACGCTGTATGGCCCAAGAAAGTCCAGGCCCACGTAGGTGAAGGCTCGCTGATGGTGCGCGACCCGGGACTTCGGCAGGTCGCCTGTAGGCGGCTGTGGCGGAATAGCGCTTCTTCTTCTGCAAAGCGCGCAGCTCTTTACTATGCCGCGCACGGTGGGGCGAAGCCGTAAAACCCAAAATTTCTGTAATATTTCACTCGTAGTTGCTTCCACCCCGCTATGGTGAAGACGCCGGTGTTCATGTTCTATATAGAGGCGGGTGTATGGGTGACGGCCATCTAGCACGGCCGGTTCTCGTAAATCTTCACTAATATCTTCCGCCGCCGCTATTCGTGACTTTATTTTTAAAATGCCTTCTCGATCGATGAATAATGATAACTGCTTCAACCGGCTGTCTCTTGCTATCGCGCTCCCGCCCGTAATAGCTTCTATTTCGCTAGCAAAACTTTCTTGCTGTGACGACTTTATTAACAATTTCTCGGCGCTAATGATATCAGCGCCATCTAGCGGCAAGTATTGTCGTTTTTCTTCAGAACTTCGTGGCCTTTTAATTTTCTCTGTTTTCCTCGAGCTTTTCGTATACTTTTTTCCCCAATCTTCATCATTGGAGGCACTCGGAGCTGTGCGCTTACGCACACCGGCGACACATTTCTTATTTGGTCTGCAGAGCTCAATGAACTGCAGCACGCGCGCTGTTGCACGCACCAGTCGAAGCCACGACGAAAATCTTGTCACATCCGGAAGTGCTTCTGTAATACACATAATTTTTCTAACGTTATTTACAATATTTACACTATTTACAGCTGCCGACGGTTTTTCTTCGCCTGTTATTTCGCTACTGGTAGCGACATCTTGCGGCCACTTGTCCTCTTCTAAGTATAGGAAGGCCGGACCAACGAACCATCTATGTTGGTCTCCAAATTCTTCCGGGATATGGCGAGTAGCATCATCAGCTACATTGTCGCGAGACGGCACCCATCGCCACTCTGCGACCTTCGTAATATCTTCAATCTCTGCTACTCGATGGGCAACAAACGGCTTGAATGCTCGCGAGCCTGTGCGTAGCCACGATAGAACTGTGCGGCTGTCTGTCCAGTACACCCTGCGGCTTGGCTGATACTCGTACTCCTCCATGACGTGCTGAGCTAGGCGGGCACCTAGTAAAGCTGCTTGAATTTCTAACCTTGGTATGGAGGTAAACTTGAGCGGGCTGACTCTTCCTTTGGCTGCTGCTAGGCTGACGCTGACTTCGCCGTCCTCGTTGACTATGCGCCAGTAGACCGCCGCTGCATAGGCAGACTCACTGGCATCCGTAAAGATGTGCAGCTGCCGATCTCGCGCTCGCGCCAGGTTAGATTGTGCGCGAGGTATTTCCAGGTTTTCCATTCTTCTCACATCTTGAAGCCAGCTTCTCCATGTCTTCTCCAAGTTCGCAGGTAAAGGCTCGTCCCATGGTAGTCCGATTCGCCACGTTTCTTGAAGTAAATGTTTCGCGTGAATAGTTACAGGTGTAATTAAACCTAAAGGATCGAAAATAGACATAGCTACCCGTAACGCGTGTCTCTTCGTAGGTGTTTTATTTTCATCGTACACCGCTTTAACATTGAAACCTAGCTTATCGTTGTGAGGTTTCCATTTTAATCCCAAAACCTTCTCGCTTTCTGTGCTTAGTTCCCAATCGCCGCCCAGAGATGGCGCTACTAGTAGCGTTTTAGCTACGGCCGAGTTGTTCGTTTTCCATCCGCGCAGCTGGAAATGCGCCTGTTGATGAATGAGGCTAACCTGCGAGGCTATTCTGATGGCATCTTCCTCACTATCGAAGCTCTGCAGGTAATCGTCCATGTAATGGTTTCTTACCACGGCTGTAGCGGCGTCGGGATAGAGGTTGGCGTATTCTTGTGCGTTCTTATTTTTTACGAAAATAGCGGTGCTTGGTGATGACGCAGCTCCAAATACGACGCTGGTCATCCTATACTCACGTGGCGAATCTTTTCTATCGCTTCCTCGCCATAGAAAACGTAATGCATCCCGGTCTTGTTGTCGTATACGTATTTGCAGAAACATTTCTTTTATGTCTGCTGTCACGGCGATAGGCAGCTGTCGAAATCTCATTAGCACTCCGGGTAGGTTCTGCAGAAGGTCTGGACCAGCTAATAACATGTCGTTGAGACTCACTCCATTGACCCGCGCAGCTGCGTCGTACACTATGCGCGGCTTAGGTTTTGCAGGATTCACTACTGCAAAGTGAGGCAGGTACCAGCTGCTTTGGCTAGGTGACTCGTAGGCAGGTTCGGCGTAACCACTATCAAATAAATGTTGTACCTGTTTCTCGTATGCCTCCTTTAGCGCGGGGTCCTTGTCCAGACGTCTCTCTGTATTATACAATCTTTTAATAGCCAGGCCGCGGCTATCAGGAAACTCGCGGCTATCTTCTCTCCATAATAGCCCTGCCTCGTAGCGCCCGTCAGGTAAGCGCTTACACGTACTTTCTAGAATCTGCAGGGCTCGCTGCTCGTTCTTGTTGATGGGCTGGCGCGGAGTAATGCCGACACTGTCCAAATCGAAATAATTTCTTATTACCTTCTCTATATCTTCATCCTGTTCGGCATAGGCAGCTCTCTGCACTAGGTGGACTCGTTGCTTGTGGCGGTAGTCCACACCATGTAGCACCCAGCCAAGGTGCGTGAGCGATGCTACTGGTTGTCCACGTCTTCCGCTCTTCACAGCCCTCGTCACGATCAGGTGCCAGTTGTCCTGGCCGATGAGCACGGTTGGCACGGCGCGCTCCATGATGACATCTTCTTCTATATCTTCCAGATGTCTGCAGTTGTTGACGATGGACCTACTAACAGACTGTGGCGATAGGTTAAGGTTACCTATAGTTCTTCCTATTATTCGATGTCGCTGATGGTGATGAAGGCCCTTGATGGTAACTGCGATGCGGCGCGACCTCTCTGCGTTGAGTCGCGTGCCGCCAACTGTCTCTATGCGGAACGGCTCTACCGGCCCGTGAGCTCCTATTCGTGCAGCCACCTTTTCTTCTATCAGCGTGACCGTAGAACCTTCATCCAATAGTGCGTATGTGTTCACGCTGCCCCTGGAACCTGTCAGGACAATCGGTACAACTTTAAGGTAGGCGCGTGGTGCGCTTGACTGCGTTGACGTCACCACGGCGTCGCTGTCTTCTGCTTGATCTTCAGATGTCTTCTTCGTATAACTGTTGCGGCTATTGTGTAGCCGCCGATGGTGCGAACTCTTACACCCGTCGATGCCGCACTGCCGAAACTTGCACTCGTGTTTTGGCTTTCTTTTTTGTAGACACCTGAAACATAAATTATTACGTTTTGCCATAGCCCACCTATCGTCAACACTAGCTTTCGTAAACTGTTCACATATAGAGCTAGTATGTGCATCTTGACATATCGCACATTTGTCTCTCTTCACTTGCGGTTCATATTTCTGCGTGTGTGTTCGCTGTGTTTTCTTAAAAACTTGCTGATTTTCTTTCGTAGGTTCATGTGGCACCAACGCAGCACACATCTCGGCTTCTTTCATTAAAAATTCACTTATCATTTGTAGATCGGGTTTTCTATCTTCCCGTCTTGCGTACTGGAACCAACTGTGCTGCAACGTATAATTAAACTTCGCTAACAAACTGTTCACTGCCACCGTATCGTGTAGATAGCTCTCTCTGTTGAGAGCTCGAATCGTAGCGACGATATTGTTCACTTTACTGGCGAACACACACGTTTCCCGCGCACTTTCTTTCACTCGCGGCAATGACTTAATTTTTTCTAATTCTGCGTTCACTAGTGCGTCGGGCCGACCAAACTGTATTTCCAAATGGTCGACGATCTCACTTGGGTCAGTTTCCCCGTAGAACATGCAAGCGACGGCTTCTTTGGCGTTACCACGTAAACATCTTCGAATTCTTGCCCGATTTTCCGCCTTGCTAAAATATTTCTCCGTATCTCGATACGCCGCTTTAAACTGCAACCATTCTTCACCAGCGCCATCGAAACTTGGTAACTCCATACTATAGCGCGGCGCCCCTCGTGATGCTTCTGCCAGGGCGGACGCGAGCGCGGTGATATCTGCGGCCTTCAATGCACCAGACTCTTGTTTTGGTGCCGTATTTTCAGTAGGCGTCGAAATCTTCGCCTTCTCTACGACGGACACATCATCTTCCGCCGGACGTACAGCGCGCGCTGAAATGCCCGCCGACTGCGCGGGCGACGTAGCTTGTGGCGCCTGGGCCACCTTTCGTGGTGCGGGCGACTCATGGCCCGCCGAATCTTCTTGGTGCGGCGCGTGCGCCGCCTCTTCGTATTGCGGCCTTGGTGCCGCCTCTCGTATGGGGTGTGGCATAAGTGCCACCGAACTGGTGATTGCCAGCGGCTCTGGTGCCGGCTGGCGATCCGTATGGGTTGGCCGAGCGGAGTCCATCCAATCTTCGACCCTCGTAATGGCAGTTGCTTGCCCTTCTTCGTAAACAGCGCGCGCGAGTTCCGTCCGTAAGCGCGCCTCTTCTGCTCGTAAGCGCGCTTCCTCTAATTTGGCGCGTAGGTAAACTATACGCGGCGACTCGACTGCGGATGGTACCGGCTTTTCACTATTTGCAACGGTGCTTGTTGTGGTCTCGGTCGCCTCGGTGTTCTCTGTTGTAACGCTAGTCTCCGTAGCGGACGTGGTGGTACCGCTCGTTTCCTCCTCGCGACTAGCGGCCTCTTCCTCTCGGCGACTCGACGTACTTCTTGTTTCGATCGGCATGGTTCAGTGATCCGGCTCGAATGCGACCAGAAAATGTGCACTACAGCCGGGGGAGCCAGCGGACTGTAAATCTGGTTCTTCTCTCTTCGATGCCCCACCAGCCGTAGTGCTTGCCGCAAGCCGGATACCGGGAAATTAATTGAGACCACAACTTCCTTGCAAAGGTGCTTTATTGTAACGAAATAGCAATAAAGCTAGCACCGTTGCAAAATATTTTGACCTATTGTATGGAGAGCCAGTACTTGCCCTAATACTGCCCTACTCTAAAGCCGGTACCCTATGAATATATACTAAAGCCCAGGAACTTGTCTGGGAAACTTATTGAGTCGTAACGAAACTATTACTTTACTGGAACGGAACTGATTGTATGGCCGCGCTTTCCGATATTTATAGTGCGCGGCCAGACGCGCGGCGGCAATCTTCAAAGGAAACCGGCGCCGGGTGTGGCGCCACAATGTCTAGGATTTGTTAAATCCTACTTTTCGCAATCTAATCTTAATAATTTTATCTTAGGTAGTTTCTTCTACCTCTAATTAACTAGTGTGGCCCTCTAGTGAGTGCAACGGTACTACCTTTTTACAGATATATACAAAACAAAGTACGTAATGCCCTAAGACCTACCGAAATCTAATTACAATGTGTTATTTCTTATATACATACAAGGATCTAACACAAATGCACTTATACAATAACAAACAAGAGTGTTATATACATTGTGTGCTCTTACAGGACCTCGGAAACTCTTACAATCACAGAGTTGTACGCCTTTTCAGGTCGTACTATCCTGTAAACTATCTTTATGGTACCGAAAAGTGTCTAAACATATGCCTAAGGCTTATACTTACATTATACATACTATTTACAATCATAAAACATTTGTTTTAACAAAGAATTTTGCACTTTTCGGATTTTCGTAATTGCGAGTTCCCGCATATAAATACTATCTCGCAAGAGTCGACTCGTAATGTCGTCGACTGCGTGGAACTCGCTTTACTCGTAATATGCCTAATAGGCAAAGATCATAGCTACATAAAGCCTTATTATTTCTACACAACAAAGCTGTATGTAGGTCTTAGGGCGAATAAAAGACGAAAATGAACATTCTTTATTACAGAAAACTTATGAACTAAACTAAATATACATTCTATCCTGCCTTACTATCTATTTACATTAATATTTACAACGAAAGATGTCTGTGCTGCACAATATTCATAATAACATTAATTAAATAAAATGGTATATTTAATTTCATTAGCTTATTTTTCAGAATTGATAGAATTACATTATCATATGCTGAGGATATATCTAAAAAAGCTGCTAAAACAGATTTGTTATGTGTAAAAGCTAATCTAATATCAGTTATAAGTAAGCTAATATTATCTATGGTGCTCTTTCCTCTCCTAAAACCATACTGACTTTGACTTAATAAATTTCTGCTTTCTATAAACCATTCTAAGCGAAGTTTAACAAGGTGCTCTAGAATTTTCAACATAACTGATGAAAGCACAATGGGTCTGTATGAAAAAGGGTCGGAAGGGTTTTTATCAGGTTTAAGGATAGGGATAACAGAATGTGACTTCCATGTCTGAGGTATATTACCTGTAGAAACAAGGGAGTTCATAACCTTTAATAAGTATGATAGAGATTTATCAGTCATATTATTTAAAAATGAGTAGTTAATATTATCCCATCCAGGAGTAGAGTCTTTAACATTTTGAAGGATACCTTTAAGCTCAAATAACGTAAAACGGGAAAAATTGTCTGAAGAAGAAGTAGAAGGAAGAGGAAGGATACATTCTGGTACTGTAGGTGGAGCAAGATGATCTATCAGTTGATTTATTAACAATGGACACATTTCATTATTATTAGAAACCTTATATGCAGATCTAAATTTTCTTATGTTTAACCATACACTTGAAGGTTTTGTTTGGGGTGATAAGGAAGAGCAGAATTTCTTCCAACCTTCAGCTTTTTTCTTTTTTAATAATCGACGAGTAGTTTTTATAATATTAGTGAGAATATTAAAATTTTCTGTAGTTGTATACTGACAATAAAATTTTTCAGCAGCTTTCCTTTCCTTAATAGCGTCTGAGCACTCTTTATCCCACCAAGGTGGCGTATTTATTTTCTTAGTTAATTGTTTTTTAATGGGAAAAGTGTTTTCAGCTGATTTTATAATTAATTGAGTAAAGGCTTCTGCACAAGAAGAGTCATTATATGAGGAAATGTTAGGCAAAACATTAACACCAACTTCCATCAAATTATTAAACTTGTGCCAATCCGGGTTATGCAAATTATATTTGAAATATGATGTAAATTTAGGTGAAGTTTTATGATATGCAGAAGGGAAATTTATTATTATGGGGAAGTGATCACTTCCAAACGTAAATGGGAGTGTGTACCATGTCAAAGAAGGTGCTAAATTGGGACTGCAAATGGACAGGTCTATAGCGCTTTTGCCTTCGGAGGGTTTTGTACGACGAGTGGGAGAACCGTTGTTTAAAATACATAAATTTAATTCTTCAATGACTTTCAAAAGCTCTTCACCATAATAATTACTGGAGGAACAACCCCAGGCTTGATGATGAGAATTAAAATCACCTAACACAATAAAGGGTTTAGGTAGTATGGCTAATATGTTATTAAGTTCTGTCAAAATATTCAAATTTGGATGTGGAATATAAAGTGACACAAAACAAATATTATTTACATTAACAGCTAATATAGACATATTTACAGTATGTACAGGAAGATTAACGATGGAAAAATTATATCCTTTTTTGATCATGATGGCTACACCTCCATAACCATCAGATCTATCTTCTCGGATACTAGTGTATCCAGAGAATTTAAAAGTACAACTTGGTCTTAACCAAGTTTCTGAAAGAGCCACTAAAAATGGCTCATATTTATTTAATAAGTGAATTAATTCACTTTTCTTGTTGGTGATGCTCTGCGAGTTCCATTGAAGAATTTTGGCTTGACTGTCCATGATCACCATTAAATTTAGAATAATTAATTAAACTTTCTGTCATTAAAGCAGCGTTGGACGGTGTTATTACGTCGGACTGAGATAAAAATTTAATAAAAGATATAATCATGCCTATTGAGGCTGATTCTTGATTATTGTTATCATTTTTTGTCAACAAAGTACCATTTTCTCTAGAATTAGTGGAGTTATATTCATTAATAACTGAATTTTGGAAATCATAGTCATAACTCTTACTGACTTTTGTATGGGGTTTAGGTTTCTGAAATATTGTTTTTTTGTATGATCTATGGGAGTGTTCTTGCGAATCTAAGTTTTTTTTCAAAAGTGGATGAAGAGCAGTTTTAATAGGTGTTGAGATGGCATCAGCATATGATTTGGAGACTGGGGGATAATTTTTTGATGCCTCGGCATAAGAGACACAGTTTTGAGCCATAAACATTTTAATGTTTTTTTGTCTTAAATGTTCTGGGCATGATTTGCTAGTGGCAAAGTGAGATCCCTTACATAAACAACAATTAACATTGAAATCAGCCTCGCTGGTACAAGAGTCTCCACAATGATCCTTTCCACATTTAAAGCATCTTGGGTTGGATCTGCAAGTTATTTTAGTATGACCGTACCTACAGCATTTATAGCATTGTATAGTAGGGTAAATGTATAAATCTACTGGGGTTTTTCCTGTCAATCCAAATTCCAAATCCTAGTTTATTGTCTAAAATATGTTTCCTCGTTTTACTTGATCATGGCAGTTGCTTAACGCCCATGCCAAAAAGAAAAAAAAAAAAAAATCTACTGGGAGGGCATTATAACAAACGTAGACACGTTTCGGTAAAGTCTGTCCATCAAAAGTTACGACAACTGTTTCTGTTGCTTTCCAGGTAGTGTTATCATTAATAGTTATTTTACGGTTTATTCTTCTAACCTTTATTATTTTCCCACAACCAATGGGAACCTTAACATTATTAGCAATTTCCTCAGGTGACCAGTCTGAGGGAACACCTCTAATTACGCCTACTCGTGAAACGTTAAATGATGGGATAAAAGCTTTGAAGTTTTTATTTGAGAGATTAGGGTCATTAATAAAGTGGTTTGCGTCATTGTGGTCCGAAAATGATAGAGATAATCGGTTGCGTCCAATTTTCTTGAGGCTACCATCAATTATATTTTTGAAAGTATTATTTTTAAGGAATCGCCCAAACGAGACTGGATGTAGAGTAACATTATCAGTCGGAGATGTAATAACTCTTTGGACATGAATAACGTAAGGTCCAAGGTCTGTACATTCATACTGCGTGCGGTAGTTAATATAATCTTTAGGTTTTTGGGGTTCCTTACTATCTGTTAGGGGGTTTGACAAATCTTTCATTGTAACATTGTCATTTACATTATTATCACCAGTAATAAATGAGGCACCCGAAGCATTATTTATCTCTGAGATTTCAGAAACAGAGTGAGAGCACTGACAGTCAGTAGATTTCAATTCATTGTTGCGCTTTTTGCGCCGTTTATTGCAGTGTTTGCATATTTTATTAGATGTATGAGATCTTTTCCTATTAGTTGTTTGAGTTGAAGAAAGCGAAGTATCTGTATCGACACTACTCTCATCTATAGTAACATAGTGCGCTACCTGGAGAGGTCCACCTCCAGGATCGTCAGGGGGTTTGTTCATTTTAAAAAGTGAAAAGGAGACTTACCTACTTTAAACTGATAGTAAAACTAATGATATTTACATAAAATTAAATATTTACACAAATAAAACTAATATCGATCCTCTGTTTCGCTAAATAATAATATAAAAAGTCGCAGAACCAAAAATGACGTCCGCCCAATTTTATGTTTCCCGCGCTTTTTTTCTTGAAAAAGTTGACATTTGTTTCTTACATAACAGAGGGGAAAAACGTTCTGAGCAAGACAACGACATGAGTGGATGTTGTCCCTTTCTTGCAATTACCAGTGTAAATAAAACTTGCGGATGGTAGATTTTTATATATTCGTTACTCGTTAAATCCTTTTTATTCATACACGTCGATAGATACATTAGCATAAAATGTATTGTAATTAACACAGTGAGTTCTTAAATGTGCTTATTTTAATTATTACGTAATTACTAATGCAATGCAAAAACTATTTCTCAAATTAGTAGAATTACTTAGTAGTAATTTGCAAACTACGCATGGCCACACTTATATATGGCGATTGGCGCTTTATTTAGTAGAAAGAAACACACTCCACTCATGTCGTGGTACTCTTCGGAACGATTCTGAAGCGCGTGTAGTATTCCGGGTAGAATATAACTTCCTTGTCTGGTGCACAGAACAATATACCAAGGATTTAAAATGTTATAATTTCGATATATTTGTCGTTGTTGTGATTGGTTATGGTATATGATATTATGACGTTGTCTTCTAGCGCTAGTTGACGAACCAATCACGAAACGCAGCGAACCAATCACAACACAGCAAAAATCGGAAAAACGGAGTCTCCGTTAGGAGTAGGTCAAGGAACTTATATACGATAACTGGAATTACTACGAAGCAATATTTGAAAAATAAAAATGTACTTTATTTCATTCTCAATAAAGTTGACATTTGTTTCTTACATAACAGAGGGTAAAAACGTTCTGAGCAAGACAACGACATGAGTGGATGTTGTCCCTTTCTTGCAATTGCCAGTGTAAATAAAACTTTCGGATGGTAGATTTTTATATATTCGGTAATCGTTAAATTCCTTTTATTCATACACGTCGATAGATACATTAGCATAAAATGTATTGTAATTAACATAGTGAGTTCTAAAATGTGCTTATTTTAATTACTACGTAATTACTTAAGCAATGAAAAAACTTTCTGAAATTAGTAGAATTACTTAGTAGTAATTTGCAAACTACGCATGGCCACACTTATATATGGCGATTGGCGCTTTATTTAGTAGAAAGAGACACACTCCACTCATGTCGTGGTACTCTTCGGAACAATTTTGAAGCGCGTGTAAGCATTCCGGGTAGAATATAACTTCCTTGGAGTAGGTATATTGCAAGGATTTATAACGTTATAATTTCGATATTTTTGCTGTGTTGTGATTGGTTCGCTGCGTTTCATGCTGTTTCGTGATTGGTTCGTCAACTAGCGCTAGAAGACAACGTCATAATATCATATACCATAACCAATCACAACAACGACAAATATATCGAAATTATAACATTTTAAATCCTTGGTATATTGTTCTGTGCACCAGACTCTAGAATTCAGTGTCAACTGTCAATGTCAGTCTTCCAATCTTCCATATTTGTTTACGATTTTGCCAGATAGATACCTATTAGATTAAGAGATTTATCTATGATTTAGAGTTTTCCGTTAGTTATATTGTTCTGTGTTTTAGACTCTCGACAAAAGCCAAAAAGTATTTTAATTACTTAATTTGCTTTAATTTAGACCCTCGGCGAAGCAGTATTACTTACTTTAATATGGCATTAAATAAATATATGCACTCTCGAAATATTTATAAAAATCCTCCAGATTTTTCAAAACTAGCTGAAAAGTTTGAGGAATTCTCCAAGATTGCAAATGTGGTAAGGTTTCTTTACATTAAATAGTTTACCTTTCGTTAACGATAACAAATAACACCTCCGGGATTGCATTAGAAAGTGGTCGCACGAAGTTGGGGAGGTGTCGGGGTCTACTCCGCGGCTAAACTGTACTTAAGCGACCCACGAATTTCGGGGTTTAGAGGGGCGGAGGTGAGAGGGTCGCGGAAACCACCCATTTTTTTTTTAAAATAATTTATATCTGACTAGCTGCCCGCCCCGGCTTCGCACGGGTATAAAATATATAGTCTATGTCACTCAGCGAAAAATCCTTTTTTATTTTATTCATTACTTTTTATTTATTCATTACTGCCCGTGGCCCACACGCGTTAGGATTGAATTTGATATACAAGTGATGTTCTAGAATAGCAAAATTAGTATAAGCTGCTGCAAGAGATCCCTACATAAAATCAATTATGATGAATTTAATAAAGACTTAGACAAAATGCTTAAAGTCTCCTTGTCAGATAGATTTTCAAAAAACAAAATAGAGAATAGATGGCAACAGTTGAAATCTGACATGCAAGCTGTTCTTGACATCCATGAACCCTTAAAAAAGAGGAAAAAAATGTTGAGGAGAAATAAACCCTGGATTTCTTCAGTTGTTTTAAAATTAATAGAACAGAAACACGCTCTATGGACAAATTATTGTAAAACAGAAGAAAACTATTGACTGTATCGGAACTGTAACAATAAATTTATTGCCGAGGTTAGAAGGTGGTGAGCAGAGTATGAAAGTCAGATTGTCTCCAGTGGTAATAAACCATTTTATGCTCATCTTTGCAGCTGTTTATCTACTGTAAGTCAGCATTCCTCCTGCAGTTCGTGATCAAGGAGGTAATCTTATTACAGACCTCTTGAGAATAGCTGGTGTATTCGCTGACGAGTTTCAAAAGGCATATTGTAAGGAACCAGATATCAACCACCCCATCAATATTCAGTTTGTGCCAAGAGTAAGGGAATCACTTGATACTATATCATTCAGCACTTCTGAGATACTAACAGTGTTACAAAACTTGCATACTGATGCTGCTGCAGGCCCAGATGGCTTGCCGAGTATAGTACTTAAGCAGTGTGCAGAGCAGTTAGCTCCAGTTTTGGCTGATATAATGACAACCTCATTCAATGAAGGTGTCCTACCACAGGATTGGAAACATACTGTGGTCACTCTGTTTACAAAAATAATGTGCACTACAGCCGGGGGAGCCAGCGGACTGTAGATCTGGTTCTTCTTTCTTCGATGCCCCACCAGCCGTAGTGCTTTTCTGTTGAGCCGGATGTGTCGGAGAAATAAGCGAGACCACAACTTTTCTTTGCAAAGGCGCTTTATTGTAACGAAATAGCAATAAAGCTAGCACCGTTGCAAATATTTAACCTATTTTAATGAGAGCCAGTACTTGCCCTAATACTGCCCTACTCTAAAGCCGGTACCCTATGAATATATACTAAAGCCCAGGAACTTGTCTGGGAAACTTATTGAGTCGTAACGAAATTGTAACTTTACTGGAACGGAACTAAATGTATGGCCGCGCTCTCCGATATTTATAGTGCGCGGCCAGACGGTCGGCGGAAATCTACAAAGACAATCGGCGCCGGGTGTGGCGCCACAATGTCTGGATTTGTTAAAATCCTACTTTTTGCAATCTAATCTTATTAATTTTACCTTAGGTAGCTTTTCCTACCTCTAATTAACTAGTGTGGCCCTCTAGCGAGTGCAACGGTACTACCTTTTTACAAATATATACAAAACAAAGTACGTAATGCCCTAAGACCTACCGAAATCGAGTTACAATGTCTTATTTCTTATTTACATACAAGGATTTAACATAAATAAACTTATACAATAACAAACAAGAGCGTTATATACATTATACGTTCGTACAGGACCTCGGAAACTCTTACAATTACAGAGTTGTACGCCTTTTCAGGTCGTACTATCCTGTAAACTATCTTTATGGTACCGAAAAGTGTCTAAACATATGCCTAAGGCTTATACTTACATTATACATACTATTTACAATCATAAAACATTTGTTTACATACAGAATTTTGCACTTTTCGGATTTTCGTAATTGCGAGTTCCCGCATATAAATACTATCTCGCAAGAGTCGACTCGTAATGTCGTCGACTGCGTGGAACTCGCTTTACTCGTAATATGCCTAATAGGCAAAGATCATAGCTACATAAAGCCTTATTATTTCTACACAACAAAGCTGTATGTAGGTCTTAGGGCGAATAAAAGACGAAAATGAACATTGTTTATTATACAAAACTTACGAACTAAACGAAAACTAAACGAAACATACATTTTATCCTGCCTTACTGTCTATTTACATTAATATTTACAACGAAAGATGTCTGTGCTGCACATTCTCCCGCCTATAACACGCAGTGTTATACTAAATATGGTGCAGCCAGACCAACTTCTTGACCGGTCTTCGCATGACTCCCGCAGCCGTACGTACGTCAGCCACTCGTACCACGCCGTCTGCTCCAGGGTGTACTGCCTCGATGATCCCCGTTGGCCACGTATTTCTTGGTAGCGCGCCGTCAGCGATGAGCACGATGTCACCGACGCGCAGCTCTGCTCCTCTTCCGTGAGGCTCCCGCCGCTTTTGGAGTAGCGGAAGCGCTTCTCGTACCCAGCGTGACCAGAAGTGGTTGGCCAGCTGTTGTGATTGCCGCCAGTGGCGGCGGCCGATGGTATCGCCTTCGGAGAACGCGCCCGGGACAGGCACGCGTGATGGTCCGCCCAGCAGGAAGTGATTGGGCGTCAGTGGTGCCGGGTCTTCTGGTGAAACCGACACGTGAGTGAGAGGTCGGCTGTTGAGCGTGTGCTCGACCTCTACCAGCAGTGTGTGCAGTACCTCTTCTGGTGGATGCCGCTGTTGCAGCACGGCGAACAGTGCAGCCTTGACAGAGCGCACCATGCGCTCCCATGCGCCTCCCATGAATGGCGCGCTCGGCGGGATGAACTTCCATTTGATTGCGTAGTTGGCTGCTGCTTCCTTGGTGGCGTCTAGTGCGGCGCGCCTCAGCTCTGCATCAGCGCCGCGCAGGTTGGTGCCGTTGTCGCTCCAAACCTCGGTGGGGCACCCGCGGCGCGACATCATGCGCCGCAGTGCCATTACTGCGGAGTCCGTAGTCAGGTTGGCGGCTATCTCCAGATGAACCGCCCTTGACGTAAGGCAGGTGAAAAGCGCCACGTATCTCTTCTCGTGGCGCCGCCCGATGGTCACGCTGTATGGCCCAAGAAAGTCCAGGCCCACGTAGGTGAAGGCTCGCTGATGGTGCGCGACCCGGGACTTCGGCAGGTCGCCTGTAGGCGGCTGTGGCGGGATAGCGCTTCTCCTTCTGCAAAGCGCGCAGCTCTTTACTATGCCGCGCACGGTGGGGCGAAGCCGTAAAACCCAAAATTTCTGTAATATCTCGCTCGTAGTTGCTTCCACCCCGCTATGGTGAAGACGCCGGTGTTCATGTTCTATATAGAGGTGGGTGTATGGGTGACGGCCATCTAGCACGGCCGGTTCTCGTAAATCTTCACTAATATCTTCCGCCGCCGCTATTCGTGACTTTATTTTTAAAATGCCTTCTTCATCGATGAACAATGATAACTGCTTCAACCGGCTGTCTCTTGCTATCGCGCTCCCGCCCGTAATAGCTTCTATTTCGCTAGCAAAACTTTCTTGCTGTGACGACTTTATTAACAATTTCTCGGCGCTAATGATATCAGCGCCATCTAGCGGCACGTAACGTCGTTTTTCTTCCGTGCTTCGTGGCTTCTTAATTTTCTCTGTTTTCCTCGAGCTTTTCGTATACTTTTTTTTCCCCAATCTTCATCATTGGAGGCTTTCGTAGCTGTGCGCTTACGCACACCGGCGACACATTTCTTATTTGGTCTGCAGAGCTCGATGAACTGCAGCACGCGCGCTGTTGCACGCACCAGTCGAAGCCACGACGAAAATCTTGTCACATCCGGAAGTGCTTCTGTAATACACACAATTTTTCTAACGTTATTTACAATATTTACACTATTTACAGCTGCCGACGGTTTTTCTTCGCCTGTTATTTCGCTACTGGTAGCGACATCTTGCGGCCACTTGTCCTCTTCTAAGTATAGGAAGGCCGGACCAACGAACCATCTATGTCGGTCTCCAAATTCTTCCGGGATATGGCGAGTAGCATCATCAGCTACATTGTCGCGAGACGGCACCCATCGCCACTCTGCGACCTTCGTAATATCTTCAATCTCTGCTACTCGATGGGCAACAAACGGCTTGAATGCTCGAGAGCCTGTGCGTAGCCACGATAGAACTGTGCGGCTGTCTGTCCAGTACACCCTGCGGCTTGGCTGATACTCGTACTCCTCCATGACGTGCTGAGCTAGGCGGGCACCTAGTAAAGCTGCTTGAATTTCTAACCTTGGTATGGAGGTAAAGTTGAGCGGGCTGACTCTTCCTTTGGCTGCTGCTAGGCTGACGCTGACTTCGCCGTCCTCGTTGACTATGCGCCAGTAGACCGCCGCTGCATAGGCAGACTCACTGGCATCCGTAAAGATATGCAGCTGCCGATCTCGCGCTCGCGCCAGGTTAGAATGTGCGCGAGGTATTTCTAGATGTTCCATTCTTCTCACATCTTGAAGCCAGCTTCTCCATGTCTTCTCTAAGTCCGCAGGTAAAGGCTCGTCCCATGGTAGTCCGATTCGCCACGTTTCTTGAAGTAAATGTTTCGCGTGAATAGTTACAGGTGTAATTAAACCTAAAGGATCGAAAATAGACATAGCTACCCGTAACGCGTGTCTCTTCGTAGGTGTTTTATCTTCGTTATACACCGCTTTAACATTGAAACCTAGCTTATCGTTGTGAGGTTTCCATTTTAATCCCAAAACCTTCTCGCTTTCTGTGCTTAGTTCCCAATCGCCGCCCAGAGATGGCGCTACTAGTAGCGTTTTAGCTACGGCCGAGTTGTTCGTTTTCCATCCGCGCAGCTGGAAATGCGCCTGTTGATGAATGAGGCTAACCTGCGAGGCTATTCTGATGGCATCTTCCTCACTATCGAAGCTCTGCAGGTAATCGTCCATGTAATGGTTTCTTACCACGGCTGTAGCGGCGTCGGGATAGAGGTTGGCGTATTCTTGTGCGTTCTTATTTTTTACGAAAATAGCGGTGCTTGGTGATGACGCAGCTCCAAATACGACGCTGGTCATCCTATACTCACGTGGCGAATCTTTTCTGTCGCTTCCTCGCCATAGGAAACGTAATGCATCCCGGTCTTGTTGTCGTACACGTATTTGCAGAAACATTTCTTTTATGTCTGCTGTCACGGCGATAGGCAGCTGTCGAAATCTCATTAGCACTCCGGGTAGGTTCTGCAGAAGGTCTGGACCAGCTAATAACATGTCGTTGAGACTTACTCCGTTGACTCGCGCAGCTGCGTCGTACACTATTCGCGGCTTAGGTTTTGCAGGATTCACTACTGCAAAGTGAGGCAGGTACCAGCTGCTTTGGCTAGGTGACTCGTAGGCAGGTTCGGCGTAACCACTATCTAATAAATGTTGTACCTGTTTCTCGTATGCCTCCTTTAGCGCGGGGTCCTTGTCCAGACGTCTCTCTGTATTATACAATCTTTTAATAGCCAGGCCGCGGCTATCAGGAAACTCGCGGCTATCTTCTTTCCATAATAGCCCTGCCTCGTAGCGCCCGTCAGGTAAGCGCTTACACGTACTTTCTAAAATCTGCAGGGCTCGCTGCTCGTTCTTGTTGATGGGCTGGCGCGGAGTGATGCCGACACTGTCCAAATCGAAATAATTTCTTATTACCTTCTCTATATCTTCATCCTGTTCGGCATAGGCAGCTCTCTGCACTAGGTGGACTCGCTGCTTGTGGCGGTAGTCCACACCATGTAGCACCCAGCCAAGGTGCGTGAGCGATGCTACTGGTTGTCCACGTCTTCCGCTCTTCACAGCCCTCGTCACGATCAGGTGCCAGTTGTCCTGGCCGATGAGCACGGTTGGCACGGCGCGCTCCATGATGACATCTTCTTCTATATCTTCCAGATGTCTGCAGTTGTTGACGATGGATCTGCTAACAGACTGTGGCGATAGGTTAAGGTTACCTATAGTTCTTCCTATTATCCGATGTCGCTGATGGTGATGAAGGCCCTTGATGCTGACTGCGACGCGGCGCGACCTCTCTGCGTTGAGTCGCGTGCCGCCAACTGTTTCTATGCGGAACGGCTCTACCGGCCCGCGAGCTCCTATTCGTGCAGCCACCTTCTCTTCTATCAGCGTGACCGTGGACCCTTCATCTAATAGTGCGTATGTGTTCACGCTGCCCCTGGAACCTGTCAGGACAATCGGTACAACTTTAAGGTAGGCGCGTGGTGCGCTTGACTGCGTTGACGTCACCACGGCGTCGCTGTCTTCTGCTTGATCTTCAGATGTCTTCTTCGTATAACTGTTGCGGCTATTGTGTAGCCGCCGATGGTGCGAACTCTTACACCCGTCGATGCCGCACTGCCGAAACTTGCACTCGTGTTTTGGCTTTCTTTTTTGTAGACACCTGAAACATAAATTATTACGTTTTGCCATAGCCCACCTATCGTCAACACTAGCTTTCGTAAACTGTTCACATATAGAGCTAGTATGTGCATCTTGACATATCGCACATTTATCTCTCTTCACTTGTGGTTCATATTTCTGTGTGTGTGTTCGCTGTGTTTTCTTAAAAACTTGCTGATTTTCTTTCGTAGGTTCATGTGGCACCAACGCAGCACACATCTCGGCTTCTTTCATTAAAAATTCACTAATCATTTGTAGATCGGGTTTTCTATCTTCCCGTCTTGCGTACTGGAACCAACTGTGCTGCAACGTATAATTAAACTTCGCTAACAAACTGTTCACTGCCACCGTATCGTGTAGATAGCTCTCTCTGTTGAGAGCTCGAATCGTAGCGACGATATTGTTCACTTTACTGGCGAACACACACGTTTCCCGCGCACTTTCTTTCACTCGCGGCAATGACTTAATTTTTTCTAATTCGGCGTTCACTAGTGCGTCGGGCCGACCAAACTGTATTTCCAAATGGTCGACGATCTCACTTGGGTCTGTTTCCCCATAAAACATGCAGGCGACGGCTTCTTTGGCGTTTCCATGTAAACATCTTCGAATTCTTGCCCGATTTTCCGTCTTGCTAAAATATTTCTCCGTATCTCGATATGCCGCTTTGAACTGCAACCATTCTTCACCAGCGCCATCGAAACTTGGTAACTCCATACTATAGTGCGGCGCCCCTCGTGATGCTTCTGCCAGGGCGGACGCGAGCGCGGTGATATCTGCGGCCTTCAATGCACCAGACTCTTGTTTTGGTGCCGTATTTTCAATAGGCGTTGAAATCTTCGCCTTCTCTGCGACGGACACGTCATCTTCCGCCGGACGTACAGCGCGCGCTGAAATGCCCGCCGACTGCGCGGGCGACGTAGCTTGTGGCGCCTGGGCCACCTCTCGTGGTGCGGGCGACTCATGGCCCGCCGAATCTTCTTGGTGCGGCGTGTGCGCCGCCTCTTCGTATTGCGGCCTAGGTGCCGCCTCTCGTATGGGGTGTGGCATAAGTGCCACCGAACTGGTGATTGCCAGCGGCTCTGGTGCCGGCTGGCGATCCGTATGGGTTGGCCGAGCGGAGTCCATCCAATCTTCGACCCTCGTAATGGCAGTTGCTTGCCCTTCTTCGTAAACAGCGCGCGCGAGTTCCGTTCGTAGGCGCGCCTCTTCTGCTCGTAAGCGCGCTTCCTCTAATTTGGCGCGTAGATAAACGATACGCGGCGACTCGACTGCGGATGGTACCGGCTTTTCACTATTTGCAACGGTGCTCGTTGTGGTCTCGGTCGCCTCGGTGTTCTCTGTCGTTGTTGTGCCGCTAGTCTCCGTAGCGGACGTGTTGGTACCGCTCGTTTCCTCCTCGTGACTAGCGGCCTCTTCCTCTCGGCGACTCGACGTACTTCTTGTTTCAATCGGCATGGTTCAGTGATCCGGCTCGAATGCGACCAGAAAATGTGCACTACAGCCGGGGGAGCCAGCGGACTGTAGATCTGTTTCTTCTCTCTTCGACGCCCCGCCAGCCGTAGTGCTTTTGCCGCAAGCCGGATACCGGGAAATTAATTGAGACCACAACTTCCTTGCAAAGGTGCTTTATTGTAACGAAATAGCAATAAAGCTAGCACCGTTGCAAATATTTAACCTATTTTAATGAGAGCCAGTACTTGCCCTAATACTGCCCTACTCTAAAGCCGGTACCCTATGAATATATACTAAAGCCCAGGAACTTGTCTGGGAAACTTATTGAGTCGTAACGAAATTGTAACTTTACTGGAACGGAACTAAATGTATGGCCGCGCTCTCCGATATTTATAGTGCGCGGCCAGACGGTCGGCGGAAATCTACAAAGACAATCGGCGCCGGGTGTGGCGCCACAATGTCTGGATTTGTTAAAATCCTACTTTTTGCAATCTAATCTTATTAATTTTACCTTAGGTAGCTTTTCCTACCTCTAATTAACTAGTGTGGCCCTCTAGCGAGTGCAACGGTACTACCTTTTTACAAATATATACAAAACAAAGTACGTAATGCCCTAAGACCTACCGAAATCGAGTTACAATGTCTTATTTCTTATTTACATACAAGGATTTAACATAAATAAACTTATACAATAACAAACAAGAGCGTTATATACATTATACGTTCGTACAGGACCTCGGAAACTCTTACAATTACAGAGTTGTACGCCTTTTCAGGTCGTACTATCCTGTAAACTATCTTTATGGTACCGAAAAGTGTCTAAACATATGCCTAAGGCTTATACTTACATTATACATACTATTTACAATCATAAAACATTTGTTTACATACAGAATTTTGCACTTTTCGGATTTTCGTAATTGCGAGTTCCCGCATATAAATACTATCTCGCAAGAGTCGACTCGTAATGTCGTCGACTGCGTGGAACTCGCTTTACTCGTAATATGCCTAATAGGCAAAGATCATAGCTACATAAAGCCTTATTATTTCTACACAACAAAGCTGTATGTAGGTCTTAGGGCGAATAAAAGACGAAAATGAACATTGTTTATTATACAAAACTTACGAACTAAACGAAAACTAAACGAAACATACATTTTATCCTGCCTTACTGTCTATTTACATTAATATTTACAACGAAAGATGTCTGTGCTGCACAAATAATACAATAAAAAGTCAAGCTAAAATCAGCCGTACATCTTACATATAAAGTTCAATTTAGGTTGTCCTAATTTTTCTAGAACGATATACGTAATGATAGTCATTACGTATATCGTTCTAGAAAGTTCTCTACTCAAATATGACAAACTGAAAAATAGGGAAAAATCAATACTGCCATCTATTGTAGAATAGCAAAACTATTAAGATTATAGTTTCACTATTGTACAATAGATGAGTCTATTTTGAATAGACTACAAAAGGACGTAAATACTCTTTTTTTTGTAGCAAAATAAAACTTATTGTAACGCATTTTGGTATATTTTTAAACGTTCTGTTTGTGTGTTTCGGATTATTGTTGTTTAAAATGAACACGACCAAGGAAACAATGTTTGCATTAGTAGTTTATATGCAATAATGCTTATTTTATGTGTGAGTATGGCGATCGCGGTCCTGATACAAATGTTTGTACTTCCCACTTCCACTTGTTTTCTATGTTCCATGACTGGTCTGCCATTATTGCTTACTAAAGTAGACACGTAAGAAAAAACAGACTGTAGATACTTAGGCACAGTATGCGCATAATTGTACAAGTACAGAAGAGACACTCCGGAAAGTCGTTTCAAGAAACCGGGGCCCTTGCTACGATACAATTAAGTTAAATTCAGATCACGTGGCGCTTGATTTTTCGCTGTCCTTCTCTGATCCTGATCTCGATAATTGTGTGCCGAATAAAGAAATTCCTTGTAAAGAATTATTTTCACGTCTCGAGCACCCAAAACCCCAAGAGTTCACCGTCAAACTAGTCTACAACTCAATAAAATTGACAAATCAATCTGATCAATATTTTCGAGCGAGCAACATGTCTGACGACGAAGTTTTGTTGGCAACCATGCTGGTGATTTAGAAAAATAATCTCCATAAAATTCTATATATTTAAGTAAAAGCTCCTATATTTAATTTAAAAAAAATTCTTGCTCGCCATTTTGCTTAAATTTACGACATGACATACGACATTAAACACCGTGACTAGAGATGGGTTAATACCGATTTTTCCCAAGATTAGGTGATACTAATATATTCACTTTGAAATATTATAATGTCTTAACTAATATGTCAGTATTAACTAATATTTCACTGTAATTTGGACCTTAAAGTAACAGTAATAAGATCTGATACTGATACGGCAGGAAAATATCTTAACTAATATTTCACTGTAATTTGGACCTTAAAGTAAGAGAAATAAGATCTTATACTGATATGGCAGGAAAATATCTTAACTAATATATCAATATTAACTAATATTTCGCTGTAATTTGGACCTTAAAACAACATTAATAAGATCTGATACTGCAGGAAATAGGTCCGTCTCATTCGTACGTACGACGCGGCGTATCGTGAAAATATTTTAATACTTTCACGAATCCAACGGGCGCCAATCTAGTGAATCCGAACTATTATCCTATTCATTTTGGATATCCGTTACAGATATTAGGCGAATATGAAATATTAGAATATTACAATTCGCCGGATTACTAATCTACGAATCCTTTCAGTATTACTAATATCTTAGCGAATACTAATACATCAGTCACACCATTAACCGTGACTGACCGAATGCGACCGCTCCAACCTCTGAAGTGAAAAATATTGTGTAGTATTAATAATTATAATAAATATTAATATTTATTTATGTAATATTTATATATAAAAATTAAACCCGCTCAAACTTTCGTTCAGTCATTGTCAGCGAAATCAATGTTGAATGTATTACTATGTCGATGATTGTCAGCGAAATTATGTCGATGGTCATTGTCATTGACGTGTATAATATTTATACACGTCAATGGTCATTGTGCAGTGCAGTGCACTCTAAACGGTCAATAGCATTGCACAATTTCTAATATTGCGCAATATTGTTGTAGGTCTATGGGGCACCTATGCCCGGTTTCTGAGGTACTTTTAACAGTAGTTTATCCATTCGTTAACACTATCAGTCCGAGCTACGCATTGTAACATAAACTCTGTTTAAACTTAGGTTAATGTAACCAGTCAAATTTGGCGGTTTATCGATTCCATAACTTTATGGAACGCTTTTTGCTCTTATAGTTAGCTTCTTTTTAATGCACATAATAATTTTAATAGTTTTGTTTGTCTGTCTGTATGTTTGTACTTACATTAAAAAAAAACTGTTGTACGAAGCACAAACGTTGTTTTCACAGCAGCTATAATGATATTTGTTTAATATTGTCATGATAAATAATTAAATTTCATCCTTGCAAAGAGGAACAGGTCACTAGACAGCTTTTACTTGGATATTTGTTAGTTAAGGCAATTCAAGCTTATTTCTAAGCTTCTACAGAATTCCTACCTGTATTTTTACGTGCACAAATTCTTTTACCATTTAAAAAAAAAGCGTCTGCTGAAATAAAATAATTACTTTTTAGTTTTCTCTCCTTTTGTATAATTCTTACTTCGCTTTTGAGACACCATTATAATGATTTCATATTAAGTTAATCATGCTACAAGTAGATCAGGTAAATGCAAGTAACAACTAACAATATTTTAAAGCTAAATTGACGCAAAGAGATGTAATATTCTTAATGCAAAGCAAACGACAAACATTCTTTAGATAAGTACTCAAACTAACTATATAACAAAGTATTTGGTGACTACTGACTAGTGACTAGTGTAAAGCTATCTAATTTCTCTTTAATAGAATAATCGTTCCCTCTGTTTCTGCTACCTGATTCGAAATCATTCGGTTCCACTAAGACCAAATTCATACGAAAACCTTCTTTCATTCTAGGGTATAAAGATTTAGTTTGAATGCTTTAGCGTAACTGGTATACAGACATAGTTATCGTCTACATAGTTTCAACTTAAACCTTCTTTAAACACTTATTTATGTTAGATAAAATATAACCACAAATAAAAATAATCATAAAGAGGAGTAAAATAACCAAAATAGCATTCTATTTTCTGCATTATTAACAGACCTATCTACTGGTGGGCTTAAAAATGACTTATCGGTTCAATAGTTATTGAACCATTCGTTGTGCCTTCAGAAACCATCTACGAAATAAACGAAGTTTATCCTCTTGCAAACTTTAAATGATCAATAGTTGTTAATAGTTTAACTGACGACTTCAGAAACCGGGCACTAAAGCTATATATTAGAACCATAGAGAATAGAAATAAACTGATTTTGACTTCCGCGGTCCGCCAGGCGCCATATTTTATTTCTTTCTTGCCCAAGTCAAGTTAGAACGGGAAAGCCGCCATTAATTTTTTTAAATAACCTATAATTAAACATTATATATATATTAGTTAATTCATACATTTATTTTTGTATTTGTTATATATTTGTTTCATCGTGATAAATCAAAATGGTTGATAGAATTGATATGGCCCTTGACGATATTATAAAAGCAAGTAGAAAAGGAAGAGGTGGTGGTGGCGGCGGCGGCGGCGGTGCTGGAAGAAAATTTGGCTTGAAGAAATCAAATCGTGGTGGAGGCGGATTTCGAAATGGCCGTACAGGCGGAGTTTTACGTGGTAGAACTCGTGGCGGAGTGTCCAAACCTTCAAATTATACAAGGGTAAATCAGAATATGTTGATTAAAAAAAATTGCTATGGCGGACTAACGTGAAATGACGCGTCCAGTGAGTCATTTCACAATCACAATCCGCAATTTAAAATATTAAACTCAAATCTGATCATTATTCTGAAATTGTATGATTTTCTCAGGAAAATTTAAGTACAACGTATTTTTTTATATAAATATCCTTTCAACTAACATACAGGTGTTGTGTTAACATCGTAAATGCTGGGCGTTAATTTCTTAACTATGTGCAATTACCACATGATTGAATACTATGAAAATACAGTTTTTTTATGGGATGAAATTGTCCCATTTAACTGACTGAAGATGTACACAAATAAATCAACATATTTTGGCGGTGCAGTTATTCTGGGATTAGTGACGATAATCGCAAACCTTAAATAATTCTTGGGCGTGAAGTTTGATATTGAATATGTTGCAGTTTTGGAAAATCCAGTGTAGTGTCAGTGACTATGGACTTGTGATTCAATTTTTATGTTTTACAATCTTATTTGTTATTATTAATGAAAATCCCTTATAAAATTGTACTAGTATAATTTATTATTTGGAATTTATTATATATCATGTACAACTAATGTTTGCTTAGTATTTGAGTGGTTACTCAGAGGCAGCAACGGGCAGTTGGCATGATCTATGAGGGCAAACTATTTCAGGGTGATGTAAACAGCACATGGAAACATGACATGTTCAATGACTTCATCGATAGAAAAATACAGAGAAGTGTACCTATTACAACTGGACCAACAAAGCTTCTTGTTTCAAATTTGGATTTTGGTGTGTCAGACTCAGACATACAAGAGCTTTTCTCAGAATTTGGAATGTTAAAAAGTGCAGCAGTACATTATGACAGATCAGGCAGATCACTAGGTTGGTTTTTATTCACTTATGTGCTATAAGCATAAATCGGAATTGGTAATGTAATTTGCTGGGATTATGCTATCTTAGTATGGATATACAATTAAATCCCTCTGTTCTTTAAGTTGTGGCATATAGGGCAAATCAAAAGTGATGATATTCTAAATCTTGATTTATAACATTACTTAATGAAGAAGATTTTAGTAGCATGTTTTTTTGCATTTATATTTATTTCTAGTTTGCTGTGGCTATTGATCAAACATATGCCAATAGAAAAATAATAATACAAATAAAGTTATTCTAAGGTTAAATCTAGTAGTTTGGCTGAACAAATTTATAAGACTGAAAAATATATATATGAAATTAGAACGATTGTGTCTTAAATACATGGAGTAGATTATTGAAGCAACTTCAGTCAGTGTATTCAAAAGCAATTTGATAAATGGTAAAATGGGAACACTGGCACACAGATATGCGATGTATCAACCAAGGGCTGTTTATCCATTAATAAATAATAATATTGTTACAAGCATTGATATAAAAAACCCAAGATACACAATCAGTGTCTCAAAAACATCCTCTAAGATGAGTGCACAATTTTAAATTGTGCGCTCATTTCAAATAGAATTGTGTTAGTGTCTTTCAATTTTATTACTTCTTGTACATTGCTTTGTAAAAACAACTATAAATCTTGGATTTAAGGTTTGATATGCAAAGACATATTTTTGCCATATCTATAACTAGGTACTTGTGAAAATAGCGACACTTGAGAGTTTTGTTTGGAGCTGTGCATCTTGGGTTTTTTATATCAAAGGTAATAAGTGACAAATTGCACTACCTATTCCAATTTATGGTTGTAAGTCATTATTATCAGCTTGTTTTATTTCAATACTACCACTATAAATATCATCTACAGGAACAGCAGATGTCGTTTTTGATAGGAGAGCAGATGCACTCAAAGCAATGAAACAATACAATGGAGTACCTTTAGATGGTCGGGCAATGAATATCCAGTTAGCTACTTCAGAAATTAACAGTTTTAGAGGAGAAGACAGGGGCAGACTAGGTGGAGGTGGAGGACCTAGGAGAAATTCAAATAGAGGTAAAGTATTGTTTACAAGAAATAATTGTTTGTTTCGTTAAGGGTAGTCAGGATGCATGCTTTCTGAAGCCAATGCATTTAAATATGTCTAACTGAGAAGCATGTAAAATTAGCTAATATACAGTATAGTTCTGCTGTTGTGACTGTTCTCAAAAGGGCTATGGTAAGCAAGGAAAAAATTTTGAGAAAGAAAAAATATATATCATTAGATGGTTAATTTCTTTATGGTAGTCAGGGCTGCTTACATTTTGTTGTAAAACTTGTGTTAAAGAATTGATTTTACATCAATATTTTCATATACATTTGTATGAATATTCACCAAATATTTTATTGTATTGTTTATATATATTGTAATAAAGATATTGAAATCAAAGATGACACAAAAAGCATCTTTAAAAGAGACAAGTACAACAATATTTGTAGTAAGAAATAAATTGATTGCCAGTATTGTTAGCAATTAGCCAGTTTAGCTTAGGTCATGAGGGATTCGGGGCGCCCGAATCGCCGCACGCACACAGACGTGTCGTTTACATGGCCGCTAACCAATCTTGGCCATACAGGTTAGCGGCCGTGTAAAAGACACGTCTGTGTGTGTGTGGAGATTCAGGCGCCTTGAATGGAGTTGATCTACTGCCTTATTATTCTGCTGTGGTAATGTCATACTTAGTGTATATATAAAGTGAAACAAAATTTACAGCATAAAGTTAGTCACAAATCTCCAGTTGTGTGGTGATCTATGCATACAGTAACATGAAATTTGTGGCATGAAGTTGTTGATCTTCCTTTAGTTTGAATTGATATCTATATTCAATACATTTATTGTTATTTTTATATGGACAGTATGTTTTATACATAGATAAATAATTGGTCTCGCGGCACTTGACAAGATACTGCACTATCTAAAAACAACAACTCCGTGAATGCGGCAACTCAATATTAGTGTGTGTATGTGTGTAGTGTGTGTGATATGACAGTGTGCAAATGGATAATAGTGAGTAGTGTGCTCTTAGAGCTTGCATTGTGATTGGTGACTGAATCGGGTACGTCGGTTTCGGCGTAGTATTTGTTGCCGCATTTGACAAGTACGTCAGCGGTATCTAGTCAAGCACAGCGAGACCAATTATTTATCTAAGGTTTTATATTATAATTAAAAACCTCTTACTGGTTAACATTAAGGGTCATCTCACTTGACAGTCAAAGCGAAATGTTTTTAAATGTTACCTAATGGAATTATGGAATTGGAGACCTTCCATACCCCCTTTGAAAAATAGACAATGTGTATCTTACTGCCAGGCACAATGTTTATCATCCTTTGAAGGCAACCAATTGGCAATATTATGTGTCACTAACACTGTGGTCATAGAGTTCGACAATGTCTCACCTGTGTATATGGTGCCCCCCGCCTTACCTATTCCTGCCTCAATAGCATCATTGCTTGTTATTGTTGTTTTTTTTAAAGGTTATGTAGTCAGTATACTTATGCAAGTGGCATTGGCATCCCACCTCATGGGTAGCAACACACCTAATGGTCCATTAATACATCTTTGGTGTCTAGGCAATAGTTTCTCTTTACGTCAGTAGAGCCATTTGCTTGCTTGCTATATTATGATATAAAAAAAAATTACAGGTAAAGTTAAAAAACATGATTCATTGCTTCACTTTAAATCTGCATACATGTGAGTTGACCTTCAAGGAGTCTTAACCTTTTACATGTGTACTTAAGTTCACACACAATTTTTATTCTGCTGACCCATGCAACTTTGCTCGTTTTTAAACTAAAATGCTTAGAACTTTTAGCTTCTTAAAGGTTGATTAATAAAAAAGTTAGTCTATGTTTGATCCTAGATCTTCTTTTGACTTTGTTCAGCAGTTTTCGTAAAAGCATAACAGACAGACAGATTTTCACGTTTATAATATTTGTATGTTGTTGGGTTTAGAAATGTGCAGAATCAATAGAGGAAATCTGAAGCTTATAGAAGGGCTTCCGATAACGTCCCATTAGTTTGTTTTGCCAGATATGCATATTTTTTTTTTAAATTCATATAATTTTAGGTTAGGTGTGCATATATTTACAATAAACTGTAACTTTAGTTGATGACAAATCCGAATCTGAGCACCCCAACTTGCACATGGTCTTGTTTGCCCTACCCCAAGAGTATTTATAGAAATCGCAAATCGCAGAGGAAGGCACCCCCTTCGCAGCTTCAGCTATTTGGTCACCTGCGGTGACCAGCCTCGGCCTCTATGGCATGCAAGGTGCCTACGTTTTGTTAAGTAAGGGCAGCGGGGCTGCACTTCTTTGTCTGTCTTCAAACTTTGTAAAATGTCAACATTTTAATTAAACAAAAAATGAAGTTTGTAGATTTCATAAAAATTATAGAAATAAGTGTTGTGATGTGAAATAATGTTTGTAATTTGTATTACGTAACTATAGTTGGAAAAAAAGAACACAAGCCCTCTGGGTTTCTTCCGCCAGATCTTCTCAGTGTGTGGTCACGTTCCGATCCAGCAGTAATTGTAAAAAAAATTGACTCACAACATTTTTAGTTTAATAATAAATAATTATAATTTTAAAAGATTTGAACACCATATCATGGTAGAATATGTTGGTAACTTAATCAAATTTTAATAACTTGTGACTCCCATATTCTGGCAAATAAATAATTTTTCTTTCTTTTGTTTTTCGCAGCGCCGAAGCACACGCAATCCGACTAATATTTATAGTTAAAAGTGCAGTAAGAAAGAGAACTGGGGGAGGGGGAGGTTGCCTGAGATTATTCCTCTTTTTTTCTCCAATCTATTGGCATAATTTATTTTTTTACTACATTTTGTATGGCAGTTTTTAAACAGAAAAAAAAATCATTCACAAAAACTACGTATTTATGGCGGGGTTTAAAGAGGCATGATCACCACTCCCTGTGTCTAAACTGTTACCTTTGTATGGATTACTACTGCATATATTTAAACTGTATTAGACATACACTAACTCAATCTGTTTTTTGTTCCATGTAAAAGTTGTTTGCACAGTTTAAAATATCTTAACATGTTATGGGATTAAAATAAATAATAAATTTTTCTTACTTACTCAATAAGCTTAAATCTATTCACATCCAGAACTTCATTAGTTTTTTAGCAGCCTTACAAAATTCTTATCGCAAACATTTTTGTGATGTGCGTATTCAGTAGAAAAGAAATATTGTATTTCAATGACATCAGAGATTTTATTAACACATTGTAGCATTAATAACATAATTGTGTTAATAACACACATAATAGTGTTATTATATACAGATACCAAACTTAATATACTTAAAATATATTCTTTGTTTTACAGGCGGTGGTCCAAGAAATCAAAGTGGTGGACGTGGCAGTGGCGCTGGTGGTGGTGGTGGTCGAAGAGGAGGAAGAGGAGCAGGCCGGGGTGGCAGAAGACCAGTGCCCACTGCAGAACAACTAGATGCAGAACTTGATGCTTATGTTAAAGAAATTAAGTGATAAATACTTTAAGAACTAGGCTTATGAAATAATATTAAGTTAGTGTATAATTGTTTAGTCTATAAAACAATGATTTTTTTAACCTTTCTTCTGACATGAGTGAAAAAAGAATTTGCTAAATAAAATAGGATAATTTCAAATAAAAAAGTATATTGTTTTGCTTTATGTTTTTATTTTAAGTCCATATTTTATAGAAAAGCATTGCAAGAACCTTTTACATTTAGCACTATAATATAGTAAAGCTAACAAGGTGATTTTGTTAAATGGTAAAGGGTGAAAGCAAGTGTTCTAAAGAGGAAAGTCGTTATTAAGAGGAAAGATTTGATTTTTTTTGTTAATTTATTAAAATTTTTTCATCTTAGAAAGCTAATCCTTCAAATTATGGGTCAATAGCCATAACCTCTTTGTTCTCCAAAATTATGGAGACATAACTGTCAGCCCCTGAAGTATTTAGAAGAGCACCAGCTGATCAGTGACTGTCAGTATTGTTTCTGTCATGGTTGCTGGGCTGGTGGTTTAGTATACCTGATGCATCGCTGGCTGGAGGCAGTTGAGCCCAAAGAGAGGCATAGGTAGTTAAGACATGTGAAAGCCTTTAATCGGGTATGGCCATTGACATAAAATATACACAACAAAACTGTCGCTAAATAGTCCCAGTTATGTCAAAGATGTGTTTTTGCATATTCAACCATAAGCGCAAGATTTATAGTTTTTAAAAAACAATAAAATTTTTGACTGAATTTAGCTGGTAGGACAAGGCTAACTGGAGTCGAATATATTTTTATGCATTGATTTAGATAGTATTTAAAGAGTTTGTAGAACTTTCATTTAAAAAAATGTGATCGAAAATCTGTTTTTGTGTAGAACATTTATTTATATATAATATACTAGCTATGAGGCCCGGCTTCGCTCGGGAGTTGATATGAGATTACGTGGTAGTTTAAATATAACAAATGTAATTTAAGACTTTATTGAAATTGGAATTTTAAATTTGCGCCATTACTACACATACTGCTATTGCTCGCGGCGCCTTTGCAAATGCAACCCAAATAATCTTTGTTCTGAATGAAGTTCAAAGACTCAATAACAGATGGCTCCACTACACTTAATTTCCAAGTTGAAGGGTTGCAAAAGCCCTTACATCTTTAAAAACACGCCCTTTAGGTTAAAACGGGAACTTTCGTGTTCAAGGGGGGATAAAGGGCTATCACACTATATAAGTCCCTTTATCGTGTCGGGACTCCATTTTAAGTTTTATCGGCACGCACATTTTATCAACTTAGTTTTATTATATAATAATGGTATATATATATATATATATATATATATATATATATATATATATATATATATATATATATATATATATTCACGAGACAAATTACACTTTTTTTTTATTTGGAAAATATGAATTTTTGAATTTCAAAAAAAAAATTAATTTCAGAAAAATATTTTTGTTTTTTGCAACTTCTATACAAGTTTAAGTTATGCAGATACATAATATTGTAATTTTGAGTATTTACAAATCAAAAATTCAATTTTACATTCAAATTTACTTTAATAACAATTCAAATTTAAATTCAAAAAATCATTTTTGAAATAAAAAAAAATCCCTATCCAAAAATTTCAGGATCTTTTAAGATTATTACAAGGTATCATACAAAAAAAATTGAGCCAAAATTTTCATGGCGGTCTTCATTTTTGACGATTTTCAAAAATTCAAAATTTTACAAATTTGGCATTTTTCAAAACTTTTTCCTAAATAATTTTTTTTCTATAGCCCCAAGTGTCCCCTTTTAAACAAACGAAGCCCACTCCTGTATCTATAATAGCATTCGAGGTATTGCAAAAACAAAATTGAAAAACTGGAAAAATCGCAAAACTTTGAATTTGTGAATCTTTCGAAAAAAAATTTTTTATTTTTTTTCCTTTAGCAGAACTTCGTTTTATGATAAAAGAAAACTTCTGACCAAAATTCATCCAAATCGAAATGGGTCGATTTTAACTATTGGTCGATTTGACATGGAATGACCCATATATAAATACTTTTACATACATAATAAACACCCAAACCCGGAAATACAAACATTTATGCTCATCACGCAAATGCTTGTCCCCGTCGGGATCGAACCCGAGCCCCGTTGATTGCGTAGTCAGGATCACTAACCACTCGACCAACCAACCAACGGGGCGGTCAAATGTTTATATATATATGTAAATTATATATATATATATATATATATATATATATATATATATATATATATATATATATATATATATATGTGTATATGTGTATGTATGTATATATACACATACATACATAAAATCGTAGGAAAGTCAAAACTGTACATTGAATATTTTTAAAAGACTACTTGGGGCGTGATCTAATAGCCACCGAAGCCAAAAATATAGTTTTTAGAATTTTTGTCTGTCTGTATGTATGTCCGGGGTAAACTCAAAAAGTACTGCATGTATTTACTACAAATTTTGCATGAATATTACTAACAGGTCGGGTCAACATATAGGCTAAATATTATCACGCTATCACCTACGGGGGAGGAGCTGCGCGGAGTAAACGAAGTCGCTGGCAACAGCTAGTATTTCAATAAAACAAATAATGACCGTTATAATAATTTATATTTTAATATTTCTAGGTTATTGGTTCTATTCAAGGAACTTATATACGATAACTGGAATTATTACGAAGCAATATTTGAAAAATAAAAATGTATTTTATTTCCTTACGAATAATGTTGACATTTGTTTCTTACTTAACAGAGGGGAAAAACGTTCTAAGCAAGACAACGACAAGAGTGGATATTGTCCCTTTCTTGCAATTGCCAGTGTAAACAAAACTATCTGATGTAGATTTTTATATATTCGGTAATCGTTAAATCCCTTTTATTCATACACGTCCATAAATACATTAGGATGAAATGTATTATAATTAACACAGTGAGTTCTAAAATGTGCTTATTTTAATTATTACGTAATTACTTGTGCAATGCCAAACCTGTTTCTCAAATTAGTAGAATTACTTAGTAGTAATTTGCAAACTACGCATGGCCGCACTTTTATATGGCGATTGGCGCTCTATTTAGTAGAAAGAGACACACTCCACCCATGTCGTGGTACTCTTCGAAACGATTTTGAAGCGCGTGTGAAATTCCGATAAATGTAACTTCCTTGGTTCTATGAGGTGCCCCACAGACCTACAATAATATTGCGCAATGCTTTTATTGTGCAATAATATTGAATACCCGTTTGTTTTCAGACGTTCAATAAATTCACTCAATAAAATTGACAAACCAGTCTGATCAATATTTTCGTGCGAGTAACATGTCTGACGACGAAGTTTTTGCGGCAAACATGCTGGTCATTTTGTTAAATAAATCCATACAATTCTATACCTTCAAGTAAAAACTCCCGTTCTTCATCTTTTATTGATTGGTTTTGTACGATAAACACTTCTATTGATTAGTGAATTGGCCTGAATGTCGAATTTCGGCCGAATGTTGAGTTTCGGCCGAAAGTTGAATTTCGATCGAATGTCGAAATTCGGCGGAATGACGTTTTCGGTCACATGTTCAATTTCGACCGAGTGTCGAATTTCGGCCAGTGGTCGAAATCTTGGCCCATTCTAGTAATGAGCTATTAAATTAACAAGATGAATAAAATAACCGCTAATGATTCTTTTTGCAATTTTTTTCTGGATCCTAATAACGACAACAGGTAGACACTTAAAGTATTTACAGAATGTTAATTTCTATATTCAATCTAAAAATGGAACGGAATCCTTTGTACGCGAGTCCGACTCGCGATCGGCTGGTTTTTTATATAGGTAATTAGTTACTCATTAGACAGCAAACAAGCAGATGGCTCTCCCGATAGAAAGAGAAACCACCGCCAATAGACACGATATATGGTATGTTGCTATGGTATGTGGCCGGATGCCATTGTCACATGCATAAGTCTACCGTCTACCTTACCCTCAAAACCGGAACACGACAATGACAAGCATCGATGCAATTGCGGCAGGAATATTAGATAAGGACGATGTGAGGTTATACCCGGACGAGACATTGGGGAACCCTAGTCGCCTTTTACGACCTGCCGGGCAGAATGGCAGTTGGCCTATTCTTCAAAGGAGCCCGGACCAAGACGCGGAGGTTATAAACACCCTTGTGGAAAAATTTCTCGGATAAAAGTAGGTAAATAACTTACAAAGTGAAAGTAACAGTTTATGAATGTTTATTTTTATTTAAAAAGTCGAAAAAAGTCTTACAAAGTCGGAAAAACTCGGAGTAATTCCAAAATTTCGGACTCTTCCAGAAGAGTTATTCAGTGTTAATAAATCTTGCAACGTTTATGGGTACTAAAAGAAATATATTAAAAGTTATTAATACTACGAAAGTGTAATAAAGGGGAAAAAAATATAACTAATACTTACCCGGTTTTCCGTTTAAGAATTTGAAACTTTCTTCTTTGTTTAAAAAAAGGTTACCGTTACTGTCGATCAATATTATAAACTTTGTTTCTTCAATTTTTGATAATTATTATTAAAATCTATTATATCACAACGTTATTTGCCTATTTTTATTTTATTGTACTTTTATTACATAAATATATTTATAAATTAAGTAAAAATTAAAACAGATGATCTAATTAGCTTTTGACAGGTTGAGTCAGTGTTGCCAGAGAAAAAGTCAATCTTTCGTCCTTAAAGCCTCCTCTACACTACTCCTATGTCCGGGGTAAACTCAAAAAGTACTACATGGATTTATTTCAAATTTTGCATGACTATTACTAACAGGTCGGGTCAACATATAGGCTACATATTATCAAGCTGTCACCTACGGGGGAGGTGCTGTGCGGAGTAAACGAAGTCCGCGCGGACGAAGTCTTGGACAACAGCCAGTATAATTATGGCGAGCGAAGCGAGCCCTACACTAGGCGACTTTCTATGCACTTTTGTGGTACATTTTCCTGAAAAAGTATCCCACTTTAAGGTTTGGGCTTTGACGTGGTGGTTTAAATTCATGTCTAGATATATTATCTACCATTAAAATGCTATTTCATAAACATTAAAAAAATAGAAAATACATTTTGTATTAGAATTTTATTACTGCTAACGCCATCTATTATAAAAATAAATAAATAATAATAATAAATAAATATTCACGGGACAAACTACACTTACTGATCTAACCCCAAAGTAAGCAAATATTTGCTTGTGTTATGGGTGTTAGTCAACGATACTAATACATAGAAATACATAATATATAAATACCTGAATATATATAATAAACACCTAAACCCAGAAATACAAACATTTACGCTCATCACACAAATGCTTGTCCCCGTCGGGGATCGAACCCGAGCCCCGTTGATTGCGTAGTCAGGGTCGCTAACCACTCGACCAACGGGAGGGTCAAATAACGAGTAAAAATGCTACAAAGCTACACTAGGCGACGATCTGTGCCCTTTAGTGGTACATTTTACTAAAAAAATATCGCACTTTTAGGTTTAAGCTTTGGCGTGGTAGTTTTATTTTGTTTAATTCATTTTCATTCACTCCAGTTTAATACAATATTAATCTATTAAAACACTTGTACTTTTTAACTTCCCACTACGTATGTAGATAGGAAGGTTACTGATTTTGCTCCGATTTTCAAAAATGGAGTTTTCACCATATGTCCGCGTTTTGTGGGCTTAGGAACCATTTTCGACTATTTTCGCGATGACGTCAGTATGTCTGTATGTATGTGTGTGTGTGAGTGTGTGTGTGTGAGTGTGTGTGTGTGAGTGTGTGTGTGTGTCAACAACTCATAAGTTTTGAACGCCTGGACCGATTGAAACGCGGTTGGTGGCATTCGATTGGATTCCGCTCAACTTATACTTCCTGAAATTTTGTACCAAATGGGCCTAAGAGATTTTGAGAAATTTTGAAAATACCCTAAACAAATTGTGACGAAACAATTTTTTTTTTAATAACTTCCAGATTAATGTACCGATTGAGTACAAAAACTATTCCTCAAAAAAATACATCTAATGCATAAATTGCCTCAAAATCAGTTTATTCGTTTGGAAGTAATCGTTGACGAAAATTTTGAAAAAAGTGTTTTTTCGACATAACTTCGAAATATTTCAACCAATTATTTTTTGGTATTCTACGATATTTTAATACTATAAAAATTACGTCGAATGCCCTTTTAAAAATCAAAACCGAACCTTATTTTCAAAGGTTACAACTTTTCAAATATTAAAATTACGTTTTCTTTAGCAAAGTTACTTAATATTTTGGAAATAACTTTCAGGCTAATATACTGATTGACTTCAAAATCTTATCATCGTTTCTCCTTTAAAAACTGCGCCAAGTACCGTTAATTGGATAAAAATCGGTAAATTTGTTTGGGATCTATCATAGACGAAAATGTTTTTTTGACATTGCTTCGAAATTTTTGAACCTACCGATTTTTTAGCTAAAGCAATATTTAAATTGAGTTGAATGCCATTTGAAAGATCAAATCGATCATCGTTTCCAAAATATACAGCTTTTCAAAAATCAATACGTGCCAAGAAAACTTATCAAGGACGTACTACGTGCGTCTTCCCGGTTGAAATTTGGATGTTTTTTGATTTCAATGGCTTCTTTCACTAGCCGTGGAATGTAATATGGCGTTCTGTCGAAAATACGCGTGGCCTATGAAATTCCATCCAGTGATTACGGCCCGACTACAGCTGTAGATGTTTAGCAATCGCCGACTTATTAACGTCGTTATTCTTGACTGCTTTGATATGCTACTAGGCCTCTGACACATGCTCTTAGTACCTCTATACACTACTCGGCCGACTTCAGTACGCGTCAAGACGCCGTTGTGAACGCACGTGTGTTTAATAGATTTTTTCGTTGATGTGCGTGTGAGACTCTATTATGAGCGGCATACAGTGGTCACAGGAGCAAACTATGTTGTTCCTTGAAACACTTCAAGCAGAGCCTTTTATTTGGGACCCCAGTGGGAAAGGTCATAAGGACAAGAAAAAAGTAAATGATGCTTGGGTGCGTATTCGGGACGTTTTGGAAATACCAGTTGAAGAATTGAAGAAAAAAAAGGATTCACTTTTTGCGACATACAGGGGCTACTACAGAAAAATGGAAGCTTCCTTAAAAAGTGGTGCCGGCGCAGATGATGTTTATCGTCCAGTTTGGTTCGCCTTTGATTTCATGAACAGCTTTTTGGGGTCCGTGTATAAATGTAAACAAACAATAACCACGGTAAGTTTTTTATTATCAATAACTTGTTTTATTATAACAAAAGTACAGATTACAGTAAGGTCGATTCGCCAGTTTGCGTCCATTTAGTGCAGTTGCTTGCTTTAAGGAGAACATAATAATGTCTCTGCATTAGTTTTAATATAAAAAGTATGTAGTTAATGTGGTAACGAACAGGCGAAATGACCCTACATTCGTTGTGTTTATTTATAAACATTGAAAATAATTTGTAAAGTAATCCCTTATCTGAACGGCAGATAATGGTGATCTGCGTGGTACTTGTGTAATATCTCTCAAAGCACAGTTATTATCAAAGTCTGCCCGCCAAGACCCGGGTTGAATTAAAACTCCATTATCATCATACATATCTACAGTACCAGGAGGCATATATATAAGGGATGATTTATTACTTTTTCTGAGAAAGTTATGCAATAAGAGACATGTCATTGTAATAATTGGGATATTATGAATATCCAAATCAATTGGCTTTCTGAATATTCTAAACCTGGATGCTAAAATACCAAACACATTCTCAACTACTACTCGAGATTTTGACAAGCGCATATTGAAAATCCTTTTCGGTGAATTGATATCATGGTTGCCAGGATATGGTTTCATTATATTATTATGTAAAGCAAATGCTCCATCTGTCAAAAAAACGTAGGGAATTTCGACATGATTCGTTCCGGATAATGGACTTGGCTTAGGAAGATTAAGCCCGTTAGATGCAATTTTTTGCCATAACGAAGAATTTTTAAGTACACCTCCATCACTGATCCTACCTTGACTACCAATGTCAGCATACATAATGTTATAGTTACTGTCGACTAAAGCTAAAAGTACTAAACTAAACGTCTTTTTATAATTAAAGTACTCAGAACCAGAGTTAACCGGACATTGTATAACAATATGCTTTCCATCCATTGCGCCAAGGGCATGTGGAAAATTCTCCTTGAATCCGTTTTCAACTTCCAACCACTGCTGCTCATTGCACGGCATCTGTAAATAAAAAGTATATTATATAAAAAATATTATCATCAAATAATATGTAAAAAGACACGGTCAATTTCATTAAAAGCTGACACTCAAATTGTATATAAATAATTAAAAAGCCGATTAATTGTAGCACTCATGTATTTTTCATAAAATACAGAGACATACACTCACACTCCTACATACACATACAGTACTCCTGCATATACGCGCACTCAAATGCATATAGTATACAGAACCCATATACACTCACAAATTTGGATTGGATTAAATAAAGATTTATTATTAAATAGGTCGTGATATATACATTTAAACCTTTGCTATTTTTATTTCAGGATCATGGAACTGATTCGATTCAGGAAGAATCAACCAACGCTTCAGAGGATGTACCAATTGCTTCTCCAACTCCAAAAGAACCAGAGCCCCCAAAAAATAGACACACCATCCGACGGCGTGACAACCCACCGGAATTGCAAGTTGCCAGTAGGCAGATGACAGAAGCCTTCAATAACTTAAATAAAGTGATAAATAATCCTTCAAAGGATAGCAGCGCAGTTGAGGACGAGTGCGACGTATTCGGCAAACTAATTGCCAAAAAACTGAAGAGGTTACCTGAACATGAAAGGGACGATATAATGTTCGATATACATGCTCTATTTCGGAAATCACGTTTTGAAAGATCTCCATCAGGTGAATCGTTTCGTACTTCTACACTTAAGTCTACGCCATATTATAGTCCGTTAACTACATCACTATCTTCTAGAAAGCGTCCTTTATCTGCGAATAATGCAGTTCATTATAATGTTACAACATTATCTCCTAGACCACACTCATCGTTTTCAGAGCCACCTGATACATATATAACATTATCTAATGAGTCCAGTGAATGTCAACCGACATACTTCCAACAACCAAGCGAAATCACTGTTCATCAACGCTCTTCAAAGATACGTGTTATAAGTGATGAAATTATTGCACCAGACACCCAAAGTCAATCAGTTTATCAACGCTATAAGCAGCCTCAATCAGATCAATCTAACGATGTTCAATATATTTTGCATATACCAGAGACCCAAACTCAATCTGATTGTCCAGAAGATAATACACATCAGAGTGATTTAATATATCAGGCATATAATGACTCGTAATGTATGAAATTATTCTTATTCTTATTCTCACTGATATTTTTGTAATTGTACATACCTAAACTTTTAATAAATATATGTCATAAATATTAAAATTTTACCTTTATTTCATCCTTGAGTTCCTCAAGTCAACTGGCTTGAAATTTTAAATAAATAGTGCATAGATCTATAGCTGTCACCACTTGCCAAAAACCTCAAGGTGATTGATAATCGAATCTTAGCAGGTATAGCTTCTCTTAAATGAGTGTCTCGTTTAGCGATTAAGGGTTCGACTTTAGAAAGTAATAAATTAAAATCGTCCAATGACATTCGGTGGAAATTTTCAAATTCTCCTGATGGTTCTTGTATGAGTTCAAGAAATTGTTGTTCCATAGTACGTCTGTAAAAAAAAATACAGTTAATTAACTTGCCATGTAATGTACTTTAACTTATTAGAAATCCTAATTATTTAAATAAATATTACCTACCTAGTTCTGTTCCGATGCATTGCGATCATCCACCATCTTCTTTTTCTTCTTTTCTTTTTAGTCTTCTTCGTGAGATAAGTATGCACGTAGTTATAATACGCTAGAGAGCACATTGCTACGGCAGCTGCTACTTGAGCGTCCATTATAATAAACGTCCGCAGGGTACCGGTAACGCTACACGAATGCGCTCCTCGCGAAGTTGAACGAGTGTGTAGTGTAGCACCGCGGACTTCAGTCAACTTCGGCCGAGTACTTCGCCGAGGAACTTCGCGAGTAGTGTAGAGGAGGCTTTAAGGACGAAAGATTGACTTTTTCTCTGGCAACACTGACTCAACCTGTCAAAAGCTAATTAGATCATCTGTTTTAATTTTTACTTAATTTATAAATATATTTATGTAATAAAAGTACAATAAAATAAAAATTGGCAAATAACGTTGTGATATAATAGATTTTAATAATAATTATCAAAAATTGAAGAAACAAAGTTTATAATATTGATCGACAGTAACGGTAACCTTTTTTTAAACAAAGAAGAAAGTTTCAAATTCTTAAACGGAAAACCGGGTAAGTATTAGTTATATTTTTTTCCCCTTTATTACACTTTCGTAGTATTAATAACTTTTAATATATTTCTTTTAGTACCCATAAACGTTGCAAGATTTATTAACACTGAATAACTCTTCTGGAAGAGTCCGAAATTTTGGAATTACTCCGAGTTTTTCCGACTTTGTAAGACTTTTTTCGACTTTTTAAATAAAAATAAACATTCATAAACTGTTACTTTCACTTTGTAAGTTATTTACCTACTTTTATCCGAGAAATTTTTTCCACAAGGGCATTACGAAATATTTATTATAAAAAGTTATAAAATATTAATGATCTTAAAAACAACAAAGAAAAATATCGACACGCGGGATTTAAACCTGCGACCATTTCCCTAAAGCCGGGCTTTAGGGAAATGGTCGCAGGTTCAAACCCCGCGTGTCGATATTTTTCTTTGTTGTTTTTAAGGTTTTTCCAAGCACGGGCTGAGTACTATAACACAAAAATAATATTAATGATATTCTTCAAATAGATATTTGTAGTATTTAAATACCTGACTGCGTAATAAAATAATGAAAGTTAAGATCCATATCCGTATTCGCGGATTAGGCCTAACGCTAAAACACGGCCGGATGCGAGCACGGGCGCACAAATCCGCACCTTCGCGTGCGCCCGATTGCTGCTTGTATAATTTTGATCTCAAGCACGCCCGCGCAGTGTGCCCACCGTCCGCCGCGCATGTGACAGTCCGTCGCCCGCGTCCGCGCTCCGTCGCACGCGTCCGCGCTCCGTCGCACGCGTCCGCGCTCCGTCGCACGCGTCCGCGCTCCATCGCTCGCGTCTGCGCTCCGTCGCACGCGTCTGCGCTGCCCATACTATTTTTCATTATACACACGCGATTTAGCGTTAGGCCTAACAGCAACGGTCCGTATCTGTATCCGCGGATCTACTATTTTAACCATCCGGCACATCTGTACACAGAACCTAAACTTATCGTTATCGGCAAACTGTGGGTGTATAATAGCCATGTAGTATTTGACGCTTGATATCTTTGAGTATTAAACCAACTGAAGGCACCCCTAATAAGCGTTCCCCTCTGCCAAAAGTACGAGACCGGTGGTCATACCCAGATCCGTCTTAGACTATGCTGGGGCCCTTGGGCACACAAGAATTCGGGGCTCTTTTGGAATGTAAAGAAAGCAAATTATACAATTTTTTTCACTAGGACCTGCTTTATTAATCCAATATATTATCATAACACAATATGTAATTAATACTATTAGTATGTATGCTGTTGTTTTTTTTATTGTGATTACGATAATAGTTTCTTTCGAGATTTCTGTTGAACAATTCTTCTATTAAATCCTCAAACTCAATTTTCTGAAGAATATCATTTTCTATGCTCATAATTAACAAATTACTTAGCCGGTCTTGTAACATTGTTGTTCGCAATTCATTTTTTATTCTCTTAAGCTGCGAAAATGCCCGACCATTTTATTTTGATATTAAATGTGAGAGAAAATGTTGACCCTTCGGGGCCCTCTGAAGATGGGGGCCCTGGGCACTGGCCCCGAGTGCCCTTATGGTAAAGACGGTATTGGTCATACCGTTTATCAGGGCGAGCGAAGCGAGCCCTACACTAGGCCACTTTGTATGCACTTTTGTGGTACATTTTACTGAATAAATATCGCACTTCGAGGTTTGAGCTTTGACGTGGTAGTTTAAATTTATGTCTAGATATGATCTACCATTGAATTACCATTTTATAAACACTAAGAAAAAAAATACATGTATTAGAATTTTATTACTACTAACGCCATCTATTATGAATTTAACGAGTTAAAACGCTAACGAGTTAAAACGTTACTTTGGCGTGGTAGATTTAATTCATTTTCATTCACTCCATTTTAATACAATATTAATCTATTAATACACTTGTACTTTTTAACTTCCTGCTACGTATGTGGATAAGGAAGTTACTGATTTGGCTTCAATTTTCAACAATCGAATTTTCACCAGATGTCCGCGTTTTGAGGCCCTAGGAACCTTTTTCGACTATTTTCGCGATGACGTCAGTGTGTCTGCATGTATGTATGTATGTGTGTGTATGTATGTCTGTATGTAAACATCTCATAACTTTTAAACGGCTGGACCGATCGAAATGCGGTTGATGGCATTCGATTGAATTCTACTCAACTTAGACTTCCTGAAAATTTGAACCAAATGGGCCCAAGGGATTTTGATAAAGTTTTGAAAAAACCTAAAAAGAAATTTTGGTGAAAGATTTTTTAAATGTAACTTCCAGATTAATGTACTGATTGAGAACAAAATTATCACTTATCAGCTATATTCTCAAAAAATTAAGTCTAATACATAAATTGCATCAAATTGGTTTATCTGTTTGGAAGTAATCGTTGACGAAAATTTTGAAAAAAGTCTTTTTTCGACATAACTTCGAAATATTTCAACCAATCATTTTTTAGTATTCTACAATATTTTAGTACTAAAAAAATTATATCGAATGCCGTTTTAAAAATTAAAATCGAATCTTATTTTCAAAAGTTACAGCTTTTCAAATGTTAACATTACGTGGTTTTTAGCAAACTTCATGTGTTTGAAATAACTTTTAGGCTAATATACCGATTGACCTCAAAATCTTATCAGCTTTTGTCTTTTAAAAACTGCGTCAAGTACCGTTAATTGGATAAAAATCAGTGACTTTGTTTGGTATCTATCAATGACGAAAATTTTTGAAAAAATGTTTTATGACATTGCTTCGAAATTTTTGAACCTACCGATTATTTAGCTAAAGCAATAGTTAAATTGAGTTGAATGCCATTTGAAATTGACCATTTGAAATTTGATCAATTTGATCATCTTTTCCAAAATATACAGTTTTTCAAAAATCAACGTACTACCATTTTTATCAAAATAAACTGCATGTATGAATGTTTCGTTGGTTCATTCGTGTTTTCTTGCTGTTTTGTGTGACTTAGCAATATTTCAATATTTCTTAGAACTAAAAAAAAATCTATGCTTATAGTTTTTACTCTTTTGAGCTTAAAATACCTTAATTTAGCGGTAAGTTTCAGGGATGGCCTGCAAGGTCAACGGTTTACAGATTTTTCACAATATGATTATTGTGAAACAGTACAAGTGTATTAATTGATTAATATTGTATTGAGATCAATTTTCAATCTTAGCCCGAGGGTAAAAAACTAAAAAAGGTATGGTCATGCCCGTATCCCCGAAGAGGTAGGCAGAGGTACAACGTGTGCATCCACGATTAGGCGAAGATACGTCTTAGTCCCACAATGTGATTGGTGACCAGCTTATCACCAACCGGGCATCTTTCCAATCCCGGGCATCGTTGTTTTTATTAGAAAATTGAAAAAAAAAAAACACATTTTTAATTTGTCTGATTCGGGAATCGAACCCCGAGGGTTTCTCTGAGAGAAAAATTCGAAAAATTTATTCGCTGAGTTTCTACCGCCAATTTTTCGTGCCTGCGGTAAGTCCAAAATTTTGAAGGTTAATTAAATTAAAAAAAAAAATCGAAAATCGATCTTATCTTAGCAAAACGTTAAAAATGTGTTTTTCTTTATAAGATTAACTTTTATTTTTAATACCCATTTTCCTTGAAAACTCTTATGCAAGAAAGCTACCATAAATAAAAATTGATTTCTATCAATATTAGGCTTTAAGAGCGGCGATGATTTGGTGGCGCGAGATGGATCTTGAGTTGCTACATATTATAGGTAGGCGGAAATAATTATAGGTAGACCAGAAAATATGGTGTAAAATTTTAGTAGATAACCTTTATATTTGTTCTGTGTAGATAACATTGATAATAATAAAAATCGTGTTTTTAATAAATCAAGAAAATTTTAAATAATTTTTCTTGTAAGTTTAAAAAATATTGTCTTAGAACAATGTTTTTTTATTTTGGTTTTATTTTCCTGCGCCCTTCTAGACCAAAGCCTGACGACGCATTTAATGGGAATATAATGTTTGGATAAAAATGCGCTGGTTTTTTTTAGGTTAGATAATTATAAATGAAGTCCATACAATAAAAGATGTAATTCTCATAAAAATACTTTCTTAACAATATTACTAGGTAGTATAACTTTGCAAGCCCTTACAAAGCTCTGCTTTTTGGTAGTATATATAAAACTATGATAGTTATCCTTACCGCACGTCATACACCGTCAAAGACTCATGGTGTTTAACACGGATGTGTTTAATGTATGGTCGTGTCGTAAATTTAATTAAAATGGCGAGAAAGAATGCCTTAAAAGATAAAGAACGGGAGTTTTTATTTGAGTGTATAGAATTGTTTACAATTGTACAGATTTACTTATCAAAATAATCAGCATGGCTGCTGCCAAAACTTCATCGCAACCAAGCATTGACCTCTAAATATAGATATAGATGCATAGATATTCATATTTCTATGCAACTAAGGAACTTATATACGAGAACTGGAATTATTACGAAGCAATATTAAAAAATAAATGTACACTTTATTTCGTTAAAAATAAAGTCCACATTTGTTTCTTATGCTAGCTTAACACATTCGCACGAACAGTGAGCTCACTGTTTAAACATTCGTGTTGCTATTCGTCTCGTGCCTCAGCTCGCGACTCACGTGCTAAAGCGAATAGCGAGGCGAGTGGCGTAGCGAATAGCAACACGAATGTGTAAACAGTGAGCTCGCTATTCGCCTCGCGACTCGCGGCGGGAGCGGTTTTTCGGACACGAATCAAAGGGAAATAAGTTGAAGAATGTTCTTGAACGCACAGTCCTTGTATTTTCGGATCTTAACTAAGGTGCCGTAGAGGTGTGCCGCGGGGAAACCCCTTCCCATGGGCGAAGTTGCGTTTCGTGTTCGGACACACAGCCATGGTAATATTATCTATACAGTATTCCAACTTCATACAACAGACGAAGCGCGAGCTATCCATTCGCCCTCTATCTCGACATTGCGCATGTATCTATACAGTATTGTAACTCTGATGTATCTTTGAAATAAATGCCTACAGTCGCGCGGTATGTAAACATGCAATAGGGCTCCATTATTTTAATTACATTTGCCTACTTTGTGTTTCCATTTAGTTTTGTGATTGTAAATATACTTTTTATATAAACAAATAAAATTCTTTGTGAATTGAATAGGAAGTGTTCAATTAAAATGCATGTTGTTTTTAATTGGTAGATTTAATTACACTCGTCATGTAAAATATGTACTTGAACTTATTTTTAGTAAAAAATCACGCATTTAAAACACAATACACCGTCCGTTTATCACTGTAGCACATTCGCGACTAGAGGTGGTGACACGATGTGAGTCATTGTTGGCGGCATCCGATGCCGAAATGTTCAACGACGTATGGGAGTAACACCATTCAATGCGATGACAGTACACAATTTTAGCTCACTAAATAAATTTTAATTTATGATTGTAATTTTTATTATTTTTGGAGGACAAATTACACGAATTTATCTAACCACAAAGTAAGCATATTATTTGCTTGTGTTATGGGTGCTATTCAACAATACTAATACATAGAAATAAATATATGAATATTGTAACATACATAATAATCACCCAAATCCAGAAATACAAACATTTATGTTCATCACACAAATGTTTGTCCCCATAGGGAATAGAACCCGAGCCCTCTAGATTCATAGTTAGGTTCTCAATCCACTCGACCAACGGGGCGGTCGAGTAAAAAAATTAAAAAACTTTTTATTTCAATGTTTTGTCTATTTATTTACATTAATTCATACTAATTCTCATAAATGTTTTTACATTGAAATAGGTATGATAGTGTTACAACGTTTATAAAAACGCCAAACTATAAGGGGCCGTTCATAAAATACGTCACACTAAAATCAGCTTTTTTTTGAGTCACAAAAAGTGTGACAATGGGGGGACCCATTGTCACACTTTTTGTGACTCCCCCTAGAAATATTTCGATGATAAATTCTAAATGATAGTACACAAACTCTGAAAATTAAAATATTTATTTAGTTATTATAATAACATTACGCGCAGGGTACGTGGAAACGTTACTGTCTCAAGTATTGGAAAAACAAAGAAACCCGTTGTGACGGATCGCAACGCCGCTAGAGTCGCGCCACTGAGCTAGCGCTCATGTCAAAAAATAATAAACGGCGAACGTCACGTTGCCGTATACCCCCCGTCCTCGCTTGTCACATCTTGTCACACTCAGCCAGACCCACCCCGTCCCCTTGTATGCGAACGTATTTTATGAACGGCCCCTAAACATTAAACATATTTGATGTTCCCCGGCTAGTATACAAGTTGGATGTAAATAAAATAATATTTCTATGCTCTTTGTATTCGGTAACCGTTAAATCCCTTTTATTCATACACAATTGATAGATACATTAGCATGAAATGTATTGTACTTAACACATTGAATTCTAAAGTGTACTTATTTTAATTATTACGTAATTATTTATACAATGCAAAAACTGTTTTCTGAAATTAATAGAATTAGTTGAAATTTTAAACTACGCACGGGCGCACTTTTATATGGCACTTTATCAAATAGAAAGAGACACACTCCACCAATGTCGTAGTACTCTTCGGAATGATTTTGAAGCGCATGTGACATTCCAGATAGTAGGGAACTTCCTTGGTCGAAACTGACATCGGTTAGACTATTATATTCTGTGTTTCGTCGTCAGACATGTTGCTCGCACGAAAATATTAACCAGTGATCAGACCACACTGGTTCTTACGTAGTATTGTATACTCTTTGAGACTGGTTTGTCAATTTTATTGAGTGAATTTATTGACCGTTTGGAATCAGAGGGGGTATTCATTATTATTGCACAATAAAAGTATTAAGCAATATTATTGTAGGTCTATGGGGCGTCTTACACTTCAGCTTCAGGAATTAGACCGTGGATTAGACAATAGACATTATATAGCTCATAGATAAATATGTGTATTACTATAGATATAGCTGTAGCTGGCGAATAACAATACCTATCTAACGAGGTCCTAACAAAATCTTAGTTAAGCCCTCAGAAGAATTAAACCACAGCTTCATGTTCTCTACGAGTATGTGACGGGTGACGGGTGACAACTGACAACTGTCACGTACATATGATTGAATGGATTTGACATTGACGTAAAGCAGGGTTGATGTGAATTGATTTTGGGTTAAAAGTTTGTAAATTATAATTGTTTGACTATTTTTGCTTTATATTAAGAGAAACATAAATTAGGCGAATACAATTTAAATTTTGGGTATAATGTAATTAATTGATTAGTTATAAAATGGTAAGATTTGTTTAATCTAATCCAATATTTTTAATTTTAAATATTCATAAATCTAAACATTAAATGAGTTAAATTTCGTTTTTAACTGTTAATTATATTATTATTTACAGGCAGAGTCTGAGATAAACGAGGCTTTAGCCTCATTAGATGTCTTAATGTCTGAATTTTTTGCACTTAATACAAGTAATTTTCGAAAGAGAGAAATTGAAAATATGCTTGAAAATTTTTCGAACGGCAGGGAAGCATGGAAACATTGTTTAATATTTCTGCAAAAGTCACAAAACCAATATGTTTTGATGTTTATTCTTACTACATTAGAGGTAAGATGACATTTTTTAATTTTTCTTTTTTGTTATTATCGATATGGAAGCGCTTGACTACTATCTCGGCCAATGGTAAGCTAAGATGTAGCCTAAGTTGGAATGCGCTTCCCTAGAAGGTACCTTTTTACTCTTCTCTTGAAGATTTCTGCATTGTTCTCACTGGAGAATACAGGGATTGTCAGGAGGCATGTTCCAGTCCCTTGCAGTTCAAATGAAGAAAGTAGAGTCGAACTGCTTTGTCCGGGTATATAGAACGTCCGCCATGTGGCAATGCCTAGAATCTGTGCGAATAATATAATTGATGATTATAATTTAATCTGTTAATTACAAAGAATTGAATTCTTTGAAATTAACAGTACAAAGTAGTAAAAGAAATGGTTAGCTATTTTATGTAGAGAAAAAAAGAAATTTCTTACTGTTAACCTTATAAAGTGAAATAACAATTAAACATATGTAGAACTTACTTAAAAATTATATTAACATGTTAAAATCATTTAAACCAATCAATATCTCTTCGTAATTGAATTGTGAACACTGAACTTTTTTGGTAACTAATACTAATAAATAATAATACTAAAGTTGTGTTATTAGGTCTAAAATGGTAGAGGCCAACAGTAATTTTAGTGTGAACTGTGATTTATGGATGAAGTTGCAGTACTGACTTGGGTGTTATAACAATATTCTTGAAATTTCAGAAAATTATAAACAGGCAATGGATTATTTTAATGGATAATGAGAAAACAGAAATAAGACTTACATTGATAAATGAACTAATGACCAAACATGAAGTGATGTTATACTTTATACGTAACAAATTAGCTGCTATTCTTGTTTCGATAGCACGCTATGATTGGCCTCATTTATATCCAGATTTCTTTGATAATATTGTTGAGGTATGTAATAACTAGTTAAATAGCCAAATTCATGCACAATTATCTTAGCAGGTTTCGTCACAGAATAAATGATTTTGTTATTCTGAAACCCACACATAAAAAGTTATTGGGGTGCTATTACAAAACATCACAGTAAAAGGACATAACAGTAATAAGGCAATTTTTAAATCATAGGGTAATAAAGATGCAGGTGATTCTCAAGAAGGAAAGTGATAACCATTACCTATAGACACTTAAGATGTTGATGATGCATTGCTATCCATGTGGTGGGGTTGAAATACTACATGCATAAGTAAACTGGTTATATTACCCTCAAAAACTGGAACACAATAGCAACAAGTGACCTGACATTCTTAGGGTCTATTCACACCGGAATAGCAGCAGGGCTCTTTCAGTGTCCAATAATTTTAAAATTCATCTACACACTTGAAAGATCCAATATCCACTGAGATTAGTGTATTCGAGAGGCTGCTTGAAGCTCTGCAAGCAGCCGCACAATCTTTAGAACTTTTTAAACAATACTGGTTTTTCAAGTGAGTAGAAAAAGAATAGAATTATTTTATGCTGAAAGGGCTCACCACAAAACTGTTATTCCAGTGTTAATTAAACCTTATTGGTAGGAATAGGTATAGCCTGAAATGGAATTCAAAATAAATATATCAATGTCACTTTCAATTGCTGCCAAATTGACCATTCAGGTATACTCAAGGAACTTATATATGAGAACTGGAATTATTACAAAGCAATATTTAAAAAATTTAAATGTACTTTTTATTTAAATAAATATTATTTATATAAAAATAAAAATTTAAATTGGTTACTGGCATAATTTTTTATTGGTTATTGGCATAATTTTATATTTCACACAGTTAAGTTTTATTATTGGATTATATTTTTAGGGATTTTATATGAATATTCTATGCGCAATATTTAGTTTTATAATTGTAAAGTATACATATAATACAGTGTTACCAAACCAGGCTTAAAATGGTACAGAACTTTACCATACAATTTAATAGTGTTAATTTAGTGGAATGAATTTGGTTCGGGTGATACAATACTTCATCAAAATTTTGCCAGTGTAACACTTAGAATAAATCAAGTGAAATTAAAGTTTACCTAAAAAAGTTAAACTGAAATAGCTCCAAGCTGTTAGGGATTTTTTACTCATAATATTTTTTAGGGTAAGAAGTAATCCAAATACTAATGCAATATATAAATACTGAAAAAACTGAACCCTTATAATGCTTTCATGTAAAATGTCTTTTTCCAAGTTGCTGAGATGTGATGGGTCTAAATGCATTTTGGGATTAGTGCTAGCTCAAGCTGCAAGTGAGGAACTTGGTTCTGCTCGGGACACAGGTGTATTGTTACCATCGGCTCGTCGTAGTCAATTGGAACGTCTTATGCTTAAGGGAATGCCGCAGATGTTATCTGCACTTAGTGGTGAGCATTCTTTTGTAGGGATCTTATCTCATTTTAACTTTTATCCATTAACTATTCATTTGATTTATTGAGTAACTATATGTGAAAGATTGTGAAGATGTTTGTATGTTTTCTACTTAATTATGCACCAAGCACAAGATATTTTCTTGTAACTTTAAAATAATGTATCATATAAATATAAATAACTTAATGTTTTATTGATTCAGGTGTCACTTTGCAAATCTCTAATTAAAATGTGAAATAAATTAATTAAATTTGCTATTTTCCATGAACTGCTTTATGTGACCTCTGCAATACCACCATAAAGAAAGATGTGCCAGCAATAACAAAAAATGTGTGCTTTTTTGTTTGCTGCTGATGTCAGTGATAACACAGAATACTTAGAGACTAACAGAAGTCAATGTTACATACAAGTAATATTCGAGCATAGCACACACAGACACCTCTCACGGACGCGATATCTCAGACTGGTGCAGAACAAACTGTCCCGAACCATTCCAAGATATCGCGTCCGTGACAGGTGTCTATGTGTGCATTGCTCGAATATCACATGTGTGTAGATTGACTACTGCTAGTCTCCAGTATACTGTGGTGAAAGTGTCGAGGATGTGGGTGGATAGTTGTGTTGCTGGGGTCTTCTTCGTTGTCCGAACCATATTTTCTTCATAATTTTTTTAAGCATTTTGATAATAATGCGGGCCCAGGCTTTTGAAAGGTCATTCAATATTTCAAGAAGAAATTGGAAGAATCTTTAAAGCTCAAAATTATTTTTATTAAAGCTCATTCTTACATGGGTGATGTGTATTAATTCTAGTGAAGCCAAACTGTAGATAAAATTTAAATAAACACTATTATTTCAAACACAACATTTTGACAGATCATTATGGGAGCTTTAAAACACTGATGGCAACACACCATTTATATCTAGATTATGTTTGCTTCTTTTCATTATATCTGTAGATTACGCTTGCTTCTTTTCATTAGGAGATTCATCTGCTAGTTATATAAAGTTTAGAGTTATTTAATCTAGAGAATTTATTATGTTACTCCAATGGAGAAATTAAGTGCACAGGCATATCATGTCCTGAATGATTGTTTTAATTAGTGTTTTATAGAAGGTATAGGTAATTATAATATAAGCTTCACTTAGTTTGCCCTTTGATTTATAATCAGATAATTCAATCTCAAGTCTTGGATTCAACAATTTCCTAAATGTTTGTGTACAATAAACTTCCTAAATGTTTGTGTATAGTAAACTTCCTAAATGTTTGTGTACAATAAACTTCGTTCAATTTCAGCTATTTTAGAGAGAAATGCTCAGAAAGAAGGCCAGTCAAATCCTCCTCCTTCTCCTACGAGTGGCCTTCCACAATGTTCTACACTGCCTGATTTACTAGTTAATACACATGACATCAATCATACAGAAAAGTGAGTACAATATGAGTTTATTAATTTAAAACTAATTTAATAACAACTAAATGTTTTCACATTAGTACTCTTGCCGGGTAGGCAGGACACACTTGCCGGGTAGGTGGCCATCCCCGCTGCCACATTTTACTAACATGATAATCATTATTATCATGTTAGTAACCTCTTGTTTTGTACAATAACTGGGATGGGCAAATTGATTGGGCCGGTTAAAATACTACCACAATCAGGATTTCCCCCTTTTTTTCTGGGTTCCCTTAGAAGAATGGACAATCTGCTGTTTTGCCAGGTAGTTCGTAAGTGACTAACCATTGCCTATGCGAGTCACTACCATCGTGGTTACTAGGTAGTAGATGTGTAAATTGTCTCGCCCGGGTCTAGTACAACCGCTTTACCTATTCCTGCCAGAATAGCGAAAAGTGCTTGCCATTGTTGTGTTTCAGTTTGGAGGATGAGGCATTAAGGCCCTGCCACAAGGATAGTAATGCACAATTAACATCTGTGGTGTTTATAGCCATTGGCTGTCTCTTTTCATCAGGAGAGCAACCTGCTTGTTTGCTCTCTTATGATATAAAAAATTATACCCTGAAAACCCCTCACCACTCACCTTAAACTACTGTATGATTTTTATATATGTCATACTTCATAATATATAAAGCTGAGCCACGATGAAGTCTAACTAAACATATTTAGTGTATTATATTTTTTATAAGATAGCAAACTAGCAGATAGATCTCTTGATGGAAAGGGACAACCATCGCCTGTAAACTCTAATGATGTTAATGGTGTGCTGTGCTTAAGTTCACCTGCTACCTTACCCCCAAATTGGAATACGTCTCAGTAGAGTATCGGCGATATTGCGGCAGCAGTAGGTAAGGCGGCGGTACAAGACCCGGGCGTGGCGTTGCGGAACTGATTACTTATTTTAAAATAAGAAAATTGATAAAACCTTTATGGTTATTTCTTTCAGAGCATTAAACATGGAGATTGTGGTAAAATGTTTGACTACCCTACAGCATTTATTTTCTTGGCTTCCACTATCTTCGCATGTGCCACCATCCCTTGTGACTACAGTGTTTTATTGGGGCAGCATAGCTACACAATCACAGGTACTGAACTTTCTAAATATTTTTTTCAATATGTATTTATACTATTGAGACATTTATAAAGTAGCAAACAAACTGATGATAGAAATATATAACTATTGCCATTTTAAGCACATAATTTCTAGACAGAATATTATTATTTTTTGTAGCTATGGAGGATGTTATACCGAAGTCTGATTGGTGGTCATAGAAATATATATGTATGTACTTTGTTTTCGGAAAGACTGAAACGGTACTGTCTTTATGAGCTCTCACAGCTTCACTGGGTGCGTGTGAAGGCAGAGTTTAAAGTTAGGGGGCTGCAAGTCCTTCGCCCTAAGGGAGTCTTCGGTGGGACCGAACCTCAGCTTAGGGTGAGGTCGTGATTTGGGATGGGAGGATTAGTGATATTGTTTTGTCCTTGGCTGATCCTAGACTTTGGTCTCGGTTCGCCGATGGGCGATAACGGGGATCCTCGTTGCCGCCGGCGGCGAGTGTCGCGCGTAGGTGTAACGTGTGTTCAGTTGGCCAGAGTTATTGAGTCATTGGGATCAGTGAGATAGGTATATGTAGTAAGACAGTGTCAAAGCTTAACGCTGTCATATTCCGGTTTGGCGGGTAAGTATAAGGCGGTAATTGTGGCATTGAAATTTTACTACACGTATAGCAACTCACCATTAACATCTTTGCTGTCTATAGTCAATGGTTAATAACAGCAAAGGATTGCAACGCAGTTTATGGTATAGAGCAGATAAGTTACTTTTATTGTCTTGGATTTTCACGAATATTCGAAAAAATTCTTGACTAGAATTGAAATTAAAAAAAGGAAAGATAAACCTCTACAAAGAAGATATTATATGTGTGTCTTTTACAATAACTCCTCTCACACCAGTCAGAAAGCTATTTGTTTTCTTCGTTTTCCCAAAAAACTACCTTTTTTAGTTGTATATTTATTTGCATACCAAATACTTAGTAATTAATTTAACTTAACAATGATACACTAAAATATTGAGTTTTCGCGAATCAGGCTAAGCTTGTCGATATTTTTCTTTTACTGAAAAATCGCATAGTGATTAGTTACTTCCCTTGTCTTGTTTAGTGACTTCTAGTATAGGTGTATCAGTGCTCCTGTGCTCGAGAGAGCATGTGGTGCTCTTGGTTCCAGTTGTCGAAAGAAACGTATTGAAAAATTAGATATTAAGGGGCTAGTCTCTGACCATGGGGATTTAAAATTGAACACACACATCCATATATTGCACTTGTCATATGCATCGGCCATACACCAATACAAAGGCATAAAAAATATTTATACATTGCGTATATGCGCCAGTTGCATTTCATAATTGAAATAAAATAAATATTGTCTTATCACCGCCGCCCATGGACAACCGCACTATCAGAATATTTGCAGTTGCGTTGCCGGCCTTTTAAGAAAGAGTAGGCTCTTTTCTTGAAGGTCCCTAAGTCGTATCCGCTTGGAAAAACCCCTGCCGGTAATTGGTTCCACAGAGGAATAGTGCGGGGAAAAAAGTGCCTCGAGAATCGCACAGTTGTGGTTTTCAGTCATCGAGATGGTGAGGATGAAATTTTGAATTTTGTCGCGATGTCTGATGGTGAAATTCTGCGGCTGGAATTAATCCAAACAGTTCCTCGGAACACTCCCCATGATAGATCTGATAGAAGATGCAGAGCGAAACCACATCTCTATGCAATGTCGAAGAATCAAACCGATCAGAAATAGTCCTGTTATTGACGATTCGAGTCGCTCTACGTTGAATGCGGTCAAATGAAAGGAGCTGGTACTGAGGAGCCCTCGCCCACAAATGAGAGCAGTACTCCATATGAGGCCGGATTTGCGCCTTATAAAGTTTTAAGCGATGGGCCGGCGTGAAGTACTGCCTGGCTCTGCTGAGAACACCCAGCTTTTTTGAGGCTAATTTGGCCTTGCCTTCCAAGTGACCACGGAACTGAACGTTGCGCGATATGTCAATTCCAAGAATTTCAAGAATGGCTATGGCTGTTAGGAAAGTATTTTTGAAGCGAGGAGATACGACATAGGGAGATTTTTTAATGGACAACGCGCAAACTTGTGTATTCTTGGGGTTAAAGTGGACTAAGTTTAGTCGACCTCACTTTGAGGCTGAGGAAAGTTGTTCTTCGATTTCCGACACATGTTTGTTCCGGCACTCGTTGACGTGTTGTTGAGAAACTCCGCTGCGGCCAGAGTACAAAGCATCACCCGCAGGCGTATCACCTAACGTTTGCAATCCACCAACGATTAGCGATGACTTAAACGTAACGAAAAAATCATCAAAAACGTCGCCAATTGCTTGCTGGTCACTAGATGCACTTTTTTCAATGCCAAAGCACCAAAACTAATCAAGCGACAACGACTGACACTAATATACTAGACAGTTATTTGTCTTGCAATAACTAAACAATTACGATATTTTCGCATTGCGAGTTACGTGATAACGCCGCCGTACTGTCGTCCGCATAGCAATGAATGTTGTTTGATTGCAACATGTCATTAACATGCAGAAGAAACAGTGTAGGTGATAACACACAGCCCTGAGGAACACCAGCATTGACGGGTTTAAGTCCAGAGCATGCGCTATCAACAACGACCATGATGCTCCGATCTGCCAAAAAATTGGTGATCCAGTTGCAGTTTCACAGGAAGCCCATAAAAAAGGAGCTTGGAGAGAAGTGCTTTGTGCCATACCCGATCAAAGGCTTTCGCTATGTCCAAATTAACTGCCGAAGCCTACCCCTTGTTCTACACAGCCCCCGCCCATCAGTGCGTTAGGTAAACTAAAAGATCACCAGTTGAGCGACCGCGACGAAAACTGTACTGACGATCGCTAATCAGCTGGTGCTCTTCTAGATACCCCAAAAGCTGGCTGTTAATAATGGATTCCAATATTTTGGAGAACAAAGGGGTTATCGCTATAGGCTGATAGTTGGACGGGGCTGAGCGATCGCCATTCTTAGGAATTGGGTGCACTAAAGCGGTCTTCCAAGATTTTGGGACAACGCCTGTTGTGTATGAGAGCCGGAAAAGACGCGTTAAAACCGGTGTCAACTCGGGAGCTCAGATCTTGAGCACGGTCTTGTTCTTTTCTTAAATTATTTTAAAAGCAATTAATAGCGCTTGTTTTTATTTGAAGAATGTGGCAACCATTTTGCACTTATACGATACGAATACGAATAGACTTAAACGATATGAATAGACGTAACTTAATAAAACATTCTAATTAATCTAAGTTATATTTCCTAAAAGTAGTTTTATATAGCTACTTCACTAAAACACGGTTTGAAAAAAAATGCGAACATCTATTTTTTTTTGTGGTTACAACATCCAAAAATATTGACAGTCTCGAAACAGAATTTATTTCATTAATTCTAAAACAAAATTTATTTACTTATTTAATCATTAATTAATTACATGAACGTTTTGAGACATGCTCTTTCAGAGTATTCAAACTTTTTTTATTTCAATTTCTTATTGCTGGGCTGGCTGGCTGAAACGAGTTTTGTTGCAAAATTTCCTTTATCTAATACCTTTAAACGAGCAATTCTTATGTATATATATATATATATATATATATATATATATATATATATATATATATATATATATATATATATATAATTGGAATCTTGGAAATGGCTCCAACGATTTTCATGAAATTTAGTATATAGGGGGTTTCGGGGGCGATAAAATAGCTAGGAATCATTTTTAGAATATGTCTTTTATTCGTGTTTTATCGATAATAAAAGTCCCAATTAAAACTGAAAAATATGACTTCCTGACATCTATTGGCGAATAATAATACTATTTTTTGTATTGTAAGTTATTCTTGAGGTTAGACTAAGAAAATCAATTGTTTATCTAATGTGAAAAACCGAGTAAAGCTCGGTCAACCAGATATTTTTGTTTAAATAAACAACGTCAATATTAAAATGTTGCTTTTAGCAGTCTAGTAGTTTATAGTGGGTTCAGATTTCAAAAATATTTTCATAGTAATACAATTACAGGAGTTTAAATAAGCATAAGCCATTGATTACACTCGCAACCCACCCTAACTTTTGCAAACGGAAAAAGCTGATTAAGAGGTTTTGGGCGAAGGCTACGATTTTTTATACGATACGATTACGAAAATATCTCTCGGTGAAACTGTTAACAGTTTCAATAAAAATATTATTTATTAAAGTATAAAACTACTAGACTGTTTTTAAAAAATATCAAGACTTCTGGTATTGTAGATGTCCATGCGTGGCGGTGATCACTTAACATCACGTGCACATCCTGCTGGTTTGCTCTTCTATAAAAAAAAAAATTGAATTTTTCTAGAAAGCAACTTCATGTATTTATTAAGAAATTTAAAAAACCGCAACACTCGTTTTAGCAGTTTTTAGAGATTAGGGCCTTAACCATTAACAAACAAATGTGTTGTGACGAATCAAAGACATAAAGATATTTTTTTGAATTAAAATCGTAATATCATAAAGCTGCAGAACCTGTTGTTTGTTAAATCGGTAATCTCTGAATCTACTCGTGTGATTTTTGTTTGCCTATGTATCGAGGAAAGTATATATTTACTTTTGATGAGTACGAGGATAATATATATTTTTTTAAATTTTGATGTCCTTTGCCTAAAGATTGTACGGAAGAGATGCCAAAATTAGTAATAAGTGGGCTTTTGTGTATTTTACTTGTGCTTCTGTGATTATTATCATTTTTGGCCTGTATTATATATACCAGTGCACAACATTGAGATAATTTTATCGTAAAGTTGTAGGCCATATGCCACTACGGTTCGTCGAGGAGTTAGTTGATTATGTGTTTAGCGCTGGCCTACGACCGGGAATAGATATGAAAGTGTAAATATGATATTTGCGAATTGGGTAGAGTGCGGAGGCGGCGCTGGCCGGTCTGGGCGGCGTGTGCGAGCTGCTGTACCGGCGGTACGCGCCGCCGTCGTCGGCGGCCACGGCGCTGCGGCTGCACCACTGCGCGCTGCGGCTGCTGCGCCACCTCGCGCATATGCCGCCGCCCTACATGCGGCAGGTGCCCGACGAGTGAGTACACATTACACCACATTACACACAACATACCCATTCATCTCTCTCTCTCACACACACACAAACACACACACGCACACACGCAAGGACGCACGCGCACACACACGCACGCGCACACACACACACACACACACAGGCACATTTTATCTCTTTTCTTTACTATGCACGGAACACAGAATACAAGACAATGACAAGACATGTACGCAAGTCACAATTGGCATTGTTATTCTTTGTTTTATCCCAGACGTGTTATAATTGTGCAGGACTAGAAATCCAAATAATTATATTCTGATGAAATTTATTGTCATCTTATTATTTTTGGGTAATAAAATATAAATTGTTAATGCAATATTAGATACATATTACACTGCATCAAAACATATTTAATTGACATCTTAAAATATATTTGAATATCTGATCTGTGAGATTAACCCATTTTTTGTAAAAAAATGGAAGCACACCGCTGATTCTTCTGCACACCGCTGATTGATCAGGAAAAAGGGTAAATGGAACGTGGTAGAATTATGCAATGATTGTGGTACCACCTGTCTATTCCTATCGTGATAGGGTCGATGCTAGTTACTATCATGTTTCTGTTTGGAGGGTAAGGTAGCCAGTAAACTTTTGCACGTGGTTTTCCGATCACGCCACATGGATAGCAACGAACCAGTACGTATTTGTTATGTATAGGAAACTAGCTGTGCCCACGACTTCATTCGCGTGGAAAAAATAAAAACCCGCATAGTTCCCGTTCCCGTGGGATTTCCGGGATAAGAACTATCCTATGTCCTTTCTTGGGTCTCAAACTATATTCGTACCAAATTTTATCCAAATCGGTTCAGTGGTTTGGCCGTGAAAGCGTAACAGACAGACAGACAGAGTTACTTTCGCATTTATAATATTAGTATGGATGATCATACGAATTAAAAAGAAAGAAAGACACTAGGCAAAGTATTTAAAAGCAGAAACTTAAGTTAGGCCTATTTTGTCCAAAACTATGCCAACATAGTTTTGGACAAAATAGGCACTCTATTTCCCAACCCAATGGAATTATATATAAGCAAAAGTTGAGAATGTTAGAAAGGATGTGAATGACGAGTTAACGTGGCTAAAAATAAAAGCGTTAGTAGAGGTAAGACCGTTCGGACGTTTTAAATAACAGCCAGTCTCAATTGATCTATCCCTTTTCAGATTTCAAAATAGTAACTGTCAGTTTCTATCTGCGTAATTTTACGTTTCAATAAACACAGATAGATAGAAACATCTATCGGCAATCTTTAACTAGAGTTAAGAAGACCCGTCGCTTACCAGAGATAAGTGCTTCTATAGAAAAATTAGGGTAGAGTGTTTCTATAACACTGTAACAGGTTACTGGAGTTAGTTACCAGCTGTAACAGTTTTGCCTATTGCCCGATTTTGATGGATAATCGAGAGATAGTTTTACCGCATTTCTTTATTTATGTTTTTTTATTTATGCTTTAAATAATTTATTCTTTAAATAAGAAATTATTCTTATTTAAAAAATAAATTATTTCTTTATTTATGCTTTATTTATTTCTTTATTTATGCTTTAAATAAGAAAATAATGAAAATTTAACTATTTAGTTAAGATAGTGATAACGAATATATGGAGATGGTGTATTTAATTACGAAGCGATTTTTGCAGCTTATGATTGACAGTTATATATGCTCGTATAAATTATTTTATTAAATTATCTGAAGTAGAATTTGTATATAGATTGAGATTTACCAAAATTTTAAAGTATAGCCACACCCGGTTCCCTTGCGAGGTTGGCAGTGTACCTTGCAGCTCACTGCATTATAAAAGTATTTGGTGAATTCCATGGGATCTACTTAATTTTCTGTGTTAAGAAGTATCATAAGTGTGTGCTATGTGAGGTCATTATATATCTGTGTGCCAAATTTTATCCAAATGGGACTAGCCGTTTCTGTGTGATTAAGTAACAAACATCTAAATATTCAAACATACAAACTTTTACATTAGTAATATGTATGGAATTTATTATTACCTAAGAATTTATATAACCCGTAAATTAACGTTTATTTTATTTATGTATGGCATTTATTATTACATTAGAATTTATATAACCTGTAAATTAACGTTTATTTTATTTATAGTTACAAATAAAAATGTAAACTACTGAAAATAAGTTTTTTATTTTGTATTAAAAAATGAAATTTATACCTGAAATACCTTAACATTTCGGAGGTCCATACTAACAAACGATAGGAGATTCTATCAATCTTTGATCTTGGTTAGGCTCAAAAAAAAAAAATTTATTGAAACGGCAGTCACAGATAGTGGTTTAAATCAAGGATTTAAAACGTTATAATATCGATATGTTTGCGCGTTTCATGCTGTTTCGTGATTGGTTCGCCACGTTTCATGCTGATTGGTTCGCCAACTAGCGCTAGAAGACAATGTCATAATATCACATACCATAACGTAAATTCACTACTAATTAACCAATCACGAAACAGCAAAGACATCTATATTATAACGTTTTAAATCCTTGGTTTAAATTTAACATGTTATCGGGGATAGCTACCTGCTCTTAACTGTCAGTAGCATATTGAGACCGGCCGGGCCATAAAACGTTTGTTAGGTATAAATATTTTTTGCACTGTATCGATTTACCTATGTTTTATTTTCTCTTGCAGCTACCTTAATAAATTAGCAGAGTTCCTAAAACTATTTGTCTCCTTGCATTTCAAAAGACTTGAGGCTGAACCAGAGTTTGATGCTATTGAATTTCTGTCATATTTATTCCAGTTTACATTCCAGGTAATTACTGTTTAATATATAGTGCATGTGGAGACATGTTAGCTTCGGTATGACAAATAGCGATATTAGTTTTAGTGACATGAAAACTAGTTAACCAAATTTTCTAACGTTACTTCCTAACAGGCGTGACAATTTCTTCCCAATAAGGCCACGTTCCGATCCGATAGTAACTAAAAAGTTGACTACTGAAAAGTGATCAAACTGATTAGTCAGAGCATGGTCTTATCGATACTACATCCCTCTACATTCGGAATGTATGTTAGATACTCCAAATATGTTGGCCTGGAACCATCTCCCCACATCCCCAACAGGCAGTGTGAGAAGAAGAGAAGACGTATTTTAGATATTTTTGATGGTCATTCACCTACCATATTTTTATACGTTCGAAACAAACGAACATGGCATTTCTCATTTTTGCACTAATACTTTCTTGTTACACAATTTTAAAGGATCTATTTATTAAACGCAGGATGTCGCGGATGTTAGCTTATTTTTTTCTATTTGCAAATTTATTAATAAGACATTTATTTTGTGCAGGTACCCTCGTGTTCTATTTTTGTTAATTGCTTAGATATATGGATACAATTTATTGATGTCTTAAAACCTGAAGATACACCCAAGTAAGTATAACATTACTATATTTTGTTAAATAAGTGCCCAGTATCTATCCGGACTTCTTTTAAAACCATGACCATCTATTACTAGCTAGTTACTCCTAGGCAGTTTATAAAAGACGAATAAAAGTCAAAACTGTCGCACCATCGTGAAGTAGGAGAAGTAGGACCAACCACCGCCGTGTTGGTCCCGGCCTCCTTTGTAGAATAGGCCAACTGCCGTTCTGCCAGGCAGGTCGTAAAAGGCGACCGATTGGCTATCGAGTCACTACCATCGTGGCTACTAGGTGGTAGAGTTCTGCATTGTCTCGCCCGGGTCTGGTACCACCGCCTTACCTATTCCTGCCGCAATAGCGTCAGTGCTTGTTGCTGTCGTGTTCCGGTTTGGAGGGTAAGGTAGCCGGTAAACTTATGCATGTGGCATTAGATCTCGCCACAAGATAGCAACGCACCATTAACATCTTTGGTGTCTATAGGCGATGGTTGACTCTTTCCATCAGGAGACCCATCTGCTTGTTTGCTATCTTATGATATTAAAAAAAAAAAAAAAAAAAAGTCATGGGGTTAGATTGAAATGTTCCGCTTTATAGTTCTGGTTTGGTTCTTACGGTTTGCTAGTAATCTTATTACTACCGATAAACTTATGCATGTGTCATTATAATCCTATCACACGGACGGCCAAGCACCATTAACGTCTTGGTCTCAAAGGCGATTTCGTCTCTTTCCATCAGGAGTGTCATTTTGTTTGCTTTCCTATGATATAAAAAATGCAGTTTTTTTTTACCATAGGTAGCTGTCGTTTTCCTGGTGGAAATTTATTTGAAGTATATATGTAATGAGTTCGTCATCTTGTTGGTATAGTGGTTACGGTATCGGTATATACTGTAGACCTAGATAGACAATTTGTTCTGAATGAGATTTTTTATTATTATGGTTGTAGATGTGCCCAGATTATAGTTTTACAACTGGGGCATTATCTTCTTCTTCATAAAGATGCCTTGTAAACTTCTGTCTATCATTTTGAAATTAGATAATAACGGTATTTGTTTATATTTATAAGTAGTATTTTTATTGAACAAGTTGGATATAAACACAGATGGCTTTAAAGAGGCAAGTTTCATGTGGATGCTAAACTTTTGAAGTACATCGTACGTAAATATAATTTAAAAAAATGGCTAATAGATTAAAATTATTTTAGTAGAGGAATACATGATCATAGAAATCATAAAAATATTTATCTTATACTTAAGATTAATTGTTATGACTAAAATAAATGTAACTGAATGTATAATATTGACTAACTACTACTAAATAAAATATTAATGATAATTGACTGATGATATTTATTTGCATGCTTACATAGGACAGAATTAGTTCGGTTGTATAAATTGAAACATAACTAATGTAAACCTTACTCTAGCCAAACTTTTTTATTTCATTCTGTTGGCTGAGTAATCACTACATAGTATAAAACAAAGTCGCTTTCCTCTGTCTGTCCATATGTATGCTTAGATCTTTAAAACTACGCAACTGATTTTAATGCGGTTTTTTTAATAGATAGTGTGATTCAAGGGGAAAGTTTATATTTATAATCATTTGTGCAACTATACAGCCGTGTCAGCTAGTTATTGCATATAGATTTTAGGTTTGTTTCTATTACCATTAAGCAACTTTTTTTATTAATAATTAATGTGTCACATTTTGTCTTGCCATAGAAAATATTTAAAAAATCATTTAAAATTAATTGTTTAGACCGGGAAAAATTATTTATCTATATCCACAAAATATTGACCCACATTTTATAATCGTATTAAGCCAATACTATTATAAAATTACTTTACAATCGTATAAAGCCTTTGACGATCGGACAGGGTTTTTGTTATTCTTTGTATAAATTATCACAACAATCTGTTAGTTTTAACCCTTGAGATCCTACTACAGTTATAATGCAAAATTGCTTGTGGGTGTATATCTGTTATCTAGGCATGGCACATTTCACGCATCACTGGTTATATCACTCGTTATGAAATAATTCACTTGTCACACCAGTTATATGCATCGAAACCGTCTGTTATACATAACGCGAGCGTGATTTAATTTCACGCTTGGTAAGCTACTACTTAAGCTTATAATTTGCGGAAATCCATCGAGTGAAATAGACAAAGCAACAACATTTGAGCAACACCGTATCGCCAGCTAGAAGCGAGAATTTGTTTAATATTGTTACGAATAATATAGAAACATGAAGAGTTGGAACGCTGGAGAGATCTAGAAATAAAAGAAAGAGATAGCTACTTCTATTAACAAACAAATAGTTGAACGTTAACCGAATAGCTATGCCATAATGGACTTTGTGGTATAAGGCATTAGGGTGAAAATAACGTGTTCTAGAACTTGTTTGTTTATCATAAGTTGTTTATAATAATTGTTATTGTTTACGAGATGATTGTCGAACATTTGCGATTGTTGTCGAACTTTATTTACCTCGGGTATAAATGAGATGTGTTGACAAAGAGAAGGCAGTTTTTACAGTGATCGAAAGCAATAGTACAAGCGACCAGTGCGAAGCGAAGTGACCAGTTTAAGTGAATACGAGAATTGTTTTCTTTAAACGTAGTCGGTTAAGTTTAGTGCTAGTGCAGCGAGTGTGACCAATGTATAGTGTATTTACGTATTGCATTTTGTTGTTTGTGTACTTGTGTTGTAAATACACGGTTTAATATAAGTGGCGTTTCCCCTCCCTCCCTTCGCTCGGTGCATCACTTGTTCTCCGTGCGCTCGGTGTTATTAATTAAGTTTAATTGTTTATGTGCGTAGTTTTGGTGTTGTGTGTGCTTAAAAAATTTAATAAAGGTATAGGCCATCTAAACCGTAAGTGCTAATCGTATAAATTGCGCAGTAAAAAGTTAAATTGATAGATATTTATTCGTCGTGTTCGGTAAGTACATTTTTATTTGTTTATTTTCAAGTACCCACGTTACCGGCCGCTCTTCGCGGCCGGTTATTAACTTTCGTTGCAATTCATACTGAAATCATTATGGCGAATCGGGATAATATTGTTACGGATTACAGCAAAAATCCTTTCGCTAAAAGTCAGATGACTCCGCGATCTCCTACTAATGTCACAAACAAACGATGCATTAGCGATATTTCACCGTCCCAATTAACTCCTGACGGCAAACGTAGTTGTGTAGCCGCGAATGATGAAAATAACACCACTGTTTTAAACATTTCTTCATCGCAAGAGGAGCCCAATTATTACGAATTAGTCCGCGAGGCCTCATCATATCTGGCGAAAATAAATGAATTAGTTAACGAACAGGGCTCGCGTATGAATGTCGCAAATAAATCCGGCGTTATGGACATGACCCAACGAGTTACCGCTATTGTTTCATTGTTAGCCTTGCGGTCATCATCGCTTGAAACTAGACTGGCCTTAGCTGAACAAGACGTCGTTGCGAACAAAAGCAATAATAACGCCCCGTCTTCATATTCAGATGCCTTACAGCTAAAACTCTCGAAGACTATCCCGCCGGTTCAAACGCGCGCTCCGTTACCGTGTGTGATTGCTTATCCGACCGAGGAAAAATCAAACATTATAAAAACCTCAAACGAAACCAAAGAGGTGTTAATGAAAGCTATTAAACCATCCGATGACGGCTTCCAAATCGTAGGTGTTAAGAAAGCCGCAAACTCACTAGTTGTACTTAGGGTAACTAATGAACGCCAGGTCCAAAAACTAAAATCCGTTAATGCCATAAAAATGGCAGGGCTGCGTTTAGAAACTCCAACCGGTCGTCGCCCGCGTATTTTGGTTAAAGATGTTCCCCAAAATTTATCCGACGAGGTATTTTTAACGTGCTTATATAGACAAAATATAAAAGATGAAATGAACATCTCAGAAGATCAATTTCTCAAGTCTATTAAAATAGTAAGGCGCCGTAATTTCGATCAATTTAACCGTAAGTGGGTAGGTGTCGAACTAGACCCGGCAATTCGTAAACATCTAATTAAATCGAAAGAAAAACTGTTTATCGATTGGGCTACGTGTAGGTTTGTCGACGACGTGGAGCTAGTTCGATGCACGCAGTGTCAACAATACGGTCATGTCTATAAGTTCTGTCGCGAGAAAACTCCTTGCTGTGCACATTGTGCTGGCACTCATCAAACTAAAGACTGCCAAAATAAAGACCGCAGTGATTTTACACCGACCTGTGGCAGCTGTAAACGCTATAAAAAACCCAGTGACCACGCGACTGGTTCTCCTGACTGTCCAACCTTTAAGGCAAAGATGGAACAGCTAATTTTAACAACTAATTATGGATAGATTGGTAATAGGACAATTAAATCTCCATAACGATAAGGCGGCTACGTCGGAGCTGAATAGACTCGTTACTGAATACAACCTTGATGTAGTACTTATTCAAGAACAATACCAAAGTACCCAACTTCGTAATAAAGTACTACAACACAACACAAAAGCTCGCGCAGGTATATACGTCTCGCGCTCTTTTTATACAGTAACGGCTATTACTAATCTTTCGTCCCAACATTGTGCCGTAGCGGAGGTATCCTGTTCCAAACTTAAAATATATATCATTAGCTGCTATTTCCAGTATTCCGATCCTGTTGCTCCTCACTTGCATCACCTCCGACACGTTCTACGATCTCTTGCCGGACAAAAAATTATTATTGGTGTTGACGCTAATGCCTCATCCCCTCTTTGGTACGGTAAACTACGATCCAATGACAGGGAGCGTAGATCTGCAGTAGAAGAGTTCATTGCTGAACTAAATCTCACCATCCATAACACCCCCGACGCACCACCTACATACAGTAGCCCTATGGGTGAATCATCTATTGACGTCACACTTTCTAGTGCGTACGTTCGTTTGAATAACTGGCGCGTGATTCCAGATGCGTCTTGTAGTGACCATCGTTTGATTGTGTTCGAGTATAACCCGCTATTACCTGTGAGCTCGGAATCTAATACGATTGATTATATATATAACGCTAAATTTGCTAACTGGAATCTCTTCCGACATTTATTTTCTGCACATGCCAAAGATTTCACTCGCCATTCATTAACAGTGTCAGAACAATCAGAAATAATGTCTGATACGTTTACCTACTGCGCGGATATTGCTATAGGTCGTCATTCAAAAATAAAAACTCAAAAGTGTGAATGGTGGAACGACAGCTTAGTTAAAAAACGGCAAGACTTTAGGAAAGCTAGACGCCACCTTAATAAACTTAAGCGCCGTCGTTTGGAAGGTGACGAATATGTTAAAGCTCTTGCTAATTTAAGAAAGACCCGATCACACTATCGAGCCGCCACTGCATTAGCAAAAAGAAATTTTCTGCTAAAAATTACGGATAGATTAGAAAAAGAAGGCCCTTGGTCTTCTATGTATCATGAAATCAAAAATCGTACGAAAAATAATTTATCTTTTTATAATAATATTAAAATTAACGATACGTATACGCTTAGCTTAGAGGAGACAGCGAACGCTCTTTTGCATACGTTAATTCCGGATGATAATCTAGAGCGCGATAACGAATATCATCGTGAAATTAGATCGCAAGTTGACGTGATACCTGTGTCCCCCATGTCGAGCCTTGTAACGTTAGACGAACTTTTAAACACCGTTAACAACTTACCATCGAAAAAAGCCCCCGGAGAGGATAAAATCTCAAATTATATGATAAAACATGCGTGTTTAGCGGCCCCGGACTCTATTTTAAAAATAATAAATCGTTGTATTGCTGAAGGAGTTTTTCCCAAAATATGGCGCCAAGGATATCTTAAAATTATTCCAAAGTCCGGTGACAAGCCTACGGATGACCCTAAATCTTATCGTCCCATTACACTTCTGCCGTCCCTTGGTAAACTGTTAGAAAGATTGATAGTTCCTCGACTTCTACCAAGAGGGCCCACGTTCAATAAACAACAGTTTGGATTTACCGCCGGAAAATCCACTATCGATGCAGTGCTCTCTATGAGAAAAATGGTAGAATTGTCACGAAATAATTATGTTGTAGGTATTTTTTTGGATATTTCTGGTGCTTTTGACAACGCTTGGTGGCCGATGTTATTGTTGAAATTAAAAACAAGGGGGTGTTATTCAAATATATATAAGCTAATTAAATCGTATCTAGAAAACGGTCATACGAAATTGCAGCTAGGGCATTACGCAGTGTCTAAACGCCTTACTCTAGGCTGCCCTCAGGGATCAGTACTTTCACCATATCTATGGAACTTAGGATTTGACGATTTATTCTCATTAGCCTTGCCGGGAGGATGCTCGCTTATAGGTTATGCAGACGACGTTGCTTTAATGATACAAGCTAACACACGAGCACAGATAGAGTCGCTGGCTCACACTAGTCTTAATTTGATCATCAACTGGGGCTTGAGAAATCGTTTAAGCTTTGCGCCCCATAAAACGTTTTACTTAATATTAAAAGGTTCGCTCCTATCATCTCCCAGTATAAAAATAAATAATAGCACAATAAAGAGAAAAGAATCGGTAACATATTTAGGTTTGGTCATAGAAAAAAATTATACTTTTATAAATCATATTAACTATATCGGTGAAAAGGCTAAACGGAATTTCTTATCCTTTGCGGGCATATCTACCTCGACATGGGGTTTAACGTTTAACACTTTAAAGATAATTTATAACGCCACGTATTTAGGTTGTATCTGTTATGCTTGTTCAGCGTGGGCTGATAAAGTTACGAGTGGTGCGATCCGGCGCAAACTACTTCAAAATCAGCGTCTAGCACTAATATTTCTATGCAAAGCATATCGCACTGTAAGCTCCGAAGCTTTACCCGTTTTATCAGGCGTCTTACCATTAGATTTAGAAATTCAGCGTCGGGCTTCAATGTATTACAATTCTAGGAATTTTACTAACCCAGAATTTATCAACTCGCAAGCCCAAACAAAAATACGTCGCCTTTTTAATCCCGTAATAGACGTTACTAATGAATTAATTGATGAATGGCAGTCGCGTTGGTCTTGTTCAACTAAAGGACGGCATTTATATAACTTTTTCCCGTGCATCCGGGATCGCTTGAGTAAAACTTGGATAGAAATAGATCATTGTGTTGCACAGTTTCTCACTAGCCACGGTAATTTTAAAGCTAAATTATTCTCGTTTAAATTAGTTCCTTCTCCCTTTTGCGAGTGCTCTACATTAAACTGTAAATATGAACAAACTGCACATCACATTCTTTGGGAGTGTAATCTTTGGCAAAACGAACGTCGTCAAATGCTTGATAGTATCCAATGTATATCCGGTGTAATTTATTACTCCGATCTTGTGGGTACACGTGGGAACTTCCGTGCCTTCAAACGATTTTGTCACACTTACTACTGGAAGCAAAATTAAGTAGGCCATTCTGATAGGTCCCTAATTTCCAAACTTCCGTGGTGCAATAGCAATCAGGCTTAACCTGATTGTAAAAGTCTCATTTCGTAGCATTTTTATGCTTTTAACATTTTGCTGTCTCCTGCTAAAAAGGGAGGGAAACAGGATGTATTTTCCTACTCTTCCTATATACTTCTGATTAATTTCGTTGCGGGATCCAAGACAGCTTAGCTTTTCCCCAGGGCACCCTGAGCTCGCAACTCAGAGGTTATCAGGACGGTTGCCGCTGTTGATTCTGGTTTACAGAAGTTACAGTGGTGGGAACGAGAGGTGGGCCCATTGCCCTTTAAAAAAAAAAAAAGTGGCGTTTTCTTGCAAATTACGAACCTGAAGTACGTAACAATATGTTATTTCACTTTACTATTCACTTATAAATTGTAATCACTGCGCGGCAATATAATATATCGAATGAAATGCACCCACTGTGACAATAATCGTAACTAATAAAATATAACGGTCGTGATTTATCACCCGTGATATAACAGTGACAATAAACAAATAACTTCACGACGTGATAGTGAAATAAAAATAGTTATAACTCCCATCCCTACTGTTATCCCTTCCACGTTGTGTTCAAGCGTCGGATTTGAGAGATTTGAAATAAGATTTTATTTAGTCGTTGTATATATATTTATATAGGCGCTATTTTTGAAACCGAAAAATTGTGTTTCTGAGTTCCATTAGAAAAACTGTAATCAAGCAGCGGGTTTCAGGGTAACGATAGTACAGCTAGTATATACGTATTGAAATTGATTTGTATATTGAAATGGTATGTTGTTTTAGATACTGGGAAGCTTTACAAGCCCTTGTTAATGGCGTGCTTAATAAAATACAATTTCAACACAACAAAGCGCAATTACAACAGCTAGACAATGATGTTTGTGATGATGATGTAAGTATATCTAAATATGTAAAAGAGGACGTTTGTATATACAAACCTATTCACTCAATATCCATTTGACCGATCACCATAAAACTTAGCATGTATAAATATTTTATTAAGAAAATTGGTGTTTATGTATATTTTTTTTATGGAGAAGGTTTATGTGATATCGCCACTGCCATTACTAGCTACCGAATGGCGCTGCGATATTTGAACACTCTATCGTCTAACAAATCAATATAAAAATTGGTATCTAATAAATATATAAAAGAGAATGCTTGTATATATTATTATGAAATCTTTTCTTTCACTCAAAATTCATTTGACCGATCACCATGAAACTTGGCATCTTTATGTATATTTTAATGAAGAAGGTTTATTTGCTATCGCTATTGTAACTCGCCATCAGATGGCACTGCAGCAGCAGCAGTTTACCGGGTTCAGCTAATCCATACTAATATTATAAATGCGAAAGTAACTCTGTCTGTATGTCTCTTTTTTATGCCCAAAACGCTGAACCGATTTAGAAATTTGGCGCAAACATAGTTTGACACCTGCGAAAGGACATAAAATAGTTTTTATCCTGGAAATCCTAAGGGAACAGGATCTATGCGGGTAAAACCAGGGTTTGTCTACAAATTTTTTCCACGCGGACGAAGTCGCGGGCACATCTAGTCTAATATATAACTTACATGCCCGACTTTCGCTTGCACACTGTAGGGTAATATGCAAAGAGCATCCTGACTTGAGATTATGTTTTGAAGAAATTTTTCTAATGCTACATCCCCCTTTTAAAAGCATACCCAAGACAATTATTGCCGTCCTCAGGCTAAAATGCCATTAAAAAAGTCCCGCCAATTTATGTTTTTTTAACATACTTAATCAAACTTTTAAATATAAAATTGAAAAATATGTGACATCCCACCCGGTACGCAAATTGGGAAGAACTGCTCATTTAAATTATCTAATGTCATTTGAAAGGTAATAATAATAGCTTCGTTTTATTGTATGAAAGCAACAATGAGACTCGTGCAGGGAAAGAACTCCATGTATCGTATTCAATTTCCCCGTGTTGGTCCCGGACTCCTTTGAAGAATACAAAAATACTCCTTTGTACAGTCTGTTTTTAATAAGTCTCTATGGATTACTTCTCTTTTAATTGTGTACAATAAAGCATTAAATAAATAAATAAGAATAGGCCAACTGCTGTTCTGCCAGACAGGTCGTAAAAGGCAACCGTGTGTGACTACTAGGTGGTAGAGTTCTTCATTAGTAAGGTAGCCGGTAAACTTGTGCATGAGGATTTAAACCTCGCTACAAGATAGCAACGCACCATTAACATTTTTGGTGTCTATAGGCGATGGTTGACTCTTTCCATCAGAAGATTCATCTGCTTGTTTGCTATCTTATGATATATAAAAAATGTGTAAGCGGTTGACCCTACAGGCCATCCCTGAAACTTCCCGCTAAATTAAGGTATTTTAAGCTCAAAAGAGTAAAAACTATAAACATAGATTTTTCAGTTCAAACATCTATTTTGTTAAAATGGCAGTATGTTGATTTTTGAAAAGTTGTATATTTTGGAAATGCTGATTGAATTTGATCTTTCGAATGACATTCGACTCAATTTTTGAGATCTGAAATATTGCTTTAGATAAATAATCGATAGGTTGAAAAATTTCGTAGCAATGTCAAAAAACATTTTTTTTCAAATATTTTCATAGTTAATAAATCCTAAACAAATTGGATGTTTTTAGTACTAAAATATTGTAGAATACCAAAAAATTATTGGTTGAAAAAGGACATTGACCTTCTATGTATGGACGTTGGACCAAGTGCCGCCCAACATTGAAACATAGTGCATAATGTTCCTTATATTAATACTTATCTGTAACCCAGAACGCTACAAAATCTATCCGAGGAGTTTTGAGAAAAAAAATATTGAATATAGAGGTCTTACATTAACAAAAATCATAAACAATAGCTTATTTTTAAAATAAAATAAAAGAATATATTACAAACAATTGATTTATTTGGGAAAAAAATGTAGCCTTATGTAGGCACTAACATAATCAGTCGTCATCATCATTGTCGTCTAAGATTATTGTATCCAAAAATAAAGCAGGGCGTCTCATAACGTCTTGGTGCCTAGCCCACCCCAAAAACCAAACTAGGCACATAACGTGGGCACAACTACCGATTGTTCTTCGTCCAGTAAAACATGAGCAGCAATAATGTTCAATGGAACCAAGCCCATGATTGATCTCGTTTATTAGACAAACGAGATCCAGGGTCAGTCTCGGGAGCTAGAATAAGTAGGATAATAACGAAAACCTCGTAAATGTTCAAAAAATAACAAAATATCAAAACTTAAAGCACTAAAATTCATTAGATAAGACTTGTTGCTATTTGTTTACATTCTCATTTATGCATTATTTCCGTTTTCCCTGTAATCAGATCATAGTTCGTATTACATGGACTAAATAATTGGTGAGAGATGTCTAGGATTTATTTATTTATTTATTTATAATTCCGTGGAACGATTTTTTTAATTTTTTTTTGATATCTAGTCATGTTAAGAAACAAATAAAAGTGTTTCCATGCTTGGGCAGCGTTTGGTCCAAAACGGTCAATCTCCTTTCGAAGGTATATCGAAAAAACACTTTTTTTTAAATTTTTCGTCAACGATTTCTCCCAAACGGATAAACCGATTTTGATGCAATTATAGATGTAGTTTTTTGAGGAACAGAGCTAATTAGTTTTTGTACTCAATCGGTACATTAATCTGGAAGATATGATAAAAAAAACATACTGTTTCGCCAAAGTTATTTTTGGGTTTTTTTCAAAATTTCTCAAAATCTCCTAGGTCGACTTGGTTCTAAGTTGAGCAGAATCCAATCGAATGCCATCAACCGCGTTTTGATCGGTCCAGCCGTTCAAAAGTTACGAGATGTTTACATACACACATACACACACACACACACACACACATACACACACACATACATACATACAGACATACTGACGTTATCGCGAAAATAGTCGGAAAAGATTCCTGGGACCGCAAAACGTGGAGATCCGGTGAAAATTCGATTTTCGATAATCGGGGCAAATTCAGTAACTTCCTATCTACGTACATTACGTACTAAGCAGCGGGAAGTTAAAAAAAATCTGCTATAGGCCGAGTCCTTTTTCACGCGAACTGTGCTCTGAAGAAGTGTCAACTCACGATGGTCGTGACTTGGTTCCTAACTAATAAACATATGAGGAGATTGGAATTACAAACTTAGTCGAGAGAATATGTAATGCGAATATTCGCTCTTCTACATGTTTTAAAGATAGGTAGTTATGTAATATAATACAATAAAGGAGGTATACAGAACCAGTAATCATCATCAATTATTTCATCCAGAGACGTTGTTAGCAACAAAATATTATTTTTGTACCTCGCCCAGCCCAAATCCATACTAATATTATAAATGCGAAAGTAACTCTGTCTGTCTGTCTGTCTGTTACGCTTTCACGGCCAAACCACTAAACCGATTTGGATAAAATTTGGTACAAATATAGTTTGAGACCCAAGAAAGGACATAGGATAGTTTTTATCCCGGAAATCCCACGGGAACGGGAACTATGCGGGTTTATATTTTAGAATTTTTTTCACGCGAACGAAGTCGCGGGCACAGCTAGTACTATATAATACTTATTATGTGTGCACATGCAGCAATTTGCGCGCCTCGACCGCCACAAAGCTGCGCGTCTCAATCGCTTCAAAAACACGCGTCTCAACCGTTTCGAAACCGCACGTGTTATACGCTTCAAAACCACGCGTCTAAACCTCTTCATAATTGCAAGTCGTAACCGCTTCCAAATCACGCGACTTAACCGATTCAAACCAGCTTTCAAACCACGTGCCTTAACCGCTTCAAAACCGCGCGTCTCGACCGCTTCAAAATCACGCGTCTCGACCGCTTCAAAACCATGCATCACAGCCGCTTCGAAACCTCGAGTTTCAACCACGCGTCTCAACTCCGTCGAAAATTGCGTGTCTTAACCGCTTAAAAACCACGCGTCTCAAGCTCTTCATAACTGCAAGTCGTAACCGCTTCGTAACCACGTGACGTAACCGATTCAAACCCGCTTTAAAACCATGTGCCTTAACCGCTTCAAAACCGCGCGTCTCATTCGCTTCAAAACCACACGTCTCGACCGCTTCAAAACCACGCGTCACAGCCACTTCGAAAACGCGCGTTTCAACCACTTTAAAACCGCGCCTCTCGTCGCGTCGCGTCTTGTAAAAAAACAAAAACCACAGACATTAATATAATAGAAGAGTATTAAAATGTCTGTGGTAAAAACGTATGTCACTGTTTTAAACTTTAACGGGTTCAGTAAAATTAATGATTCCTAGTTCTTTCCTTGCACGAGTCTAATTGTTGGTGTCATAGAATAAAATGAAGCTATTATTATGAACTTTCAAATTACTTACATCCCAACTTCACCTCCTTTGTGTGATGTAACTTACGGATCACCCCTTATAAAATGTAAGTTTGTAATTGACTGTAAGTTAACTGAGTAATATTTGTTAAATATACAGCTGTAGATTTATTATAATAACATAAATTAAAAAACCAAGACACGCTGTTAAATCTACTTTAATCTGGTACTGGTAACGTTAAATTGTGCTTGTAGAATAAGATAAGATTATTTACTCTATAAACGATGTCGTAAGCAAAAGTTAGTAGTCTGGTGCTATATAAGTATCAAAGTATATAAGAAGCTAACAAATGTATTGGTTACAGGGAGAAACAGAATGGCAGACATTCCTTAAACATTGTATAGAATGTATTGCTCGAGTAGCAGATGTAGCGCCTTTGAACGTATTTTCAGCAGTAGTAAGTATTGTTATCATGTGGTTTCTTGATAAGAAAAGATTTTCGTACAAGTATGCCCTTTCTGTCAGGAAAAAAACCCTGTATGTGTACGCACGTAAGAAGTTATACTTATTGGCGTAACAAGATTAAAATCTTTTTAAAACTTTTATCCTTCGCGTTATCCTATATTTGTAGAGAAAACGACACTAATAGTAAAAAAATGTATTTAATACATTGAAAGAAAATTTTACTATATAACGCATTATCTAGCTAAATAAATTTTATTTAAATATCATACAAAATTATTTGTACATAATTAAAAAAATAGACAACCTTTTTTGAATAATTAAAATGTTGACTATCTAATTTTATGCTGTCACTTGTCAGTTTTTCGTAACGGTGTGCGTGCGCATCGTAAAATTTTACATCATTTTTCCTTAACGCGACAAAAGAGGTATAACTTCAAAAAAGGGAGAATTTCTTGAACAAGTGGCTAGCCTGTTCTTAAATATTGTGAGCTCATATTCAATTCCCAAATCAGGCAAAAAGTATAAACGTATGTCACTTAACTACTGTACGTAGGAAAAGACCAGTATTTGCAGGCAGTCGTTTGCTAGCTATGTGTAACACCGACATTCGGCTTAAGAGATGACTTGTCAACATTAGTTTTTTTATATATTTGTGGGCCATTTAATGAATTAACAGGGTTGATTATTTAACTTTTTGTTTAATTACGCTATGACGTTTGATAAACCTATAAAATATGATTTGAAATATTTTAAATAATCTTTGTCGGATCTTTGTATTTTTGAAATATGGGCAAGATGTCCTATAATTAAAAGCAATCGCCAGAGACCTTGGATTTCTGAATTTTGTTGATGTGTTAATGAAAACTCTTAAAAGAGTCGATGTTCTTTCGGAATGACGTGTATTTCGGAATGAATTGTTTTCAAAGTCAATAAGTTCGAAAATATCGACCTTAGCGATATACGTAATGGCGTGCGGTGGTATGATCAGATGGAGCGGTGGCAGTGCCTGGCGGGCGTGCACGCGCGGGCGGTGGCGCGCGGCGCGGGCGCGGCCGCGGGCGGGGAGGCGGCGGCCGAGCCCGACCGGCTGCTGGCCGCGCTGCTGGACCTCGCCACCCTCACGCGGCTGCTGGGCCGGCTCGCGCCCGCCCTGCTGGCTGCTAATACTACCGGTCAGTATTAACGTGTGTTTTAAATTGGCTTATTAATTAAAGTTAAAACTTGTATAGGCGCGTTTCATGATTTTTGATAGAAAAAATTGTTATTGGTTCGCGTCAGCAGCATGCTAACGCTTAATCCAAAAGTTATGAAATTTTAATTTTCAAAATAGATGTATCATAGGCGATAATTGACGACATGGGGTCAGACAGACTATATTTTACACTTTCCATCGTCGGTACTTAGTGAAATTTCATAATTAACTGGTTTTTCAAAAATCAACCCAAAAGAGACTAAAATAGGAGATGAAAGTTTGTCCGTCCGTTAGTATAATTATAATATATAAAGTGTTATATTTGATATGTTTTCGAATAGGTGATATGTGTTGAATGTATGTGTGCAGAGTCGGAGGCGGGTGTGGGCGGCGCGGGCGGCGCGGGCGCGGCGCTGGTGGAGCGGTGCGCGGCCGCGCTGGCCGGCGCCGCGCTCACCCGCCCGCACCGCGCGCCCGCGCACCCGCACCACGCGCACGCGCACGCGCTGCTGTGAGTACACCGCCGGCACACACACGCGGACACATATACACACAGACACACGTGGACACATATATACACACACGGGTACTGAGAAAGAAAAAAAGAAATTATTAATGTACAACTTTACAAAACAAATATTATATCTAACATTATTCTAAGTTCAAAAACAAATGAAAGGTTTTACTAATAAACTTATATCTAAAAGAAAATATAAAAAGCAAGAACTTATAGTGATAGTGAATGGTAATTTGAGTCCACTGTGAGCATATACGCCTGCACATAACCTAGTATTGATCGGGATCCCTTGAGCTTGTAAATCTGCCCCGATATACAACCCTCATGGCGTTTCATAACGCGGCGCACTCATTCATATTAATTATTATTTATCTTTGAAAAACTAACTTTAAAAAAGTATCAGAGCATTATCAGCAACTTTAGAGTGGATGTTTTTTTTAAGAAATTTTTTAACAATTCAACTATTATTACCCATAAAGATTTTGTAGATATTTACCTAACAAGCGCATAGCTTTATTACTAACTAAATGAATTGTAACGAACGTATTGCGTATTTACAAAGCATTTTTTTTAATACAGACAGTGTTATCTATGTAGCACTCTTTCTATTTTCCTCGTACATCCTTTAAACTACTCGCTTCCGCCACACATTTGTATGGAGTATTTTAAACACAGCAACAACAGCGATCTTACGCTGATAATTGTGGAGTTTTTTAATTATTTGCTAATATTTTGGTATAGATAGCAAAATATTTTGCCTTTGCTGTAAATACTTCTTTTCATCATAATAATAAACCGATACAGATTACGCAAAAACCCGTCAGGGAACCTGCCTATTTTTTAAGGGCCAGAAATGGCGGGCGGTTGTTAAACAGATGAGCATATTTCGTATAAATGTAGGAACAGCACAAATTATGGATTTTTGTTTAGTGTGACTTAACTGGTGTTAAGGACAATCAAATACATCTGTTAGTTCCATACACTAAAGTATTTGATTTGTTTATTAAAAATCCGTGTAAAGAAAAATACAATTGTGAGGGCTGTAGACATAAGTAAAAAATTAAAACTACGCTATATCACGTGAAATTGCACGACACGTAAACTAATTAAATAAAATATATAGTCAAATTCATTCTGTCGCGCGACGTTTGTGATGTCACTCGTATTGCGACAGTATTGTTTTTACTTTTGTTTAAATGTTTTTCTTAAATAAGACAAAAATATTACAATGTGTAAGAAAGGGTTCGCAGGTTATTGGTCGCGTACGCCGGTCATTGCCACTCAACTAATTATACTATAACTGATTTATTGAAGAACAAAACACTAATATTATTATTATAGAATTGTTTGAATGTTTCAAACAATTCTATAATAATAATATTAGTGTTCCATGTATCTACATGTATGTACATAAGTGTACCTATTTAAATAATGTTATTATAAACACTAGCTGTTGCTCGCGACTTTGTCCGCACGGACTTCGTTTACTTGGCACAGTTTCTCCCCCGTAGGGGATAGCGTGATACTATGGTGTATGTATAGTGTGTAGCGTAGCCTATATGTTGACCCGACTTGTTAGTAATATTCATGCGAAATTTGAAGTAAATTCACGGAGTACTGTTTATCCATTTCTGGCTCATTGAAGTTTGTAAGAGTTTACCCCGGACATACATTGACTTTCCTACGATTTTATTATATGTATAGATTATTTGAAATACGTAATTAATTTTAGATTTATGTAATATTATGTGCAACAAAAAAAATTACATCAATGATGACGAAATAATTTCATTATAAGCGGTGTAGAGAATTTAAAACCGATAGACATATTTGCTTAAGTATTCTGTTTATAAAAATAAATCTATTTGTTTTTTTATATTTTCTTTTCTACGCCTTACTTTAAAACATACTAGCATTGGCGAATGGAATACTGAATAAAAAATATACCAATTAGAACAAAAAAAATTAATTTTGATGAATTTCTTTGTTATTTGTTTTGCTCCCCATACTCATCACTAATGATGTTTTTGCAAAATGCGGAACAATATGGCGTCCTGTCAGTCCTACTCTCAGTTGGAACGCATAGTATATTGATGTTTGTTGTTCAATGAGCCAGAAATGGATAACAGAATTGAATGGAATTTATGGTACAGATTTAGGTGGGAAAAACTTACCTGCTGTTACCATGGCATTTACGAAAAACGTTGCGGACTACGAGGCAAAATATTTTTTTGTTACAGACATGCTGAAATGTTTGCGTGTATGGGGGCGTGGTGTTGCTACGCCAATGAATGCAACATACCCATGCAGACGATGGAAAGTCTGTTTAATTCTGCCGTGCCATTCCTCGTCCCTCACGAAGTACCGGTAGGCAGTCGTGTTAACTATTGTTATACTTAACAACTGTTCCTCTGCATGATTAATGATGAAATATGCTTCCTGAGACTGTTTCCCGACGAGTACAACCTGGGGATCTGCAAGAGAAGAGTGAACAAATACCTCCTAGGGAAGCGCGTTCCATCTTAGGCCACATCTTAGCTTACTATCAGGCGAGATCGTGGTCAAGCGCTTCCCTATCAATACTTAAAAAATGATTTGTAGCTTAAACTTACATATTATACTGATCGGCTCCTGACATCCCACAGTTTGGATTTATTTTGTGATATTTTTGTTTTGCAGTTTTTTTTCAATATGTTGTTCAGTTATACTTGTTTCAGTGGCGCTACAGTAGTCTCATATGAAAATAAAGTTACCTTAACATAAAGTAAATAAAATAATAAGTATTAAAATAAAGTTAACATATTTATTTAGTTATGGATTTTCGTAAACGTATCATTTTATAAACTAACTTACGTTTTGCGATAACAGAGTTGAGAGCTTAAGGTACAGGGGCGATAGTGAGACCAAGTGAAACCTTCTTGGACAGTAAAACACTTAATAACATTACTAGCCGATCGAAACTAAAACATCGACATTGATGTATTTGATATAGCTAATCATTAGATCAAATAAATTTATGTAATCTACCTCCTTAAATAAATTTACGCCCTTGACTTCATAAAAACTTCGCGCTGTTGATGTTTTTTTTCTGGATTGAACATTGATATAAAAAACCCTAGATGCACAGTCCCGAACAAAACTGACACTCAAAAGTGTCCCTAATTTCTTTTAAGTAGTTATAGATATGGCAAAAACATATGTCTTTGCATATCCAACCTTAAGTGCAAGACTTATAGTTGTTTTTACAAGGCAATGTACAAAAATAAATAAAATTGACAGTGACGCGGCCGACGCGATTCTATTTGAAATGAGTGCACAATTTAAAATTGTGCACTCATTTTTGGAGGACGTTTTTGACACACTGATTGTGTATCTTGGGTTTTTTATATCAATGGGATTGAAAAATCCTATTATTGCTTTGTCCGACCCGTTAGGGTAACTTGGGGCTTTAAGTTTTGAGTCGAACAGTTTGACCACAAGACCAACGAGGAATAAAATGAGTGTAGTTCAAATAGACATCAAAAATGTGGTGTATTTTTTACAGGAGCCGCCATTGCTGTGTCACGCTGCGGCACACCTGTTACTCAGTTTATCTAAAAATGTGAAATTCCAAACAGACCCTATTATGATGTTAGGGGATTTATATAATCACTCTCAAAGATCTCTCCATTATTTAGAACCTAAGGTATGTATTATATACGTATTTATTCCAATATTTCATATAATTCCCGCGAAGGCAAATTGAAGCGTTGAAACCGTGTTTAATAAATGCCTGTGGAATGTCATTCACAAGTATTATCAAGAGAGTCAAATAGCACGGAACGCTATAAAGGTGAAGCATTTAATTATGGATTTCGGAAATGTAACATCTGAATCTATAAAATATGTAAAAAACAATTTTTTCATAGTGTATCACGTCCTCCTCGTCACGTTAGTTCATTTTTTTCGGGGACTCTCCCGTACGTTTGTCTAGGTCGGTCTCTAAGCATCCTCTGTTATTTGGGGGACATTTTGTACGGGGTACGTTTAGTCCGCTGTGTGTGTTATTCGATACAGTTTATTAAGAATCTATATTGATGGACAAAAAGTACCCCGTGGATGTCCCTCGTGTGCGCAGGCCATTAAAGTATGATTATGTAATTATTTAAAGTTTCCGCAAGGTAAAAGTAGATGGCCTGAACTCTAAACCAAGGAAGTAACATACTACCTGGAATATCCACATGAACTTCAAAATCGTTTCGAAGAGTACAACGACGTTGGTGGAGTGTGTCTCTTTCTACTAAATAAAGCGCCATAATAAGAGCGGCCGTGCGTAGTTTGCAAATACTTCTAATTTTACTAATTTGAGAAACAGTTTTTGCATTGTATAATTACGTAATAATTAAAATAAGCACATTTTAGCAATCAATATGTTCATTACAATACATTTTATGCTAATGTGTCTATCAACGTGTATGAATAAAAAAGATTTAACGGTTACCTAATATATAAAACTCTACCATCCGATAGTTTTATTTACACTGGTAATTGCAAAAAAGGGGCAACAATCAACATCCACCGTCGTCGTTGTCTTGCTCAGAACATTTTTCCTTCGTTAAGTAAGAAACAAATGTCAACTTTATTGGTAACGAAATAAAGTACATTTTTATTTTATAAATATTTTGTCGTAATAATTGCAGTCGTCGTATATAAGTTCCTTGGTGTAAGGTAAATGATGTGGAAGTGTGTGTTGTGTGCGCAGACGGGCGGCGTGGTGCGCGAGGCGCTGGTGTCGCTGGCGCTGGCGGGCGGGCGCGGCGCGGCGGGCGGCGGCGCGGCGGGCGGCGGCGAGGCGGCGCGCGCGCTGCTGGCGGCGTGGGCGGCGCCGCTGCCGCTGGCCGGGCCGCACGCCGCGCTGCCGCCGCTCACCGCGCTGTTGCACGCCTTCGCCGACGCACCCACGCACGCTAAAAAAGTTAATTTTACTTATTTTCAACAGACGAAAAAACGGACCTTATCAGTTTGATCTATATGTAATAATATTGTTGGAATTGGATAATATTTGAGTGATATAGATCAAGTTACTATTTAGGTGTCCTAACATATGTACTAAATTTTGTGTTTGTATGTGTATGTGTGTTTATGTTTGTATGTTGTCCACGAATTTCTCGGAAACTAAAAGTAATATCGAAATAATACTTTTTGATTTAAATTAGGTATATTCCACTACCACTAAGGGAACAGTCCCAATTTCTTCAAAATCGGTTCAGAAGTTTTTGATATATGGGTATAGTTCACGGATATTTGAAAACATTTTTTTAATTACTTTTGCTCCTTATTGTCTTTTTAAGAAAAAAACATCTGCCATTCTAACAGGCACTTCGCAAAAAGTGAACGATTGGCTGTACATGTCGCTACTGTCGTGACTACAAAGGCTAGGCGTTGGAGCTCTACAAAATCTGACTCGGGTTGGTACCACACTTTACCTACTCCTGCCACAATAGCGTAAATACTTGTCACTATTGTGTTCCTGTTTAAAGGGTAAAATAGCCGGTAAACTTCTGCATGTAACATTATCATCCCGCTACACGGATAACAACGCACATTTGACATCTGTATAATATAAGACAATTATATCACCTCATTTTCCAAGACCGAAACAGTAGACTGGCGAATTAGATCGTCGATCGGAACGTCTATAATGTTAGTGGTAAATTAATCTTCCAACTATTTTACTATATTTAAGAATAATTTTAACAATTTTTTAAATATTTGTACAGATAATTGCGGAGGGCATACAAAACGCGGCAGAGACAGCTCTTCGAATGCTTTGTGAACCTGCATATGCGTCAGCGGAGTCTGATATTACAGATTTCTTCCTCGCGTTGTTTACTGCACTTCTGCCTCAACTTGGCAACTTTGCATACACTGCCATTGACGTTTTTCTGGATGTTGCGCAAAGGTACAATAATTTAAAACAGTTAAAAACTTCTATAAGATATCATATTGCTGACGCAGTGGATACGCGTCCGTAATATGCTATCCTTGAACGAACGAACAAAAAACATGTCGAGAAATTCCATTGATTTCATAGTTGACATGTTTCTTGTTCGTGGCTAGGGTTCAAATTCTAATGGGAACAATTATTTGTATGATTAATAATTTAAGTATTTATTGTTTTTTTCATTGTGTTTATTTATTTGAATGTTATATTTTAACCAAAGTTTAAAAAATATTTTTAAATCTATTAAAAAAAAATTGTTACAAAAAATTTACGAAAAATTTAATACGAGACAATGAGAGAGGAGAAATGGAGGGAGATGGGAATTGGGTAGAAGGGGCAAGTGGGGGAGAGAGGAAGAGATAGGAGAAAATGGAGATATGGGAAGGGGTAGATAGGGGTAGGAGGGAGATAGGGTTGAGAAGAGATGTGAGTAAGGAGAGGTTTTGGGGGAGGGGGCAGATAAGAGGAGGGGGAAATGGGGATAAGGGAGATGATGGGAGATATAGGGAGAGCGAAATAGTAGAAGGGGGAAGATAGAGGGGGAATAGATAGAAGAAAGGTAGAAGGAAGGCAGTGGAAGGTGGGGAAAGATAGGGGGAAGGTAGTGGGGAAAAAATGGGAAGGTAGGAAAAGTTAGACCGATGGTAGGCAGAAGTATGGGGAAGGTAGGGTATTAACCTTAATTAGCAAAAGAAGTAAGTGAGAAGGAAGAGAACGTAGGGGCAGGTAGTGGGAAGGTAGGGGCAAGAATGGGGAAGGCAGGTACACGGTAAGGGAAGGTAGGGAAAGGTAGAAGGATGGTAGGGGGGGTAAGGCGAAAGTGTGAAGAAAGTAGGGGAAGAAAGGGTTAAGGTAGGGAGAAAATAGAGGGCAGGCAAAGAAAGTAGTGAGAAGGTAGTATAAAGGTTGCGGGAAAGTAGCGGAATCGTAGCGCGAAGGTAGAATAAAGGCAGTGGAGAGGGTTTTATTTTATAAGTTAGCAAACAAGCAGATAGGTCTACTGATGGAGAGACAATTATCACCTCTAGACACTAAAGATGTTTATGCATTGCTTTTCTCTTATGAGATTGGCTGTGTAGATGTTATGGCTGTGTAGATGTTAATGGTGCGCTGCAATCTTGTGGCGAGGTCTAGTGCCATGTGCATAAGTTTACCCGCTACCTTACCCCCCAAAACGGAACAGGACAGTGATAAGCACTGACGCTATTGCGGCTGGAATTTGTAAGGCGGCGGTACCAGACCCGGGTGAGACAATGCAGACATACGGGGTAACAGGAAAGGGGAAAAGTAGCGGATAGTTAGCGGGAAGGTAAAAAGTAGAGATAAGGTAGGAGAAGACAGGGGCCAGGTAGAGTAAATGTAGGGGAAGATAGGAGTAAGATAGCGGGGAGGTAGCAAGAAGGTAGAGTAAGGTTGCAAGGGGGTAGCTGAAAGATAATGGAAAGTTAGTGGGAAGCTTGGGAGAAGTTAGAGACAAGGTAGGGTCACGTAGGGGCGAGAAGGTAGCGGAAAGGTATGGGGAAGATAGAGAGAGAGAAGGTAGGGAAGGTAGTTGCGAGGTGGGGAAAAAATATGGTGAAGGTAGGAAAAGGTAGAAGAAATGAGAGGAAGTAAAGGGAAGTCTGTGTATTCGATTGATATTTGGTTTGCGCAATAAGATCACATTTCCGATTTTTTTGCAAAGCTCAAATGGTTACCTATTTATCTTCGTCGGAAAATTCATATACATTGTTCTTTACGACCCAAAGTCCCCATTCTTATTTAAAAGAAATATTCACTTTCCTTGACAACCAGCTTAAATATTTAAGATCGGTCGATAATAGTTCTCTATTGCTGCCAACGCAAAATACAAATTATTACAGTCGGTCCTTCATCTGTCAAGCTGTTACACTTTGGAACTCCTTTCCAGAGGAGAAATGAAAAGCACAGAGCGTCATTTCTTTCAAAAATATGGTTAAGCGTTATTTTCTATGTACCGAGTAGTTTAGTTTTAGTTTCATTTTATTTTTAAAGTTAGTATGCGAATTACCATTGATTTATTTACTTTATTATAGTGGTTTATTTTTATTTAACATAGTTAATTTTTGTGTTTTTCTTGATCATGTTAGTGCATTTAACTGTACATTTATGCGTGGATAGCACCATTTTTTTTGTATACTGGCTGTTTTTTGGGCGTGGGATCTATTGAAGAAGTGTACTCAGTATTCGATTCTGAGCCCAAATATCTATAAAACCTTATAAGTTTTATAGATATTTGGGCTCAAAATCGAATTTAGTTAGTTTTTGACCTAATTATCCCATAAAATAAATAAATCATAATCCTATAGATACGACGTACGTGCGGCGTGAGTCAATAAACTGCCCTACGTTAGCACAAATTACATAACAGTTACAGTGCAAACACCATACCGGTCACGGGTCCCCCCTCGCCTTCAGTTGCGTCAGAGCATCGTGGCGTCCGGATATGTTTCCGTGTAATGCAATAAACTACCTTGTGTATTTTTGTGATAGTGTTAGACTAATAATAACAATGTCATATTATCAGTTTTCCAAGAAAAATATTGGGATATGGTACGTGCCTATGTGTAACGTAACGATTGTGTGTTCCAAATCGCTAAATACAGAAGAATAGTTTAACAATTGTGATTATTGTAATTTTTTTATAAAATTGTTAATAATTAAATAATCTAGTTCGATCATTGTGAAAATGATGATTCCATTTACGCCAGGTATACTAAGGTATTGGCTATTTTTTCGTCTAACTATTCGTCCCTAGTTTATTTTTAAAATTATAACACATTAAAACATTTCTTATTATTTAGTGCCCAGGTGTTTTTGCCGGTCCTTCCTAATGTAACCAAACCAGGTACAAAGTACGAAGGGAAAATAAATCACAATTCACATTAGTTTAAAATAGGGTGGTAGATTATGTTTACACTATCTACCTACGTATTACTGATATTGTATACGATGACTCGTGAATCGTGATGACGTCTAGTCACCATGAGTTACGAAACTTGACAATATTTCAATTACTCTCTTCCTGGTTATTTAATACTTTGTTTTTTTTAAATATATTTATTCGATATGTATAAGCGTGAATTTTCACGGGTATGATTCCTTCTCATGGTTAAAAAACAGCCTGTATATTGTTAACTTTTAACCAAGGGTTTTCTGGAAGACATCACTTTTTTAGTGTTAAGACCGTCTTTGTGTATTAAACATGTATGAAATAGTATTTTACTTTTGTGTTGTCATTAGTTATGGTAATAACGGCTTTTTTATAATAATGAATTATCCTGTTGTGTTGCTGGTGAATAACTGTTATTGTAAACTATTGTCAGTTATCTTGTTGTTGTTATTTAGTACTGACGAAAATGTACAACTCTGCATTAAAATACAAGAGAGGTCTGTTAAGCCAAATTGTGTTTACATACGATATAGCTATTCTACTATCATCACAAATCACTAATATCACTATATTACACTTTACTGAATCCGTACTCCACTAGTATACCTGTAAACAACGTAATAAACAAAATTTGCCTCGAAAACAAAGCATATGCGACGACAAATAATCTATTACTGAAGTCAAAAACAATAATCTATCAAAACACAAACATTATTATTTGTTATTCGTTACCTGTTGTTTTTTATATATATATATTTTTTTTATATCATAAGACAGCAAAAAAGCAGATGGGTCTCCTGATGGAAAGAGTCAACCATCGCCTATAGACACCAAAGATGTTAATGGTGCGTTGCTATCTTGTGGCGATGTCTAATGCCACATGCATAAGTTTACCGGCTACCTTACCCTCCAAACCGGAACACGACAGCGACAGGCACTGACGCTATTGCGGCAGGAATAGGTAAGGAGGTGGTACCAGACCCGTGCGAGACAATGCAGAACTCTACCACCTAGTAGTCACGATGGTAGTGACTCGATATAACCAATCGGTCGCCTTTTACGACCTGCCTGGCAGAACGACAGTTGGCCTATTCTTCAAAGGAGGCCGGGACCAACACGGCGGTTAAATATTATTAAATACGCAAAGTAAGCTTTATTTAAATAGGAACAAGGCACAGAATCGTAATATAAAATGTTCAACTTGTGATAATGATCAAATTAAAATCAATTTGAGCAAATGTAAACCTTATTACGTGCGGTTAAAGATTATAAGAAACTCATAAAACATTGATAATGTTGTAAATATCCGCGATGCAGATACGCGTGTCTTTAGCGCTATCTCTCCGACTCTCGCAATGTGTGCCTATTGCGTGCTTTCTCTTGCCTGACCGAGTAGTCGTTTTGGCAATGATAACAACGACAATGCTAACAGGATAATTGACATTTCAATATTGGATTATTCATTACGCGCAAACAACGCATTGCCATAACTGTTGTTGGAATAATGACCATTAATAGTTGTCATACTTTGGTGCACAATAAAGAGTTATTGTATTGTATTGTGAGTTGTTATTATAGGCATAAAGTTAAAACAAAAAATTAGTAACGCTTTCAATTATTTCAAAAATCTTTGTTCACGTTTTGTACGATTCTGTGCCTAATAATGAAGACTAAGACATCAACTGAGAATACAATAAGGTCACCCCTTCAGTTTTTAGTTAAAATGTCATGGAGTTGCAACTGCGCTTGTGCTATAAAACTGGTGGTACATAGTTGTACAAGATGACGTGTGGTGTGCAGGGGCTCGGGCGGCGGGTCGGTGGAGGGCAGCCTGGAGCGGCTGGTGGAGTGCGTGCGGCTGGGCGTGGAGGCGGGCGGCGGCGGCGTGCGCGTGCGCCAGGTGCTGGCGCTGCTGCACGCCGCCGTGCTGCCGCGCGCCGCGCCCGCACACCCTGCGCTCGCGCGCGCCGCGCACCGCCTGCTCGCCAGGTACCGCGCCGCCGCTCACTCACAACATACTAGACACTTACAGAACTCAATGTTACATACAAGTAGTATTCGAGCATAGCACACATAGACACCTCATACGGACGCGATATCTCGGACTGGTATATTGAGATATCGCGTTCTATATATATTTGCGTTCTGTATCGCATTCCGTAGGTACGGTATACAATGTATACCATATCTGCTGTAGCACCACCATTCTGCCAGACAGGCGAACGATTGGCTATACGTGTCACTACCAAGTGGTAGAGTTCCACAACATCTCGCCCTCTTGACAGTACGGACCTCACGTACCCGAACAAAGCGGTTCGACTCAACATTCTTCACTCGAACCGCAAAGGTCTGGAACATGCTTCCTGAGCCTGTGTTCCCCGACGAGTACAATTTGGGCATCTTCAAGACAAGAGTGAACAGGTACCTTATCCTCCTCATCAATCAAGGCCTCATCTTAGCTTACCATCAGACGAGATCTAGATCAAGCGTTTACCTATCTATAATAAAAAAACAACATTGGGGGATACAGTTTGGTGTTAGCTACACAAATAACAACATTTAAAATCTAATTATACCACTGAATAGCTAAAGAATCAAGGAATTTGTAAAGGCGAGTGTGAGATTTAGTAGTCAGGGTCGAAAACCACCCGACCAACACGGTGGGTATATACAGGGTTACCTTTAAAACACCAGCAACCTTGCAGGACTAGGTAGCTAACATATACAACAACATTTGTTCTACGACTTATGATAATTTGTTGGATTTTACTTTCATACAAAAATTAATATGAATTAAATTTTTCGCTTGAACGTTCTTAACTCTACGTGCATCGCAAAGATAAGGTAGGAAAGTGTTACTATTATTACTACTAGCAGCGCATCCAAATGAAGAATTAGAAATGTCATGGCAGGACAATGAAAACTAAAAAAATCATTTTTATTTAATGTATTGAGTTATGTCAAAAGTCGTAGAACAAATGTTGGTATGCTCGTAAATTTAGATAAATGTAATTAGCCTCAGTGTTTAATTAATGAATATTTGCAATTGTTCCGTAGTTTTCTTGTGCATTACCCGGTACTACAATGTTTCTACAAATGCAAGGTTATCTGGTAGAAAATGTCTTTAGCCTGTTATATATTTTGTGCAATAAAGAGTTTAAATAAATATATAAAAAAAAAAATAGGTTGACTTTTCCATCAGGAGACCCATCTGCTTGTTTGCTATCTTATTGATTGATGTGGGTGAGATTGATGAATGTGGGAATGGGGATGAGTGATCTGGTGATAAACTGCCTCCTTTACGCACACGATACTGTACTTTTAGGTTCTACTCCATCTGAACTCAAAACATTGATCATTGTTATGAAAGATGACTGTAAGAATATGGACTCACAATTGAATACGAAGAAAACCAAGTTTGCTATTTGAAACGGAAGTGACCAGAATGGATGTAAGAGTAGTGGTTGATGATGTAATGTTGGAACAAGTAGACGAGTTTGTATATCTTGGATGTGCTTTTAGCAAGGATGGAAGATACACCGCTGATATAGAAAGTAGAGTGTGTGCGGGGAAAAGATGAATGGAGCATTAGGGAAACTACTTCAAAATACAGCTGTCCTTAGTCTTAGTGCTCACGTTGCCCTGCATAATTCTGTGCTTGCTCCAACGCTACTATATGGAAGTGAGAGCTGGGTAGACATGGGTAGGTGATGCGTGTAATATCACAAAAGTAACATCACTCGGAAAGGTGATGAAACATCACACATCACACTAGCGTTTCAACCATCACACATTACTTCATTCATGACTCGGTACAGTTCGGTTAGTGTCGTTTCTGGCCGTATCACATATTATACTACCAAGAGAAGAGTGTGGTGCGCAACGTGCGGGAGATATGCAACTGGCAGTATAACTCAAATAAATCGAATAATACCGAGATCGTTGGGTCAAGCTGGGAGAACGGGTATACGAGTACGTTAAGTATGTTAGAATGATTTGAATTGGAAACGTTTGGTGATAACAATTCGGTTCATATTTGTAATTAGTAAGATGTACAACCTTACTAACAATAAAAATGAGTACACTTAGGTATTATGCAATAACTGTTTGAGTTAAGACATTTTAATTGTTCTGTGTGTCGCACATCGCGTCGTTTGTTTTGTGCATCGTGGTCTAAGGGTTATATATCGGGACTTCATGGTCGAAGTATGGCCGAGTAGTCGGCCATACTTCGACCATGAAGTCCCGATCGGGCAAAAGTATTATTGAGGGTTTACTCGAAAATCGCCTCTGTGGTCTAGTGGTCTAGCGTTGGCGTTGACTATATGAGGTCCCGGGTTCGATTCCCGGGTCGGGCACATAAAAAAGTGTTTTTTCAGTTTTCTGATACACAAAGTTGCCCGGGATTGGAAAGTGCCCGGTTGGCTATAGGCTTGCCACCTATCACATTTGTGGGACCAAGTATTGTTGTACCTCTGCCTACCCCTTCGGGGATACGGGCATGAAGATACTTTACTCAAAAATCTAAAATCTCAGTAGCAGCTCGGAGTCTGGCGGAATGGTGTGCCAACCAAGAAACTGGTGAATCGTGGAGAACTGAAAGTCTATAGACGTTTGGTTTATTCTGCTTACCCCACATAGATACCGGTGTGATGATACTTTTAAATCAGGTACCTACATGACGAATTGAAAATATAATTACGATTAATATAATCGTTATAATAAAACTTTCAATCAGACTAAAATTATTAATCAGTTTAATCATCAATTATTATGGCACTCTGGTTTGGAACGAAATATATACTCAGTGTGATGACTCGTAGTTCGCACAAAAAAGCGATGCGTACATCACATGCAACGCAAGACACTAAACGCTACTCGAGATGATATTTTCCTTAGGGTGATGTGATGAGTAATGAGTGATGAGTGATGTTTGGCTTACCTTTTCAAAGGTGATGTGTGATGTTGCATTACACTTCAAAGTACCGTTTTGCGCATGTCTAGAGCTGGGTATGTCAGGGCATGAAAGTAGAATTAAGCGGTCGAAATGAGTGTTGGAAAAATCAATGGAAAGATGCCCTTTCTCCGTTTGTTCGGACATGTTAAAAGAATTGCAAATTAATGGTTAACAAAACAGATATGCTATGCGAATGTGGATATATGTAGGTACCGGGGAGAACAATATTGATGTACTAACATGAAATTGGTCGGGTATTATCCGAAGGTGGTGTCAAGTCTTCGAAACCGGCGTGTTTATAAGAAGAGAGTTATGAATATGCAGGAAGCAAGGCAAATCTGTCTGGACTGTGACGTATGGCACTCAATTTTCTCTGCTTAACCCGAAAGGCAATTGGCGTGAAGATATGTGTGTGTGTGTGTGTGTGTGCAAGTTAAATGGTGGTAGTGTTCTGCAACGTCTCGCCTGGGTCCACATTCGCTTTAGCTGTGGCTTTATGCCGCAATAGCTCTGTGCGTGTCACTGGCAAGTCAAGAGTCCTCATGTGGCATTAATACGCCACCTCACAGTTGTCATCGTGTTGGTCTAGGTTTCTTTGAAAGACTAATTGCCGTTGTGCCAGGCGGGTCGTAACAGGCGACCAATTGGCTATACATGTCATTACCTTCGTGGCTACTAGATGTTAGTGTTCTGCAACGTCTCGCCCGAGTGTTTGGTATTACCGCTCTACCTATTTCTGCCGTAATAACGTAAATACTTGTCATTGTCTTGTTGCGGTTCGGAGGGTAAGGTAAGGTAGACTTATACATGTGGCATTACCATTCCGCCACATGGATAGCAACACACCATCAACATCTTTGGTATAGGCGATGGTTTCTCTTTCCATCAGGAGAGCCATCTAGTTGTTTGCTATCTCATGAATAAATAGGAATATGTGTATGTTGTGTGTTGTAGCGTGCTGGTGCACCGGTGGCGCTACTTCTTCCCGCACAAGTGCGAGGGCGAGGAGGGCGCTCGGCGCGTGAGTGAGCTGCGCGGCGCGCTGGCGGCGCTGGGCCGCGCGCTGCTGCAGCCTGACATCGAGCTGCTGCGCATCGTGCTCGCCGCGCTCGACCTGCTCAACGCCAAGTGGAAGCTCTACCACAAGGTGCTGCCTCACTATCACCTCCTGTCTACTGTCTACCGCGCCACACGTGTAGACTACACCACTGATTACAGATGTAACGGGTAGCTGTTTGGCCGGATACCGGATATTCGGCGAAACTTCGGCTGGGTGGTCAGAAAACTGGCAGCTAAACTGATGTTAAGCTGGCCTGACACTCTGACACTCGCCTATACCTACCGCGATAAGCACCTACCGCTCGCGACAACTCAGCTTTGCAAATCAGTCGGGGCCGCCCCGTGCTTATGAGTACACGCGTACCTATTCATGTACGACGGCCTGCCGATCATCGTCGCAACGTGAGGTTTATTACTGTAGGTACTCTTATAAAATGGGAGATTCGTAATATAAAATAATAGCTGTGTGGATGATTGTCGCTAAACAGAAGGATGCAAAGTTTTCGTTTTTTACTTTACCGAAACATTCTGAAACGTAATAAATATTTGTTTTGTTTAGTTTACTCGTAATTTTATAAGTAGGTTTTAAGTACTATAGGTAAGGATTACGTAGATTTATCATGCCCCAGTATTGCAACTTGAAATGTGCCATAAATTATATTTTAACATTAATTAATTATTAAAAAAATTCATTTTCCCCGTGTTGATCAGAGTTTCTTTGAAGTATAGAGCAAATGCGACTATTCCAGGCAAGTTGTAAAAGGCAACCGATTGTCTATACGTGTTACTACCATCGTGACTAGTAGGTGGTAGAGTTCCGCATCGTCTCACCCGGGTATATGGTACCACTGCTTACCTATTCCTGCTGCAATAGCGTCAAAGCTTGTCATTATCTTGTTCCGTTTTGGGCGTTAAGTTGGGCGGTAGACTTACGTGTATAGCATTGCCATCCCGCTGCACAGATAGCAACGCATCATTAACATCTTTGGTGTCTGTAGGCGATAGAGTATCTTTTTTTTGATATCATAAAATAGCAAACAAGAAGATGGGTCTCTTGATGGAAAGAGTCAACTATCGCCTTTATAGACACCAAAGGTGTTAATGGTGCGTTGCTAACTTGTGGCGAGGTCTAATGCCACATTTATAAGTTTACCGGCTACCTTACCCTCCAAACCGGAGCACGACAGTGACAAGCACTGAAGCTATTGCGGCAAGAATAGATAAGGTGGTGGTACCAGACCCGGGCGAGACAATGCAGTACTCTACCACCTAGTAGCCACGATGGTAGTGACTCGTATAGCCAATCGGTCGCCTTTTACGACCTTCCTGGCAGAACAGCAGTTGGCCTATTCTTCAAAGGAGCCCGAAACCAACACGGGGAATCTTTGATACAATCCTGATTTATTTATTAGATTTTAGATTATAAGCTAAATTAGTTTTTGTTATTTTATTCTATTTAAATAAAAAAAAAACCTTAGAAAAATCTTATCTCAGAATTCTGTCAATTTAACTTAGATTTTTGAGATCCGCAGTCGTACTGAAGATACCCAAAGATAAATCCTAAACACAGATCACTAAGAGAGAACTAAATGTTTTTCCACTTTATTTAGCAATCATTCCCCAAGCTTAAAATATTTTTAAAGGCCGGTAAGTTAAGAAGTTGATATCGAATGTTAAGGATATATTATATTAAAAGGATATATTAAATATAAAGGTAATAACTAAAGCAAACGATGTATGGGGTCGCGACCGTGTTCTTTAAGTCATTTGAGATTTAGTCGTGAAATATAATTTACTGTATGTCGTTAGGCGATATTTCGCACGGAGTTCATGGGCGAATTCCTGACGGTGCTGGTGGGCGGGCTGGCGGAGCAGGGCGCGCGCGCGCTGGTGCGCGAGGAGGCGCTGGCTGCCGTGCACGCCATGGCGGCCGTGGACTTCGCCGCCTTCCGCACCGCCTTCCTGCCGCACCTGCTGCGCGCCGCCGGCCTGCCGCCGCACCGCCGCGCCGCGCTCGCCTTCCCCGCCGACACGGTACCACACTAACGCCCACACGCCCACATGCCGACACGATACCACACTAACGCTCACATGCCGACACGGTACCACACTAACGCCCACACGCCCACATGCCGACACGATACCACACTAACGCCCACACGCCCACATGCCGACACGATACCACACTAACGCTCACATGCCGACGCGGTGCCACACTAACGCCCACACGCCCACATGCCGACACGGTACCACACTAGAGCTTTCCCGCCGACTCGGCGCGACACTAACGCCCTCCCGCCGACTTGGTACGACACTAACGCCCTCCTGCCGACTCTGTGTCACGTTATTGCTTTCCCGCCGACTCCGTGCGACAGTTTGATAAGTACTGACATGTATCGGATGGCGTGGTATGTCGTCGCGTTTTAGCAGTATGTTTCCACCTAACGCCTTCCCGCAGGCACGGCACAATGCCGTGCGCTTGCGTCCCCGCCGGCACTTATCGGCACACAAATTAAAAATAATCATCCAATCAAAATATCAACCTTTGAGGGACTCAATGCTTGATATCGTATTTACACAAAAGACTGTAAGGCAAGCTTTGTTTTCCCTCAGCATTACTAAGTCGAATAGGCTAGACGATATTCCCGCCATTATACTAATAACCCATGTTACCGAGCTTACACTGGTGTTACCGCAGTTTTTTCTCTCTTACGATTAGGCTGCAATTTCTGCGGCTTGGAAGACTGCCCTAGTTCACCCCGTTTCCAAAAAAGGCAACAAATCCGACCCATTAAATTACTAATCTATAGCAATTGCCTCATTAATCTCTAAAGTGATGAATCTATCGTTAATAAAAAGCTGTTATAATACCAGAAAGAACATCAGCTATTAGCTGATGATCTTTCAGGTACTATAACACCCACACCCATATACGTCTTATATTTCTTTAATATTTAGGTGCAACTTATGACATTTTAATTCAAAACGAATCAATTATTAAATGACACAAAACTTTTCATACGTTTTAACATAATAGGTGGCATAATTTCACATTTCGATTGATTTCAACATTACCATATTAGTAATATAGATTATTTTTCCCTGACCGAAAATAGTAATTCCGTGATCTTAAATGACGTTTTTGATAATGAATAGAGATGTCACTTGTTTTTAAAACTTTTCGACATTACCCAATTCGACATTTGCGCATGAACAAGAACAACCCACAAATCTAGTGTTTGAAAACGGCTGAAAAATGCCGGTTCGTAGTGATTTTTAGCGAATTTTATAAAGATTTTTTTGGAGCGTGTCTGAGATGAGAGCGCTTCATAAACCTATATAAACCGGTTTAAGACAAAACCGCGGAATAAGTAAGTTCCCCACACACATGCCATTTTTACTATATATTTTTTCCGTGGTCCGAACCGTGAAAATGTTATAGGGGACGTATTATGTACATTTCATTTCTTACCAATACTTCTTTTGAACCCAATCTCATTCGCTTCAGTCTGAAGGACAAATTCTGTGAGTAGCGTCTTTACGCTCTTATCTCTACCGCTTTAATCCTTTCTGATTTACCCAACTAGCAATCACTAAGGATAAGCACTGAATTACGCAGGGTAATACGGGCAGCTCGACTTAGAAATCTACAGCTCATAGCAATTAATAATTATTGGGGGTAATTTTTAACTCGTTATAGGTGATGAGTATTTTAAGTGAAATATTAAGTAACTTAAATGTATTCTCGTAGCATCGGCAACGCCTGTTTTCGTCCACATTGTAATATCGAAAAATGCATTGTAAAAAATTTCAATCTCTTTTCAGGATTACCCAACATTCACTCAAAACATACAGCGTTTGATGAACGACGTCAACTTCTACCGTAACCTAGCCGCCATAGAGAACCCAGAAATGATCTCGTAATATTTCAATATAATAATCGGTGCTGTGATTATAAGCTGGCTTGAATCAAATCGGTATGCAAGGGTTTTTAACACGACAATGAAATAAATATTCGAATATTTTAATGTGTATAGGTAACTTTATTTTATTTTTTTAAACAATGGTGCATTTTAACAGACTTGTTGATAGAAATTAGTATTATGTGTATTAGCTTCGTAAGGTGAAATGATTTTGTTTGTACTGTCATGCCATAGCACTGTTTCTCTAGTCATGAACAACTATTACTGGCACAGGAGAATGGATTTACAGATCTAATGAATGAGAGGTCATAGTTTGGTTGAATGTTTTGGTGCAATATATTTCACGATAATAATTCCCTTCTCTCATGGGACCAAAAGGGTTCAATGTTATTTATTTAACAATACAAGAAAATGTACTTTTAAGTGGTGAAATATTTTTTGTCGGTGTCGGTATTTGTGTCCGCATTAAACTGTCGTGTTTGATGAAGGCTGGATTAGTTTGACTAATCAAACTTCATTATATCCACACTTTATAAATTATTGATTATTTTCGGTGCAATTAATAAAGCATAACTTTATTTTAAAATCACCTGTGCAAAACTTCGATGGTGTAATATTCTTTTAATTTCAAAATATGAAAATATGAAACAGTTACTAGTTTACAGCTGTTTGCTTTTATCAAACCTACCAGCGCCTTCCTACCAACTATTGAAAGAACGATAGAATTTGGAGGTCTTCATGAAAAGAGCTTACTCTTTCTTAAAACACCAGAAACGCACTTGCAAGACCACTGGTATTACAACTGTTTATTAACGGCGGATCACAATCAGGTGAGTCTCTTGCCTATCTGCCCTTTATTCAATCAATTTTGATAGGTTAAAAAATTATAAATAATTTATTGTGTCTATTGGTATTGTTATAATGTACTTTTTCAGTTTACATCCTATTTATTAAGTTAAACTTCCAATTTGCAAAAGTAATAATAATATTAGTACCAAAATGAACTGCATTATTTCAGTGCATTACGCCGCACCTTGTATGTAATAATACGAAAAGATCTTTAGGTTGTATGATTATTGTTAGGCTTTCGCCACTTTTTTGATGTCAAATTCATCAAACTATAAAGTTCAAGTTATATTAGACACCAAAGTCAATATTAACTGTTGGCTGGACCATGACGCTGTATTATATCTGGAGACAACACTTCTAATACCTACTTGAAACCAAATTTCAAATATTGCTCTCATCTTCTGAGTTCTAACCCTCTCTTTTAATACAGCTGTATAAAAAGAGATGGGGAGACCTCATAGACAGAGATATAACGTAAATATTTGTTTCAATGAATACTACATGGGCTGGATAGCATTACCCATAACTGTTTTTCAAAAGAAAATTTAAACATCTTACTCAGTTTCAATTTGATTACTGTTAAATTTGAGCATATGATGACTGTATTTATGCTAAAATAAAAAAAAATGTAATATTAGTTATTACCAACACATTCGTTAGCTGCATTTGCATGATTGCAAAATACGTATTTTTATACACTTATTGCCATATATATAAGTTGTGACGCTTAGAGCTCAAACTGGATGTCGACGATCTGCGGCGCGGCGCGATCTAACACATAGATTGTTATGAAAGTGAACTGGATGACAGCGGCGCGGGCACATGTGTTAGAGCGCTAAATCGTGCCACTCTCGCCGTTGCGCCGCAGATCGCCGACATCCAGTTTGAGGCCATAAGATATGACTTGGCTTGAGGTGATCAGTTTTGCCATAGTTTTAATCTAGCCAACACCTGACCGTGGTCGTTTACAAGGTGTTATACATTTATATTTTCTATCTGCTATCTCTTAATAGCAGAGCTAAATTTCCTTGCAAATTTGGATTACTATTTTAACGTTTACTGAGGCCTACTGCTTCTTAAGATTGTTAAAAAGGCCATCGTAATTACAAAGGTAATTATTATGTTAGTCTTTATATAATTTTATTGGTAATATATTGTAAATACCTTTTTTATCAAAGGACCCAAGGAAATAAAGAAAAATGGTTATCCTTAAATATATTTTTATTGATGCTCCTTTAGAGTATGTTATTGTTTCTTAAGCATAGAATAAACAGCATTAACAATACTTTTATGACTAGCATATAGATTTAAATCAGGTGTGATGTCAACCCAACGCACTCCTATTGCGTCATCACCTGCCTGAAGATTTAAAGCACCAACAATAGATCCAGTTTCGTCATGGTAATTGTATGCTACTGTTTCCATCCAGGCATTGTCAGTGTTTCTTGGATCATCCACATAACCGCTATATATTTCAGTGCCAGCACTAAAAAACTCATTAAATTTTGTTTTCCATGCTTTCTTCTCAGCTAAAACATTAACAAGAGAATATGTTAAAGTCCGCTTGTGTCAAAAATTAAGTTTTTAAATGAATCAATCATAAAGAGTATAAGTCGATCAAAAATATTTAACAAGTTTGGTGCCATTAGATAAAAGATATTAAATATGTTGTTACATAGTTATATAGTGTGACTGGTAAGACTATTTACTACATATTATTTGCTTTATTTAATAACTAGCTGTGGGAATTTGTCCGCGCGGACTTCGTTTACTCCGCACTGCTCCTCCCCTGTAGGTGATAGCGTGATAATATGTAGCCTATATGTTGACCCGACCGTTGTAATATTCATGCAAAATTTGAAGTAAATCGATGCAGTACTTTTTGAGTTTACCCCGGACATACATACAGACAAACAGACAAAAAATCTAAAAACTATATTTTTGGTTTCGGTATCGATTGTAGATCACGTCCCAAGTATTTTTTTAAAAAAATATTCAATGTACATTTTTGACTTACCTACGATTTTATTATATGTATAGATTATAAAAATAATTTAGCTGTTATTATAGAATATTAAACAAACTGAGATTTCTTCTTAGAGAAATCGCCTCTGTGGTCTAGTAGTCCAGCGTTGGCGTTGACCACATGAGGTCCTGGGTTCGATTCCCGGGACGGGCACTTTAAAAAAGTGTTTTTTTTTCAGTTTTCTGAGAAACACAAAGTTGCCCGGGATTGGAAAGTGCCCGGTTGGCGATAGGCTTGCCACCTGTCAAATTTGTGTTAACAAGTATCTTCGGCAAATCGTGGGTGTACTTGTTGTACCTCTGCCTACCCCTTCGAGGATATGGGCGTGAAGATACTTAGACTTCTTCTGATAGTAAGATGCATCCATAGCCCTCAAATATGTCAGTAATCCGTTCAGGCTGGGATAAGCTTCATACACAAGTTTGTAGAATAACAAAAGATCCAAAGAGTTGCGCTTCGCGGAAAAGGGTTCAAGCCTCCTAAAATCATCTGAGTTCATCCAAAATACTAAACAAATCGTACCTTTGAATGGATATTCTAATCTTACACCCTATCATAAAGTAGATCAAACAAAACCCTTACAAATAAAAACGCGGATTTTCCACAAGAAACAAACAAAGGCGATCGATTGGCTATGCGAGTCACGAGTAGAGTTTTGCATTGTCTCGCCCGGGTCTGGTAGGTACGGTGGTACCTTGACCTTACCTATTAAAATTATATTATTAGTAAGGTAAACTTACGCATGTGGCATTAGACCTCGCCACAAGGTAGCAACGCACCATTAAACTCTTGGTGTCTATAGCCGATGGTTGAATTTTTCCATCAGGAGACCCATCTGCTTGTTTGCTATCTTATGATATAAAAAACACTTCTGATGAAAAGGTATTATAATATATCAAAAATGTAAATGGTGCATTGCTGGGAACTAAAACCTCCTGTACAACGCATAAGATTATCGGTTATGAAGCAACAACCTTAATCCTTAAAAGAGGCACGGGACCATCACATACTATAGTTTTCTACTTTTATTCCAGGAAAAAATTTACAAAGAGAGGTAAATTAGAATCACAGGCAGTCTTCAAGGGGAGTTAAATTCATAACTGTTTTAACATCAATAACTAAATAAGAGGATTGTTATAATATAGGAAAGTGAATTGAATGTAAATAGACATTTTGATTCACCATAATTCTTATAAGCTGACAACATATTATATGGTACATTTTTTTATCGACAACTTGTTTCTTGCGATAACTGACCGATGGGGATCGAATCTGGAATTTGATACTATAATCCAAATAAGTGACACTGGCAGTTAATAATGGGAGTCAATTATTAACTGCCAGCTTCTGAGGTATCTAGAGGAGCACCAGCTGATTAGTGACCGTCAGTACAGTTTTCGTCGCGGATGTTCAGCTGGTGATCTTCTGGTTTACATAACACATCGATGGGTGGAGGCAGTGGAGAATGTGGGAGAAGCATTATCAATTAGTTTAGATATAGCGAAGGCCTTCGATCGAGTATGGCACAAGACACTTCTTTCCAAACTTCCATCTTATGGGCTTCCTGCGAAATTGTGCAAATGGATCACCAGTTTCCTGACGGATCGGAGTATTAAGGTCGTAGTTTGTGGCGCATGCTCTGACCTTAAACTCGTCAATGCTGGTGTTCCTCAAGGCTGTAAGCTATCGCCTAAGCTGTTTCTTCTGCACATTGACATGTTGCGATCAAGCAGCATAATTGTTATGCGGATGACAGTACAGGCGATGTTTTATACTCTGGGCGCAACATAATTCTCGGGAACACGTCAACAAGTGCTGGAACAAACTTGTGTCAGAAATTGAAGCACAACTTTCCGTAGCTTCGGAGTGGGGTCGATTAAATTTGTTCCAGCTTAACCCCGTTAAGAAAGTTTGCGCGTTTACCGCTAAAAAATCACCCTTTGTCGTATCAACTCGTTTCGAAAATACTTCCCTGAAAGCTACAGCCAGTATTGGAATACTTGGAGTCGATATATCGAGCGAACTTAGTTCCGCGGTCACTTGATGACAAGGCTTAGCCTCTAAAAATCTGGGAGTTCTCAGCAGGGCCAGGCAGTACTTCACACCGGCCCATCGCTTACTGCTTTATAAGGCGTAAATCCAGCCTCATATGGAGTACTGCTTTCATTTTATATGCGGGAGCCCCTCAGTACCAGCTCCTTTCTTTTGATCGCATTCAACGTAGAGCTGTTCGAATCGTCGATGACGGGAATATTTCAAATTGGTTTGATTCTTTGGCGTTACGTAGAGATGTGACAACACTCTGAATCTTTTATCGGCTCATATCATGGGGAATGTTCCGAGGAACTTCACCATTACACATCGCGATAAAATTCGAAGTTTCATTCTCACCATTTCGATGTCTGTAAGGCCACAACCGTGCGATTTTCATGGCACTTTTTGCCCCGTAGTTCTTCTATGTGGGATCAGTTATCGGCAGAATTTTTTCCAAACGGATAAGAATTAGAGACCTTTAAGAAAAAAAAACCTTACTCATTATTAAAAGGCCGGCAATGCAACTACAAGACTCCTGGTAGTGAAGTTGTCTCTGGTCCGTTTGTCCTCTTCTATAAAAAAATCGAGGCAGACCATATTTGTAAGTAAACAGGCAGGAAGATTAATGCTAAGCGTATGTATTATGATATTATTTTTTCCCTACCAATGAAGACCTTAATACTATCAATATATTACATATTTAAATGTTTCTAACTTTCTGATGCTTCTAACGAATTCATTGCTTCTTCCTCAAATTCTCGAACAGCTGTGGCCGTGACTTTTTCACCAGGATCTACCATACCTCCTGGCAGTGCCCACTCTCCTGTGTCGCGCCGTTTAATAGCAACAAATTGTAACATTGACCTGAAATCAGGGCATTGGTGGTTACACTAGATTCGAGAGGATTGTCTAATAAAGTGTTGAAATACACCCTGTATTGCTAAAACACTAACCAGCTTTGAGGATTCTACTACTTAATCGTAAACAACTTTTGTTCTATAACTTTTAATAATTCATCAGGCTTTTATACAAAAACTAGCGACCTGCCCGCGGTTTCACCCGCGTAGCTTTTGTTCCCTTTGGAATATCGGAAATGTTTATATAATAAAACCTTCCTCGAGAATCAATCTTTTAAAAAAACTGCATCCAAATCTGTTGCGTAGTTTTAAAGATTTAAGCATACATAGGGACAGACAGAGAAAGCGACTTTGTTTTATACTATGTAGTGATAACAAGGCCTAGTTGGAAGTTTGTTTTTATAACGGTGGTGTTTTACGATAGGTATTGTGAAATATCGCGGTCATTTAAATGACACAAATATCAGATTGTAGCTTTGCTAAGAAAAGCGGATAATCGTAGCGTAGCGAGTTACTAAAACAATAGACGCCGCGCGGGAACAGTAGAGTGCTCATGACAAATACAGAATTTAAAAAATGTGAGAACAACGAAATTCTGAAAGTTTATTTTTGGTAAATATATCACGATTCACTTCTTGTTAAGTCATAGAACAAATGTTGTTTATAAGTAACCAAGTTCTGAGAGGTTGGTTATGTTTTACCAATAACTCTGTATACATGGGGCACACTAAAAGTTTTGCACTTCTAGCTAATCGGAACTATTTGAATTTCGAATGTTATATTTTTAAAATTTTGCAACCTTAAAAAAAACAATTGGCGGGAAATTATTTGTCAGTTGTTTTTTTTATCACACATCAAAGTTCTACTTACGCAGCGATGATTTTTTATGATTTTAAAAGTTCTCTTTCTCCGCAAGACTGTGCCGCTCGTCATCAAAATGCTTTTGGGAAGCACCTTGTTTGAGCACCGTGACGCGATGGTTTGCTGATTTTGAGAGAGGTCGCGTTTCTTTACATGACAAATTTCGTGAATTCGCGGCCTTCAATTGCCGTCAACGAAAATAATGTGGCTACTATTAAGCGGTTAATTGAAGAAAACTCCCGGATTACCTATGATACAATTCGAGGACTATTGGGGATTGGTATGCGTATGAGCCAAATTCAAAAAATTTTGCACGAAGAATTGAAAGTTCGGAAACTTTGTTGTCGTTGGATCCCTCATGAACTGACAGAGCAGAAGCGGGCTCGCGTGGAATTGTGCTCACAGACGCTACTGAAGTACGACCACGGACATTCTAATGCTGTTTATGACATTGTTACAGAAGACGAAACGTGGATTTATTGTTTTGAACCCGAAAAAAACAGCAATCTTGTGAATGGGTATTTGAAAATGAGAACAGGCCAACAAAAGTGAGACAGGCGAGAAACGTTGGTAAAAAAATGATCGCGTTTTTTTTTCTCAGCTACTATTTGTTTACCCAGGGTGTTAGAAAAAGTCCGCGAAAGACGACCCAAAAGCCGCATTCTTCTACACCATGATAACGCTTCTTCACAAACGGCTAAGAAAATAGTCATTTTTAGCTTCCGAAAAAGTAAATCTCGTCACTCATCCTGCGCATAGCCCCGACCTAGCACCCTGTGATTTCTGTATTTTTCCCAAAATCAAAGATTTGATGAGAGGTTTTACTTTTCTCCGAACTCCGAAGAGGCAGTGATAGCGTTCAATCAGCACGTAGAAAACATGCCTTCAGATCTGTGGTTCTCCTGTTTTAAAAAATGGTTCGATCGCATGAACAAATGTTTAAAATGTAAAGGAGATTATTTTGAAAAGCAATAAACATAATATTTTGGTTATAACATGTTGTTTTTTTTTTTTAAGTTACGCAAAACTTGTGACCTACGTATCTCATTATGGATTCAAATTACAACTTGAACAGAAATAAGTGGAATGTTATTTTTTCGAAAATAAAAAACTATTATTTTTTAAATCTTAAAAACCTTCAATTCCATGTAACTATGTATCAAATCAAATAACATGTTCCCTTGTAAGTAAATTCCTCCAAGTAAATTTACAACTGTCCACATATATATTTATATTATTAATTAGTACTAACCAAGAAGAGAAGCAGTTCTATTGATAGAGATAATCATCGCCCAAGATATTTATGTTGCATTGCTATCAGTGTGGTGTGATGGTAATGCCACTTGTATAAGATTACACGCTATTTTACTCTCCAAACGATCACTATAAAATCCGGGCGAGACGTTACAGAACTTTACCACCTAGTAGTCACGATGGTCGTGACAGCTAATCGTTAGCCTTTTATGAATTTGCCTGCCTAAAGGTACCTGACTTCTAAGCCACACTGCACTATGCACTATGTCGCAAAACTCTACAACTTCGGAAGGTAGTATGATATTAAACTGTTTCCCTTTTTGCTGCATGACAGAAAGCTATATGTACAGTGTGTAAGAAAACCCTGTCCGATCCGAAAAAGGCATATGGGTTGGTTAAAGGCATTACTGAAAAAAATATTAAAATGACTTTATTTCAAACAATAAAAAGATATTGTTATTTAATATTCTTATTTTTTCTTATATTTCCCTGGGCTTAAAGCAAATATTTCAAAAATGACAATACTTTGTCGGTGCTTGTTTCATTGTTTCGCTTTGGCGGCTTTCACACAAACACCGCACGAAGGCGAGGTCTTCGTTTTCGGCTTTTTTTAAAGGAACATTAAACGCGCCGCGTACCTTCGGTGGCATACGACTTGCGCGGCATTCTTAAGTAGGTGTTGTCATACTTAATGTATGAAAATACCATTAAAGACTACTTTTTTTTATTGAGAAAACTTATTACTTAATATCCATAAAATAATTTTACACATATGTAACCGTATTACGATACCAAATAACACCTTAAATTACCTGACAGAATTTTTTTTACACACTGTGTATCGTAATTCTAACAAATATAATATTTCAATAGTACGAAGATTAGCTCTTATACAGTTTATTAGAAGCAATAGTAGTTTTATTTCATAGAATTAAACTGTATAAGAGCTAGCAGGTAACCTGATAAGATGCAAACTTTACTACTAATAGATATGTACAACATCTCTTATGTTTACAGTCTTCTATACATTCTCTTATAAAAATACTTGTGATAAAGCTTTGTGGAGTATTAAATTAATAAAATTACGTGTTGCTACTTAAGTTTTCTTTCTTCCATCTTGTCACAACAGGGTCAGCTGCATGGTTAGGCCCCCACCGTCCTAAAACTCCCCTACCACATAGCCCTGTGCGGCCAAATGGATTAATTGGATATCCATTTACTATTCTATACAGTCCTGTATAACTTTTCCTATTCACTGTACCATCTAAGTCATTCCATTTAGGGTTAAAATTAGAACTACCTGAAAATTAAATAACAATTTACTCTAAATATCTGTCCCATGCAGTTTCATCATTGGTTGTTTTGGCACATAGTTTAAAACTGCTTTTTAATGTCATAATATCCTAAGAATTGACTTTCCTGTTAGAAAGAGATAATTATTACACCCTTGCTGCGTGCACGACATTTTTGGTCTGGGCACCACCATAATGGTCCGGGCACCACCGTTTTGGTCCAGGCTCCATCATTTTGGTTCGGAAACCACCATTTTGGTCCGGGCACCACTGTTTTGTGTGTGTTTGTTTGGGTTCCTTTGAAGAATAGAATAACTGCCGTTCCACTAGGCAGATCGTAAAAGATGACCAATTGGCTATCACACAGTTCTGCAATGACTCACCGGGATATTTGATACCACTGCCTTGCCTATTGCTGACATTATAGCATCAATGCTTGTCATTGTCGTGTTCCAGTTTGGAGTAAACTTGTAATGTGGCGTTGCCACACTGCCACATGGACAACAATACACCATTAACACCTTTGGTGTCTATAGGTAATGGTTTCTCTTTCAAAGTCAAAGTAAAAACATTTTTTTAAAAATTATCCTTTACAGGCACTTTTGACGAGTCAACATTTTTTGAGTTACTACCGGATCGGAAACGCGGCCACACACTGAGAAGATCCGGCGGAAGAAACTCAGCGGGCTTGTCTTTTTTTGTGCACATACATTTTTTCTAAACAATGTTTTTACAATTAAAATTACAATGTATTTATGAATAATATATTATAATTACTATGAGACTGCTATGTGGAGCAATTAATCCCATGTCTTATTATCATCCAAATATTCAGATATTTTATAGAAACCTTTTTTACAAAGTTTAGATTTGATACATTTTTTTATGTATTGGTAGATCTTTAATAGCATTTGGAAGTTTATTGTAAAAGCGTATAGATTGCCCCATAAAAGAGTTACTTATTCTGTGGAGACGTGATACATGCAGAGCAAGATTGTTTTTGTTCCTTGTGTTTACATTATGTACATCACTATTTTTCTTTAATGAAGAAATATTTTTACGAATATATATCAAGTTTTCAAATATAAACTGTGATGGTACGGTTAAAATATTAATTTCTTTAAATTTTTCTTTTAGGGAAACTCGTGGACTGAGATTGTAAATAGCTCTTACAGCTCTTTTTTGTAAAACAAAGATTGTATTTATATCAGTGGAATTTCCCCATAGTAGAATCCCATAAGACATAATACTATGAAAATAACTAAAATACACAATTTTCGCAGTGTCTACGTCACTAATCTGTCTCATTTTTTTAACTGCAAAAGCTGCTGAACTCAGTCTACTCGTTAATTTGTCGATATGTGGTCCCCACTGTAGTTTTTTATCTATCGTAATCCCTAAAAAGACAGTAGAGTCCACAAGATCCAATTTGTCCCCGTTAAGTTGTACATTGGTATCTATATGCCTTACATTAGGCGTTGAGAATCTAATACACTTGGTTTTATTTCCATTTAATAGGAGGTTGTTAACATTGAACCAGTGTACAACTTTTGAAATCGCAATGTTCACTTCATCATACTTACCGTCTTTTCACTTTAAATAAAAGTGAAGTGTCATCCGCAAACAGTACGATTCCATGCCTATCGCCAACAAAGAAGGGCAAGTCATTTATATATATCAAAAACAAAAACGGACCAAGAGAGCCATCTGCTTGTTTGCTATCTTATGATATAAAAAAAAAAATAATCACCTATTATAACTATTGATGTAAAAATATGTCCTTAAATTATCACTCATGATGTAAATAGTATGTTACCATCTACGTAATAAGAAAGTAATGCATAAGTTTTCCAGCCGCACCAAACCAATTGAAACAAAAATGTAAATTCTAGCGTTAACACTATTGTGACAGAAAATGATAAGTGCTTAAAGCTCTCACTATTGTCACAAAATGGTAAGGTTGGTACTTGGTACCATCAACTAAATGTAGGCATAATGCTGTAGAACCATACTACCAATTAGTTATTTTGGTGGCGATCCATTTTGCCAAATGTTTGCATATTACAAAATGGCCAGTGAGAAGGATGATGCTCTTCTTATCTCCAGTCAAGCCAATAAAACTTAAAATCCAATATAAAAAAAAAACTCTAGTTTTTGTTTATATAACAATAGATGTAAGTTAATTTTATTTCACAAAAGAAAACTCAAAATTTTATGGAAATCATTGCTAGTTAGTAGTTACTTAAATGTTTAAAACTGTCTACTGTACTGTAAACTTTAAGTAGACAGTTTTTTAATTTAAGTAACTAGCAATAATTCATTTGCAACTTATTGAAAGAATTTTTGAGTGAATTTAAATGTTAACTACAGCGAGTACTGGCCTTAGCTTTGATTAAGGTGGAGCAAGATTTTCACCTTCTACATCGTGATTCGGGTGTTAATTGTTTTTTGGATTCGGCAATTTGGTGCCCTTTGATGCCTGGTGCCTACAGCGTCCACTCCCCTTGGATTGGGTTTAGAAACGTGCCGCATCGATAGAGGAAATCTGAAGCTGTGGGGGCTTCCAGAAGGTCTTCTGATAACGCCCCGTTAGTTTTTTTTGCCGGAGACACCTAATTTTTTTTCAAAAATAAAAATTTAGCATATTTTTAGGTTAGGCGCGTAAATATTTGCGAAATACCGTATCCCGCCCGTGAGTTGCGTTCGAATTTTTTTTTATACAAAGATCTTTATTTGCTAAATCTTTACGCAAAATTTTAATTTGCGGAAATACGTATTTTTTTAGAAAAAAATATATGATAATTGTTTTTTTTTGCAAATTACGAAAAATATTCAAATAGCTTTGGTTTCTTTTTAGATATAGTAGTCTTCTTAAATTAATGACAGATCCGAATCAGAGCACCCCAACTTGCACGTGGTCTTGTTTGTTCTACCCCTAGTGTTTTTAGAAATCGCGAAGGCGCGGAGGGAGGCAGCCCCCGCCCGCTGTCACAAAGCGTAGGCATGGTGCCTGTGCTTTGTTACGTAAAGGCGGAGGGGCTGCACTTCCGCAGCGCCGTAGCACACACAATCCGACTAGTATTAATATTAAAAAGCTGTATGAATCTTAAATCATATTTTTAAGTAACAAAGTGCATGTTATAGAAAATTAAGAAGAACCTAACTTCAACATTAAAAAATAAAATAATGTAATAAATAATACTTTTTCGGCGAAGGGGGTGGGGGGGATCGTGACTGCGATTATTTCTCTTTTTTCTCCTATTTAGTGGCATAATTTAAAATTTTTGGGACATTTTGTATTGCAGTTTTGTGACGGAAAAAGTTCATTAAAAAACCTATGTATTTCCAGCAGGGGGTTTAAGGGGGGTTGAACACCCCTCCTCCCCCCTCCCCAACCACCTATCGATGCGGCACGTTTCTAAACTGTAACTCTCCCCTTGCTCTATTTCAAGCCAAGGTGACTATAGTGAAATTTATTTTAATTACCTATTTCAGGGTCTGCCCAAATTTTACCAATCACGCTTGTTGATGTGTAATTTGGTGGATTGTATTCATTAAATTCAGTTGTCCAAGGAACTTTATCATCAGGAACTGGAAACCTTTGTATTGATGATCTTGGATATATACAAGACCGGCATTTAACATGTTGAGTCATCATTGCAAATTTGACCATACCTTAAATTAGAACATTCATTGGTTGATTTAATAAGTGACAGTTATTGATTTCTCCCTGGTTTTAATTTCGGTTAATAAAGAGAGGCAAAATTTCCAAGGGCTGTGCAGTTTATACTAAGAATTGAGGCAGTATCTTAGCACCTTGCCTAATGCTATTATATGAAAGTTAATTTATTAGTAAATAAATTTTAATTACTAACATTCAAATAATAATAAATTAACATGTGAAGGGAAAACTTTGTACTCCCTTTTAAGACAAATGTGCAAACGGTGGAGTATGGAATTCGAACAGTTGAAGTTTACATTGCGGAGGAATGCAAAAACCTAACATTTTTAAATAAAATGCATTATATTTATAATGCAGTGCAGTGTGTTAACTGTTAAGTTTATTTTTATTAATTTAATGTATTTACATTAAATTAATAAAAATAAACTTAACAGTTAACACACTACATGTAACATGTTATAATATAAACCCGAGATATAAACACATGTTTACTTATTTTCTTTAGGGCCAACGTCAGTTGTCAAACTTAAGGGATTTTATAGTTTAGTCTATGGTCGAATTTCGGCCTATTAGGCGATGGCTAGTAATTATAAATGTTCCTCTATTGCATTGATCTTTTGAACAATACCAATATTTTGATTTCAGACAGGTGAATAAGAATATAAATTTGTTTGCAAAAGCAAGACATTTTTGCTCTCAATGGAGAAAGCGAGATAATTCCCAAAGCAGGACAAATGGTTACATTACCCATACCTCAATTTGTTTTAATTTAAATATCTGTAGGTTTGTTGCCAATATAGGATATATTGGAGACTCACTGAGTTTGGTATCTATTGTTTCGAGCTTTATATATTTTGCTAATTTATTTTCTATTTCTGGAACTATACATGATACATACCTAGGTACTATATTTTGAGTTTCATCAATGAACATAAAGCTAAAAGATAACTAACATTGTAAGTATGTCATGAGACTTATCAGCTATAGTGTACAGCAGGACATGAAGAGTTCAAAAAATACTAGTAAAGATTTTTAGTAGTTTTCATAAAAGGCTTAATTTGGAGTAAGTAAGTAACTTGGAGCATGTCCAAGATGAGAACTCATGAACCCAAATAAACCAGTTTAAATTGACAATTTTTGCTGGTGTGTCCATCAGGCTCACTGGACAAAAAGTGGGAGTGGCGAACATAAAAGATTTTAAAAAACTTCTATAAACTAGTTTTTTATTGAAACCCTTATAATTTTGCACCATTAGGAAACTGGTATTTTGGAAGTTATGGTTTTTTTTTTTATAGTAGAGGGGGCAAACGAGCAGATGGTGCACCTGATGGTAAGTGATCACCGCCGCCCATGGACATCCGCAATACCGGGGGTATTGCAGCTGCGTTGCCGGCCTTTTAAGAATGAATAAGCTCGTTTCTTGAAGGTCCCTAAGTCGTATCCATTCGGAAACACCCCCGAGGGTAGTAGATTCCACAAAGGAGTAATGCGAGGCAAAAAGTGTCGATAAAAGTGCACGGTTGTGGTTTTCCAGACATCGAGGTGGTGAGGATGGAACTTTAAATTTTGACACGATGTCCGATGGTGGAATTTATCGGATAATTTATCGAATTTATCGGTAGAACTAAACTTTATAAAATGATATTTATGTTCTTGCCGTGATTTAGTGCATGTATAGGAGGTCTTACTCTAAAGGTCTAGTTATGTTTATATTCTCATTCTGCATAAATTTTAAACTGACATTAAGCATTCGCATTGGGATCAGAAATATAGGTAATTCGTATAATACAGATTAGTTGTGCACAAGACGTCGAAAGAAACTGCCTCTTGGAGTAAGGAGAAACCTATATACCTATATCAGAAATCGGAAAGCTTTATTCGAAACTTTTTACGTTATTTTGACACGTCAACATTTTTTAAAACTATTAGGTACCGGACAAAGAGTATACAATACTACGTAAGGTACCGGATCGGAAACGTGGCCACATATCAAATAATAAATTTTTAGAAAGAAATTTATTTGTATAAAACAGCTTTCTGTTGATTATCAAAATTTGTTTGAATATCAACAGAAAGCTGTTTGACAGGATATTGATAATGTAAAATTGCTACAAGACACAACTCTTACTTGCTGATAAAAGTAAAATTAAACGTATAAAAATTCTATTACACATGTACATTTTGAATTTTGTTTCAAAATTAAAGTCGAAACCGGTCTATTGAGCGTAAAAATCAAGAGTAAACAACACAGCAAATATAGTCTTAAGTCTGATAAAAGTCACTACTAATACACTAACATGTTTTACAAAAAAAGTAATTTTTGATTCAATGTTTAGAATTTTGGTTATGATACATATTATTAATTTTGTAGATGGTCAAAATTCAAAAATCAATATCAATCAATATTCAATAATCATTAATCACTGATTAAATTTGGATTAAATTATTCACAGCAGTTTTAACTTTTAATTGTTAGCACTGCAGATCCGCGATAAATTATTATTGAGTCAGAGCCGAAAATTATTGTACTTTTTAGAAAATTATTGTACATTAATAAAGTTATAATAAACTTTTATTTAGGACATTATATTGAATCCAGTTGACATAAATACGTTACAGTACCCGGCGATAAATATTGCACATCGAACTTTGGAAAGAGACAATCGGATAATTTCGGCTTCGTAGAGCGTTATCTCTGTCCCACACTAACTATGTGACTAGACTTGCGCAAAATATATCCGAGAAAAGAAAAGAGTGATATGTATCTTTCAGAGTTACGGATATATATCACTCATTTATATCTTCAACTCCTTATAACTCAGTAGAAATCAGAATGATTGGGATTGGTGACATGTTTAGATTTAATGAGAATATAAGGAAATGAAATGATTTACAGATTTAAAGACAAGAAAAAGAGTTGAAATAAACGATATGTATTTATGGATTCTGTTTGGTATTCTTTTACTTAATTATTTAAAAAGCAATCACGCTTGTTTTATTTGATACTAAGGATTGACCGCGGCTTCCACTGCGTGTGAAAGAATTATGTAAATTACATTTAACCGACTTTTAATGTTTTTAAAATGAGAAGTAGGTGTATTCGCCGATATATTAAAGATTTCAAGTTTCTAGTCTTAAGGGTTTAACCGGTGCGATATAATGACAAGATAAACAGTTAAAATAAATGATGTATTTATGGTAAATCGAACAGAATCGATATTATTTTATTAAATTATTTAAAAACAAACGCTTATTTTCTATTATGCGTGCGTTTTTAAAACAAAGTACAAACAAAATAATTCTCATCGCTGTTTATTATTACTATCCGCATTTTAACAATATTAAAGATATCTTAATCCCATTAGTTTAAGGTACAACTTTGTGTGTATGTAGTTCGATGCTACAACATTCTTCATTCCGAATGATGGTTTCCTCTCTTTCTACTCCCTGATAAACATATCATTTCTTTCATTCTATTCCGCTTAGATGAAATACAATCACTCTGTGATATAAAGATATAGAGAGTTAGTTTGAATACTACGGAGTTACTGATATATTCACTCCTTTGTAAAGATTATATCTTTTTCAGTTAATCACTCCTGAGTTACACAAGTCTATATGTGACGTTTAGTCAGTCGTTGTTCAAGTACGATGGAGTACGGTCGCGTCCCGATCAAAATATATATTAAGAGTTGCTAACACCCACAAATTTAAATAATTTAAAGTTGTAATATGGCATCTTTCGGAAAAAGAGGGAAACCTTTACGAGGTCAGTCACGTGAAATTATCTACAATGTTTATAAATACTTTGTAACCGAAGCTGATAGATTTAAAAAAAAAGTAGATGAAAATGTAAGTTGTTATTTTAAGAAGATTCAAGAGCGAGTTGCAAATGCCACTGGAATTTCAAGAAGAACTTTGAACAATATATTAAACGAAGTCAGTACTGAAACACATTCGACTGAAATTAAGTTCAGCACTCCAAAAAAAGGGAGATCAAAAAAGCAATTTCGTTTGGATATGGACGATTTTGATTACGACGTTGTTCGAAGAATGGTGTATGATTTTCACTTACGATTTAATGAACTGCCAACAATAAAATCATTAAAAGCTAAGTTATCTGAAGCTATTAATTACAATGGGTCTGAAAAAACGTTGAGAAAAATATTTCGTGACATGGGATTTCAGTTCACTAAAATGGAAGATAATCGAAAAATTCTAATGGAAAAGCACGACGTTAGTCTCAAACGAATGGAATACCTTGATAAAATACGCAAATTTCGCGAAACAGGAAAAAATATCGTCTACATGGATGAGTCATATATACATGCATCCCACACTAAAGGGAAATCTTGGAGTGACGATAAGAAAAAAGGAGTAAAAAAGCCAATTTCAAAAGGTCAACGTTTGATAATAGTTCATGCGGGAAATGAAAAAGGCTTTGTACCCGGTGCTTTTTTAACGTATAAATCCACGGTCACTACAGGTGACTATCACAATGAAATGAATAACGATAACTATGAGAAATGGCTGGTTAACCAATTAATCCCAAATATACCCAGTGATTCTGTTCTAGTTATCGACAACGCACCCTATCACAACAAATATGTTGAGAGACCCCCCAACTCAAACACCATTACACGGGAAATGATCAACTGGTTAAACAGACATGAAATTCCAGTTGATCCAAAATTAACAAAAACCCAGATTTACGCTATTATATGTCAGCACAAGGAGAGGTATACAGAGTTTTCTGTGGACAAAGTACTTGCCGAACATGGGCACACTGTGTTGCGATTGCCACCATATCATCCGGATTTTAATCCAATTGAAAATATATGGTCTCAACTGAAAGGCTATATAGCCTCTAGAAATGTGGGTATGAACTTAACTACAGTAAAAACATTATTGACTGAAAAAGTAAACATGATCGGCGCTGAAGAGTGGAAAAAGGTTTGCGATCATGCAATCAAATGTGAGAATGAATATAGAAGCATTCAACACAGTTTAGACAATTACACTGATAGATTAGTAATAAATACGGCTGATAGTGGCAGTGATATTGACCTCTTTGAGAGCACAGATAGTGAAATGGAAGTAATTGAGAATTAGAATTATTATTATTTTTATTGCAATGTCTCATTTTAGCAATAGGTATAATGTTGTTTATTATGTACACTAACGCTGTAATGTTCCAAAATAATTAAATACGTAAACATAATGTAAACATGTTTTTTTATTTTATTTTACCCCAACCTAAAGCCATCACTTATAGAAAAATTAGTGTATTTTATACAAAGAATAAAAATATCAAAAGAAGCAAATCATACTTGTTTTAACAGCTCCTAATAGGTACCGGACTGTTTGTATTTTGTGCGACAGAGATAACGCTCTACGAAGCTGAAATTAGCCGATTGTCTCTTTCCAAAGGTCGATGTGCAATATTTATCGCCGGGTACTGTACATACTCTTTGGTTGACATGTTGAGTGTTGACATGTGGTTGACACTTCTTTATAGCGACTGTACACGTTGGGCAAGGCATTGGGCCAACATAGTGAATTGTAAATGTGAATAAATGTTTCTGTTTATACATTGGTGTATTGACCATTCTGCATTAACTCTTTAACAAAGATGGACGTAGAACCTCTTACAGCAGTAAGAGTTGTCATTAAAGATTCCTTTTCCTTTTTTAGTTCAATAACAGGAATACTTATCTTTTTTTTGTATATCATAAGATAGCAAACAAGCAGATGGGTCTCCTGATGGAGAGTCAACCATCACCTATAGACACCAAAGATTTAATGGTGCGTTGCTATCTTGTGGCGAGGTTTAATGCCACATGCATAAATTTACCGCCTACCTTACCCTCCAAACCTGAACACGACAGTGACTAGCGCTGACGCAATTGCAGCAGCAATCTGCTATATGTTTCTAAGCATAATTAACCTGAAATAAAAGTATTAAAAATGGTATTTTTTAATAACCTAACCTAATACCTAATGACATCTGAACCAGTGCACTGCTCTGAACCTCCTCTTTCAATATTTTCCTAATAAAATATGGATGTGAAGGCGTAAAAAGAAAGACATCTTTATTATGTTCAATATATAGGTATAGGCGTTAGTTATGTCTTTGCATGTGCCAGTTTGCTATTTTGTATATAAAAAGCCTCTTATTAAGGGCATAAACCTAATGCCAAAATTAAACTGGAGCAGACGCACTGCATATTTGTTTTAATTCTAAACGTAAGCAATTGATTTTGCAAAATATTTTCCATGTACTTCGGCTTAAAGAATTTTATTTCTCAAAAGGACATTGGTTCACTCAACTCAACAGCGAAATTTTAACAAAATTTACTATAGGTAGGTAGCCTAAACTACTATAGGTAGGTAATTGTAGCAACTTGGGCTGCTTCGACGAAAGAAAGAAGTTGCGTGTAGGTATACAAGGTATAGTAGAGAGTGAAAATGACCAACCATATGAAAACGGTTGAAAAATCAAACAATATTACATAAAATATGCGATCTCATTCGTCTAAACATTCAGCGATCAGTAAAATTATTCGTATCTGACCCTGGCATGGGTATTCAATCAGTACCAATCGAAAGAAACCAGACGATTGCTGACAAAAACGAGTAGAAACGTTGATTTCATCTGTGCAATGGGCGACCTTCAATCGCTGCAGCAATCAACTCATCCACTGTTTCGAAGATGCAGCAGTGGTTTTTCTTACACAGAAACTGATGACCTTTCAGATGAGCTTTGGATCGTTCGATAGTCCGATGGTACCAGATACCTAGGTACAAGGCGTCACTTATAATGCTGCTGCCACTTATAAGGGCCAGGATGGGGACATGTAGCACCGCATTTTCGTATAGTCCTACCCCTCCCCTATATCGAGGAACAAACGAAATTCGGTAGTCTTATCGTACTAGAAATCGATTTTTTTTTCATTCTTTTTTTCTTTTTTTTAATAGCGCCACCCGGTTTTTCGCATTGCAGCATAGCCATTTCGTATTCTCCAATTAACGACGAATCTAATTATGTATATACCATCCGGTAGTCTTATGGGACTAGGTTTTGTGTCGTGGGCTCTTAAACCATAATGTTAGTAGTAGTATTTTCAATGTAATTTCCATGACCCATTAATATTCTATACATTTTTAGGAAAAAAGTGTCGAATTTTCGTATGTTCTTTAAATTTGCATAAACTTTAGAAATGTTTGTGTAATTTACTTTAATTTAGTGATTTCAAAAATACCATGGAAATCACACGGAAAACCATTTTTTGAAAGAATCACCCACAAAACAACGCATGTTTTCTCCCCTTCTCGAAAGTTAAAGAAACTTTAAAATTCCTTTTTTTGGGTATCCATTTCATTTTTTTTTTCTACCTATATCATAAAAAAATGTTGGACTTGCAAATTTTGAATTTAAAGATCTATTTTCGGGCGGCTTGCACCAAAATGCTTAAATGCATTTAGTCCCTTAAACATGTTTAGCAAATATCAAAACGCCTTAAATGCTTTAAACGTATTTAGTGACTTAAAATGATTTAGGGCGGCTTGCACCAAAATGCTTAAATCATTTTAAGTAACTAAATACGTTTAAGGTAACAGCTTTTAAGGCGTTTTGTCATTTGCTAAACATGTTTAAGGGACTAAATGCATTTAAGAATTTTGATGCAAGCCGCCCTTAAGCATTTTATTGCAAACCGACCAGACTATTAAATTTAAACAAAAAGTATAAGTACATATGTGTTTTAATTGTTTTATTACACTTTCATGTTTCGTATTTTGAAGCTAAAAATTTTAACTCTTCTATATCGTGCCATAGCTCTGCGTGGTACAAGGCTGCTGTTTCCACTTCCACTTCTGCTGCCGTTACTAGTAAAAACATAAAAATGAAAAATATGTGAAATTGTTATAGACGAACAACTACACATTTTCGAGATTTAATGTTAAAAAAAATAAACTCGTTTATCCCAGGGGTAAACGAGTTTTTAACAATGTGAGTTTATTCCTGATCTACATACTAGTAAGACTTTCGAGTTTAATCCAAATTCAACAGTAGTTCCAAGCTGTGCTAGACATTTCAGTATTTATTTAAATAATTTAAATACTGCCCCAATAGTCAAGTGGTTAGGGGACCTAACAACGATCCGAGTTACGGATTCAGTCACGACCAATTTTTAGACCTGTAAGCAAGTGCGAGTTTTAGTATGTATAAAACAAATCATTTAAATGGCTTCCTGTGCCATGGTGTGGGAAAGTCAGCTTAAACATCAAGTTACAGAAAATAATGGTTTATACTTTCACTGATATGTTTTTTTTTTTATTTCCAACATATTAAGAGCTAAGCGGATTTCAAGTATGCATCATACTCTACTATATAAATAATAAATTTTATCCATCTCTGTTGAACGAGAACACGTGGAAGCTCCCAACGGACATTAATCATTAATTATTCAAATTAAAATTTATTTTTAATTTAATTATTATTATACTATAATTATAGTACTCGAGCGATCGTGTTCGACGGTGTTCGCGTAACGCCTGTTAAAACGCCTGTTAAAAACGCCTGTTAAAAACGCCTGTTAAAAAACGCCTGTTAAAAACGCCTGTTAAAAAACGCCTGTTAAAAAACGCCTGTTAAAAAACGCCTGTTAAAAAACGCCTGTTAAAAAACGCCTGTTAAAAAACGCCTGTTTAAAAACGCCTGTTAAAAAACGCCTGTTAAAAACGCCTGTTAAAAACGCCTGTTAAAAAACGCCTGTTAAAAAACGCCTGTTAAATAAATATCGCCTGCTAAAAAACGCCTGTTAAAAAACGCCTGCTAAAAAACGCCTGCTAAAAAACGCCTGTTAAAAAACGCCTGCTAAAAAACGCCTGTTAAAAAACGCCTGCTAAAAAAACGCCTGCTAAAAAACGCCTGTTAAATATCGCCTGTTAAAAAACGCCTGTTAAAAACGCCTGTTAAAAAACGCCTGTTAAAAAACGCCTGTTAAAAAACGCCTGTTAAAAAACGCCTGTTAAAAAACGCCTGCTAAAAAACGCCTGTTAAAAAACGCCTGCTAAAAAACGCCTGTTTAAAAACGCCTGTTAAAAAACGCCTGTTAAAAAAATATATATAAAATTATAAAAAATTATATAAATTTTATAAATTATATAAATAAGTTTATTTTAAATTTATTTTTATAAAAAATTAGTTTTAATATTAATCAATTTATTTTTAATTATTTTATAATAATTCAATTTATATTTATAAACTACTATTAACCGAGCAAGTCGATCGACCTGTGTTCGGCGGTGTTCCGATTGAACAAGTCGAGCTGTGGCATACTCAGATGGTCGCGCGACTCACCGCGCCGCATTTCTCGTCGCAGGTCGCGCCGCGGGTAGCTGTGGCCGGTCGGTAAAGTACGTAGAACTATGCAAAAGTACGTAGAGTTGGCAGCCGTGTCTCCGCATATAAGTCTCTAACTACTCTCGTAAATACCGATATTTCTCAAGATTAGGTGATACTAATATATTCACTTTGAAATATTATAATATCTTAACTAATATATCAGTATTAACTAATATTTCACTGTAATTTGGAACTTAAAACAACAGTAATAAGATCTGATACTGATTTGCGTAAATAAAATACGTCTGTTTCATTCGTACGTACGGCGCGGCGTATCGTGAAAATATTTAAATATTTTCACGAATCCGACGGGCGCCAATCTAGTGAATCCGAACATGATATTATCCAATTCATTTTGGATAGCCGTTACGGAGATTAGGCGAATATAAAATATTAGCATATTACAGTTCGCCTGATTACTAATCCACGAATCCTTTCAATATTACTAATATCTTAGCGAATACTAATATATCAGTCACACCATTACTCTTTGGTCCTTGTACGTTTGAATTCATGTCACATATGCCGTTGTACAATAATAAAAAATCGTGTTTCTATGCAGAAATCTCTATTTTCTAATAGCTGACACGATTAATTATATCGATAGGTTGCGTTTTCCATAAAAAACTCAAAATGGCCAAATTGTTAGTTTGGCCTATGTACATAGGACCCATCGACATAATATTATATCTATTCCTTTGTAATTTGTATTAGTATTGTTGACTAATACCAATGACGTGTAAAATATTATACACGCCATACCCATAAACAAGCAAATAATTTGCTTACTATTTAGATCGATTTGTGTAATTTGTCCAGCGATATTATTATTATTATTATTATACCTACTTCGTAAATTTGTTGCGATTTCAATATTTTTTTTTAAGTAGGCTACTGCATTTTCAATTTCTTGGTGCACAAATTCGTAAAATTCAGGGCCATTTAGATAATTTGTATTTATGTCAGCTTGCTGGTGATCTTCGTCCATATCTAAAAAGTAAAAAATTTAAAATTTTACGCAAGATCAAAGAACTTAGGAAAAATTGTAACAATACAATCAATTTTAAACAAAATTAATTTTACCCGCCATTTTTGTTACATTTTTTTTTCCTTTCGTCCCAAAGGATAGGCTAAGATCAAACAAACAAAATTTCCGGCGTGACGACCCCATCGCCCACTGGTCGGATAATTTTTGTGACAAAAATTATTTAACACCGGTGCAGTCAGTCAACCAAATTAGTGGTAGTGCCATATTGCATTTGCAACTGAATAGGCTGGCACGCCGAGAGAGACCACTCTCTCACTTGACACCTACGTAAAGTAGCAGCTCTGCTGCTGCGTTTCGTTCGGTTTGTGAGAGTCCCGGAGGCCTACCCCCCCCCCCCCCACACACACACACTATGGATGCGCGATTTGAAAAAATCTACCCCAGAGGGGTACCATTTACGCCTGCAGTGGAGAATCCCCCCCTGGCCGTCCGTGCTCTGGATTCAAGCCAGATCAGGGATGCTCAGGCTGCACTGCGTATTTTGGGGGTGGGGGGGACAAAATTGTGCTCATAGACAACCCTGTCCGGGGCAAACAGAGCAAGAAGGCCATGGCACCCGCTACCACGCTTACTGTGGATTTTTGCAACATCAGGGGGCTTCATTCCAACCTGAACGCCGTCCACTACCATCTCGAGACGGCGAAGCCAGCTTTGCTCTTCTTGACCGAGACACAGATATCTTCTCCGGCTGATACTTCTTACTTCACTTTCCCGGGGTACAAACTGGAACATTCCTTTGTACCGCGGGCTGGTGTGGGCGCATACGTCAGAGAAGATATCTGTTACCAGTGCCTCGGCAGGCTTGAAGGTCAGGACCTATCTATCCTCTGGTTACGCGTAGCTTGCGACGACCATCCACGCAGCTACGCGTGACTATACAGGTCCCATAGCGGGAATGATGAAGTTGACCGGCTCGTCGAGCACTTACAAATGGCTGTAGATTCCATGTTAGAGCAGACCCCCTCCGCAGAGATCGTGATCTTGGGCGATTTTAATGCCCACCACGCCGAATGGCTATATTCTCGCACCACCGATCATGCGGGGAGGTCTGTTCACGATTTTGCCTTGACATATGGTCTAACACAATTGGTAACCTCGCCTACGCGAGTTCCCGATATGGATGGCCATACGCCTTCACTGTTGGACATCCTGCTAACCTCTCACCCGGATCGTTATCAGGTATCGGTGGACGCTCCACTTGGCGCGTCGGACCACTGCCTGATCCGGAGCAAAGTGCCGGTCACGCGCCCATCACGGCCTCCTTTTGCAGGCTGTCGTCGCGTTTGGCACTATAGGTCAGCAGATTGGGACGGCATGCGGTCTTTCTTTGCATCCTACCCATGGGGGCGGTTGTGCTTCTCGCTGGATGATCCGAATGCTATCACTGACTCTGTCGCTGATGTGGTGCTGCAAGGCATTTAACTTTTCATTCCATCTTCTGCGGTGCCCATCGGTGGCAAGTCTTAGTCTCGGTTTGGTCGCCACTGCAAAGCGGCTTTACGCCGAAAGCAGGATTGCTACCGAGCTCAGTACCGCTTATGAGCTTAAAAACTAGCGCATTACGAAAGGAGTACAACTCTTCCTCGAGGTTCTTCAAAAGAGCTATCGCTAAGGCAAAAGCGGAACACATTGGCAGAATTGGTGAGAAATTAGGTCGCCTTCCTTCGGGCATTCGTGCGTTCTGGTCTCTCGCCAAGGCTGTCTTAGGGAATTTCTCCCAGCCTTCATTTCCATCCTTGCACAGAGACGATGACTCTCTGGCCCATACCGCAAAGGAGAAATCCGATCTTTTGGGCTCGTTCTTTGCGGCCAACTCGACTCTGGATGACCAAGACAACGCACCACCTACCATCCCGCAGTGTGATAGTTCTATGCCAGAACCACAGTTTCAGCAATCATCTGTGCATAAAGCACTACTTTCCTTGGACATCCACAAGTCGAGTGGGCCTGATGGCATCCCTCCAAATGTGCTTAAAGTATGTGCTCCAGAGTTGGCGCCAGTATTGACGCACCTATTCCGGCTCTCCTATTCACTCGGCGTGGTACCGAATTCATGGAAAACAGCTTTAGTGCATCCCATCCCTAAAAAAGGAGATCGCTCTAATCCGTCAAATTATCGGCCAATAGCCATAACCTCCTTGTTCTCCAAAGTCATAAATCTAGGCGGATGTACTAGGGATTGCTTTAGTTCATTAGAGACAACTCAAATCTTTTTTTCTATCTACAGCAAGCTCAATTTTATTATTATAAGCCTCGATAAGCGTTATTTCACTAGCTTTTTTCATTTATTGCGCATATTTACTTCTTTAAAATCCTTGACATCGTACGTAGTTTTAAAGTAAAATAGGAATGGCTTGTTTTAAATAAATTTTAACAATTTCATTTCGTTATCTATGTCCCTCCAATTCACGATATTTTTGCCACAATCTTGATTAAGTTATATCCCCATTCATTCTGAAATACTTCTAAGTCTATTAAAAAAAACGTAATCTAATTCTTTTACCTTAAATGAATACTCAGTTTATCTAAACCCCTTACTTACCCCTTGATAAAGCCACATACTGTTGAGGTCCAGATTTTAGGTTTCTGTTTATTTCGTTTTCTATTAAACTATGTGAATTGTCTCTTTTTCTTTCTGTGTATGTCCCTTGATCAAATATTTCTATGTTATTGAGTGAATATTCTTAAAATGGGCAACCACATAAGAGTATAAACTGGCAATATATTTATTTTTATTTTGATGGTTACAAATATTTGAATAAAATATTACATTTAATGATTTTCCTGCTTTCATTAATTCTATTAATTCAAAAACGCATTAAATGAAATCATTTGTCCTGTATTACCCTGTGTTTTATTTCAAAAGTGGCAATACGCTTCTTTTTATGCGCCTAAATCACTTGCTGCCATCAATGTATCCCTTGTACTAGAAGATCTTAAGTAATCTAATTCTATGTGAGGTCACACACAATTCGTAGGTCACAAAAACGAATGAATATTCGAAAAATATTTAAATTTGTTTAATTTCACGTCTTGTGTTATTTAATAACATAAATAGAATGCTCAAAATATTCATTTGTGATTCTAATATTAAAGCCAAAACATTGAACTACATATTTGGATGGGTAAGACAACTTACTTCGTTGTAATAATTTTAATATTCTTTTTGTTTTATATACGAGATTTTTTGAACTAAGTAACTAATTTTTTCTGCCATGATCACAATTTATTTCATGTACCATTTTTCGTGTTACTCATCCGTATGCCCTGGAATGCACATAAATGCATCTTTTTGCTCTGAATTCAAGAAATTGTCATCGATATATGTTTGGTATATAATTAACTGACTATTTAGTAGTTGGTGTCATTCTCAATTAAATAACTTTTACAATAATAATAATTCCAAATGAAAATTGATACAGTTTATTGGTTTTAATAAATGGATTTAAATGCGTTTATGAAAGTATAAATCTGAATTTAAATATCTCGGTCTCATTATTTTAAATTTCGTTTGTGATTCCCTTTTGCAAAATATCCACACTGATGTCCCATTTTATTTATATGTTACACAGCATAGAATATTTTAGTTATTATGGATGGTATAATATTAAAAACAAGATACAATTTCCGCCATTTGTTGATGGCATTCAAGTTTATACTCAATACTTTATTGCGTCATATGTTATACATTTATAGGTGTTAAGTATACATTCTAGAAACAACATCTGTATCCTGATAGGGTGTAGAAATGCGGAGGCGGACTGATTCACTTTTCTGAATAAAATTTGTTTCTTATTAAAATTTATCATTCAAAAATTCGCTTAAGGTGTAGTAACATTTATTTATCAGTAGGTTCTTAACATCGCGTAGAAAAATTTTACAATTTTCTTCTGATTTAATTTTTTCGGGTAATTTATTAAATATTTTTACAGCCATAACGTTTGGCTCCGAGCTGTGCATTTTAAGGTACGAGATTGGTAAGTTGGTTTGAATCTTGTTGTAAATTTTCGTGGGTATTCAGTTTGTTTTTTAAAGAACTGGGGATATTTTTTAACAAATTTTAGTATTTCGAATATATAACGTGAAGAAAACGTTAATATTTTTAATTTTTTGAAATACGGTTTACAGCTTTCTGGTTCTTTAATATTAACAAGAATGCGGATGCACTTTTTTTGGGACATAAAAAGATCCGTTGCGTTTACACTATTGCCCCATAGTATAATGCCGTATGTTAACCACGAATAGGCATAGGCGTAGTAAACAGATAAGACTGTATGTTGGTCGGTCGCTTTTCGGAGTTCCCTCAGTGCATATGGAAAGCTTGATAATTTGGTTTTTAATTTAGATACATGATTTTTCCAACTTATATTAGTTTCTATATCTAAGCCTAGCAACGTAAATGTATTTACACATTCTATTGTGGTATTTTTATATTTAAAATTTATGTCAAGAGTCTTTTTTTGATAAGGTCTGAATTGCATTAATTTAGTTTTTGAAAAATTTATGAGATTATGGTCATTCATCCAATTAACTATATTATTAAAGATGTCAAAAAAAACTCAGTAATATTATTATTATTATAAGATGTCAAGATAGAAATGTCATCCGCGAATAATACACAATAATTATTTAATATTTTAGGAAGGTCATTAATATATAATAGGAATAATATACATCCGAGGACGCTTCCCTGGGGGATGGAGTTTTCGGTATATATAATTTCTGATCGTACTATACTAATTTTCTCGGTATTAAAGTCATAATTTTCCACTTCTACGAGCTGCTTACGATTGTACAGATATGATGTAAACCATTGCAAAGGTACACCTCTAATCTCTACGTCATACAGCTAAAAAATAATATATCGAACTTTACTTTGTCATAAGCTTTTGACATGTCTAGTAATATTTGTATACTAATTTATAATTATTAATTACCGATGAACATAAAACTATACATTAAACATAAGAGGTAAAAATTGAATAGTACATAAATATACTGAACTAGAATTAATGTTAACATACAGACATACATACACACAGACACGAACACACACACACACATTCATACATACAGACATATTGACGTCATCGCGAAAATAGTCGAAAAAGGTTCCTAGGACCTCTAAAACGCGGACATCTGGTGAAAATTCGATTGTTGAAAATCGGAACTAAATCAGTAACTTCCTTATCCACATACGTAGATACGTACATATTAAAGAACCAGAAAGCTGTAAACCGTATTTCAAAAAATTAAAAATATTAACGTTTTCTTCACGTTATATATTCGAAATACTAAAATTTGTTAAAAAATATCCCCAGTTCTTTAAAAAACAAACTGAATACCCACGAAAATTTACAACAAGATTCAAACCAACTTACCAATCTCGTACCTTAAAATGCACAGCTCGGAGCCAAACGTTATGGCTGTAAAAATATTTAATAAATTACCCGAAAAATTTAAATCAGAAGAAAATTGTAAAATTTTTCTACGCGATGTTAAGAACCTACTGATAAATAAATGTTACTACACCTTAAGCGAATTTTTGAATGATAAATTTTAATAAGAAACAAATTTTATTCAGAAAAGTGAATCAGTCCGCCTCCGCATTTCTACACCCTATCAGGATACAGATGTTGTTTCTAGAATGTATACTTAACACCTATAAATGTATAACATATGACGCAATAAAGTATTGAGTATAAACTTGAATGCCATCAACAAATGGCGGAAATTGTATCTTGTTTTTAATATTATACCATCCATAATAACTAAAATATTCTATGCTGTGTAACATATAAATAAAATGGGACATCAGTGTGGATATTTTGCAAAAGGGAATCACAAACGAAATTTAAAATAATGAGACCGAGATATTTTAATTCAGATTTATACTTTCATAAACGCATTTAAATCCATTTATTAAAACCAATATACTGTATCAATTTTCATTTGGAATTATTATTATTGTAAAAGTTATTTAATTGAGAATGACACCAACTACTAAATAGTCAGTTAATTATATACCAAACATATATCGATGACAATTTCTTGAATTCAGAGCAAAAAGATGCATTTATGTGCATTCCAGGGCATACGGATGAGTAACACGAAAAATGGTACATGAAATAAATTGTGATCATGGCAGAAAAAATTAGTTACTTAGTTCAAAAAATCTCGTATATAAAACAAAAAGAATATTAAAATTATTACAACGAAGTAAGTTGTCTTACCCATCCGAATATGTAGTTCAATGTTTTGGCTTTAATATTAGAATCACAAATGAATATTTTGAGCATTCTATTTATGTTATTAAATAACACAAGACGTGAAATTAAACAAATTTAAATATTTTTCGAATATTCATTTGTTTTTGTGACCTACGAATTGTGTGTGACCTCACATAGAATTAGATTACTGAAGAGCATGCAAACAGACATACAAACAGACAAAAGTTCTAAAAACTATATTTTTGGCTTTAATATCGATCGTAGATCACGCCCCACGTATTCCTTTTAAAAAAAATTTCAATGTACGTAAGTTTTGACTTTCCTGCGACTTTATTATATGTATAGATTTAAAAAAACCACCAGAATGGTCGCCGCCAAAACTTCGTCGTTAGACGCTCGCACGAAAATATTGATCAGACTGGTTTGTCAATTTTATTAAGTGTATTTATTGAACAAATCAAAGGGGGTATACAAAAGTATTGCGCAATGTTCTTGTAGGTCTATGGGTCGCCTTAGGCCGAGTACTTTTTAATCCACCCTCGTATATAGATTTTTTTCTATATATTTTATACTATAATATTCAAAAATAAATGCACAGCTTTCAAGTAAAAATATAATGTTGATTTTATAGTGTATATTTTAATTGCTAAATGCTTTTAATTATATATGAAATCCCCGAGAACCATTGTTTACCAGGGGGTGACTTATTGTTTACTACCCGGTGTACTACTTGGGTAAATTCAATTGTTATAACAAAGCTTATTTACTCTACGTTACTACAGGTGAATTGTTGAATAATATTCTGAAAGCTGATAAAATATACAATATTTTCAAATAAACTTTATTCAAATTTCACTAACAGGATTTGAGATATGAAACGTCAAAAAAAGTGACCCACTCTCTACTCGATGACCCTAAACAATAGCATAAAATTAAAGAATTTAAGGAACGAATGCTAATGAATTAAGAATTTAAGAAAAAAAGAATTTAACATATATCAGCCTACGGAGAAGTATCGCGCTAGCACGATGTCACAAACTACATCGCGATAACTGTTTACGTCATAATGACGTCATCATACCGCGGCCCGCAGGTTATATTTGTGCTGTCTGTTGATGATATTTGTGTGGCCCACGACAAAGCAAACAAGAATATTGTAAAATTCCTTAAATACTTTTTTTCTCAAATTCTTAATTCATTAACATTCGTTCCTTAAATTCTTTAATTTTATGCTATTGTTTAAGGTCATCGAGTAGAGAGTGGGTTATTTATCACCCATATTAATATAAAATAATAATTAGGATATCTTATCAACGTCTTTTGAGCATCAAGTAGGTAATATACATATAAGCCCTTATGTGAAACTTGTCTTTATTACAGTCTAGCTTCATAAGATTAATGAAATGAAATGAAATCAAATACGTTAATTGTAATTTTTTTATTGAAATCTTATAAATATAGAATCTCAACTAATTTCTTTTGCGAGTTGCTTTTCGAGTTGTAGGTTTCTTAAACACTTCCTCTTGCTTCTTTTGAAAGTCTTCGTCTTCTGTAATAATCAGAAAGTTTATATTCCAAAAAGAAAATATTATTGACGATTTAAATTGTAGAAAAATCTTAGTAAATCTTGGAAGAAGGAGGCTATAACTTCTCAACCTGCCAGGTATCACACAACAGGCAAACAAAAGCTCAACACGTCATTTCCATCATTTGCCCTACTTAGTAAAATTTTTCAATGACTTGTGTGCTCAAGCAAAATTTTGGGGCACGTCTTCCTAGTTATGTAATTTAAAGTACACAAATACTCAAACAATCTGTAATCTATTTAATAATTTCTTTATAAATCAGACAAAATCAAGCAGTGTAAAAGTCAAATCTACAAATACTTCAAAATCATATTTTTTACCAAATTGTAGTAAAACCATGTTTTTGACACCAGTAGATGAGCATGATGTGAAAAACGTTATACATTCATTGAAAAATACTTATGCTACTGGCTATGATAATATTAGCACAGAATTATTGAAAAATGTTGCTAGTGTAATATCAAGACCTCTTAGCCATATAATTAATTTGTCATTTTTGGAAGGTAAATTTCCAGAACGATTAAAAAAGTGTATTGTCAAACCGTTGTTTAAAAAAGGAGATATGTGCGATATGAACAATTATAGACCTATTACTTTAATTCCAGTTATTTCAAAAATCTTTGAAAAAATTATGTATGAAAAGCTCTATAATTATTTACTTGATTTTGGCCTACTAAAAAAATAATTAATATGGATTTAGGAAAGGTAGGTCTACTACATTAGCATGTTTTGATTTACTGAAGAGCATAACTGAATGTCTCAATAAGAAAATGTATCCACTTTGTGTATTTTTGGATGAGTAAGGCATTTGATTTTGTTTCACACAATATTTTACTATCAAAACTTGAAAAATATGGTATTAGAGGGAAGGCTTTAGATTGGATAAAGAGTTACTTAGAAAATAGGAAACAATGCGTCGAAATACCTAAAATATGCGGAAACCGTAAAAAAATATTTACTTCAAACTACCGTGTTAACAAGTGTGGTATACCACAGGGCAGTGTTTTAGGACCCTTGCTATTTTTAATTTATATCAATGATCTTCCTGATAGTACACAACATGATTGCTTTTTATTTGCTGATGACACATAAGTAGGGTAACTTATTAAATGTAAAAATAAAAAAGACTTGGTAAACGAAACAACTGAAACGTTACTTCAAGTTTCAGACTGGTTAATTAATAATAATTTAAAAGTTAATGTAACTAAAACAAAGTTAGTTGAATTTCAGAACTACCACAGTTATATTACTAAAAACACAAATGTATTTTTAAATAAAGTAAATATAGATGATGTAGATTATACAAACTTTTTTGGAATAATTATTGACAAATATTGTAATTGGAAAGCACACATTGAATCTCTATGTAATAAGATTGATAGATTTGTCTATGTCTTAAAAAGACTAAGAGAAGTAGGAAACGTAAAAGTCTCCCTATTAGCATATCATGGATATGTATCTTCTAATTTACAATATGGAATTCCTATTTGGGGAAATTCTGTTGAATTGGTACGAAATTTTAGAGTCCAAAAGAAATGTATTCGAGCAATATGTGGTGTTAATCAGTTACATTCCTGTAAACCACTTTTCAAGTCTCTTAAGGTACTTCCCTTACCATGTTTGTATATTTTAGAGGTATGCGTATTTGTAAAAAAGCACCAAAAGTTATTTAAAACAAATGCTGAAGTCACTGGTAACTCATATTTTAAGAATAGTAAAAAATTATATGTGCCTAATCAAAAATTAAATATTTTTACAAAAAATGTGTATTGTATGTCTATTATTATATACAATCATATTCCTGATAGTTTTAAATCATTACCTATAAATAAATTTCGCAAAAAGTTTTTTGATTTGCTGTTAGATAAAACTTATTATGATATTATATTATATATCAGTTGTTGTTCAATGGAATTGGATAATATTCGAGTACGATGATCTATTTTTTTGATTTAAGTTAGGTATATTTCAACTTAGGGGCTAGTCTAAGTTTCATCAAACTCTATAGTTGACAGATATTTGAAGTCGGTTTAATATTTTTTTTTATATATAATTACCTACAACATGGCCATTTAATTTTTTTTTCGATGGAAGTTGTAGTTTGGCCGAAAATCGTGATAAACCGTTTTCAACCCTTAAATGCACCGCCTCCCACCCTTTCCACTTTTCGACCCCAAATCGCCCGTAAATTATTTTTCGTAAATTTTTAAAACCAAGATTTTGTTTTCGGGTTGTGGAACGCACTGTAATTATATTTTTTGCTATAAGACTTCTATTAAGTACATACACTACTATCCTAGCCATATAGAGAAATAATATAATTTAGACACCCGTTTCTGTTAGCAAGTGATTCGTCACTTACTTATTTTCAACGTCGTAGCTTTTTACTAGTTTGACTAAATGTGTTAAAATTCACATTTAGTTTTTTGCATTCAATACTAAGTTAGTTTCAAACCATCCTAGAACACATGAGAGGGTACTATTTAGTTTATGTAATGTACACCCATTTGTACGTAAGAGCCTTTAGACTGAGCTTCATTAATATGAAGCCTTTTGTAGTTTTGTTTCTTAAAAAAGATTCTATTACTCTCAAGGCTTTACCACTAAGACCGAATGAGCCAATTTATAAGTACGATGGTCTACACAGTCAAATGCTTTCAACAGGTCACAAAATCGAGAATTTTCTCAGGCACTAATTATATGATTAATTAATTTGGCTGCCGCGTCTACAGTGAATCTGACTCTTGTGAACGAAAACTGCTAGTTAACATATAATTTATTTAAGCTGAAGTGTGCTAACATTTGTCAGTATAATATCTTTTCAAAAATTCAACTCAAAACTGGGAAAATAGCAATGAGTCTATAATTTGACGGATTTTTTTTATCACGTTTCTTGAAAAGTGGCATGTATTCTAATTTTCATAAAATCAGGGAATTCCTTCGCCACAATTATTAAAAATACTACTCAAATAAGAAGCTATAGCCAATCGTTCGCCTTTTACCAACAGCCTGCCAGAATGCCGATGGTCTATTTTTCAAAGGGAGCACGGACTAACACGCGTATTTTTTACGTAAGTACTTATATGATTTTTATGTAAGTACTTATATGAAATAGGTTACTTTATCTGAGGAAAAAGCTCCTAGGAACATTTACAGAAGAAAATTTCAAGAAGAAAATAACTTGCGACTGATGCACAGTGCACACACCATAGCGATCGGGATCATAGAACGATCTCGGTCGCTCGGAGGTCTTCGGAGCAATCACACCTCACCTCATACCTCAACTAGTTGACAGAAATGTTTTCTTTTACAGTCTATTCCTTTTTACGTGTCCTTTTAGGTAAACAAACTCCACTTGTTGTAAAAACACCAAAGTTTCACATCAATCATATACATTGAATTAAATATAATTAGAGTATCGTATTCATTCATTGTAAACGGTTTGTTTGGCACTAAAAACTGTTTCTAATATGTTATTTTATCACATTTAATTTACGAAAACTTATTAGAATACAAAATTTATTTCCACAGTTGAAAAATACCATGTGAACTTGACATGTCGAATATCCGATTGTCTATGAAATTGACAGACACGTGCATTAATGAACGAATTTGAATGACTAATCGAATGATTCTTATCAAACATAAATATTCCTAAACTACGACAAATAAGTTATAGTAATATATAGAAAAATATACAAACTGTCTAAATTTTAAATACTGACTTGTAGAATTTAAAATATCCCCTTTATTGAATCATTATTTTTCAAAGATTAACACTTTTAAAGTAATAATATAGTTTTTCAATCTCTTAAACAAGTATTTAAATATATAAAATATATAATCCTTGTTTAAGATATTATTTATATAGGTATTTTGTGGTAACGTTATTGCCTGTAGCATGACAAAACGTTATTTTTAAGTATAAAATTACCCAAAAATGATACAGAATTTGTTACTGTTTAATAACGTTATTCATTACACTCTGTTTATACACTACGAATTGACATTGTTATATGGTATTATGACGTTGCCAGTTAATGATGGGTCATCTCGAGTTACTAACTCGAGTCAACTCGAGTTGTGCTTAAATCGAGTTGACTCGAGTTAGATTCGCCTTCCCAGAACTCGAGTTAAGAGTTGTAAACTCTGAATTTTGGCTCTGCGCGTATGAATGAGGAAGGCAAGCGATTGTAGGTTGGCGCGATTTGTTGATTATGTAAGACTGTATTCATTTATTTACTATACACATGCGTTATGACAATACGTAGCAAAATTGAGACAGAATTTAAATAAAGGTATAATTTAAATTAGGAAACAAAAACGTCAAAGAAATCACGTTTACGAGATTCAGTAGCCAGAGAGTGGACATGTAAAAACAAACATAGGCACTTATTCTAAAAAGCTATAAGACATAAATATAAATCGAAAAGTTTATAACGTCTAGGTACTAAAAATAACTTTTTTACCACCTACATAGTGTAATAATATAATTGTCACAAATAATTAAATGAATTCACGATTAATAAAAAAAAATTAAGCAGTCACAAACAATTATCCTATTCAAAGCCTCGTCTTGCTAACTCGAGTTCAACTCGAGTTAAGTGAATTTTAACTCGAGTTAACTCGAGTCGAGTTTATTTCGAGTTGGCACATCAGTACGTTGCCTTCTAGAGCTAGTTGACGCACCAATCACGAAACAGCATGAAACGCGGTGAACCAATCACAAAACAGTATCGGTATCATAACATTATTTAGCGTTAACAATTTCGTTCTATTATATAGTAGCGATACATATTATAGTGTTTAAAAATAATTTTGTAACTGAGGTATCGCTATAGTAATAACGTTAAGTATCGTTAAATAAGTTCTGTTATCTGATAATGTTTTAAATCCTTGCTCTTAAATCTAAATAATTTTGTAATAGTAAAGTAACCTGCTGTTAATAAAATAAAATCTTATTTTCATTAAAGGCAGGTTATGTAATCATTGTATACTACAATAATTCGATAATCTTGTAACGCAAAAAACGTACGTATTGTTTTTTGTTAATAGTTATATTTAAATTCACTTGTCCCATAATATTATAAAATTAATTAAATTATTTAGGATTAAGTCTGGTGCTTGTCGCTGTCGTGTTCCGGTTTGGAGGATAAGGTAGCCGGTAAACTTATGCATGTGGCATTAGACCTCGCCACGAGATAGCAACGCACCATTAACATCTTTGGTGTCTATAGGCGATGGTTGACTCTTTCCATCAGGAGACCCATCTGCTTGTTTGCTATCTTATGATATAAAAAAAAATATTTAGGATGTAGGTATATATCTTAGGATGTAGGTAGATATATATGATACTCCTCCCATCCTGCGAAGATTCCTAGTTTTTTATACTTATTTTTTTAAACTATTTTAGTAATAAATGAAAAACGATTATTGATTATGTGTCTTTATTTTCTAGAAAAAAGTGATTATTGTTTTTTTAATTGTTCTTCTATTTAAATTCATCTGTCTTACAATATTAAAAAAAATAATTAAATTATTTAGAATTATATACAAATCCACCATTTTGCTAGTAGTAACAATGACACTTACGATAACAGTAAAAATGACGCAACATTAACGAAGTTTGCACAATTTAAAATTTTGATGACACTTGAAACTTTGATGAAATTTTTTGGTGACTTTGGACTGTTTTTAGGACTTCGATCTCATTCTCAACTGTTTTACTTGGCTTGGGTTTAGTGAATTTCGATTTCTCTTGAGTGTACTGACCTTGGCATAAAAATTTGAAATCGCAGAAAGTTCGATGCCTTTAGTGACAAGGAAAAATTCTGTGGTATCTACCAGCAGAAGTATTTTAGTTTTTTTACAGCATAGTATAAAGTTTAACTTAACTAAAAGAAAGAAAAACAAACAAACACACTTTCGCATAACATACTAACTGCAACCCGCAGCTCTCTGCGTTATAAAAAAATTTGATGAATCACGTAGGAACTCGGTTTTCCGGGATAAAAAAAGCTTAATGCTATTCCAGATCATCATCTACCTGTGTGCCGAATTTCATTTGAATCCGTTCAGAAATTATTTCGTGACTGAGTAATAAACATCCATCTAAACTTTCGTATTTATAATATAACTAGCTGCAAAGTGCAGCTGCTGCATTATAATAGTTTTTGGTGAATCTCGCAGAGCAACCAATTTTTCCGGAATAAAAAGTGCTAATTCAGGTTATCATCTATATGTGTGCCAAATTTCATTCAAATCCGTTCAGTAGTTTTTGCGTGATTGAGTAACAAACATCCATTCAAACTTTCGCATGTGTAATATTATAAATTATAATATGGAATATGGATAACATTAATATAGATAGATTAATATGGATTATAAAAATTATAATACTTGGTATTAATATAACAAAATGGATGGATAGTTTTTACAATAAATATCATTCATTCAATTTAGTTTGTCATACTTGTTCAATAGATCTTTTGATTTTTCACAAACATATTAATTGTCTATGACTAATTTAAGTCAATGGTCCGCCATTATTGTTTACTAAAACAGACACGTAAAAAGAAATATACTGTACATTTAAGTGTACTTTTCACTATAGGGTTAGGTGTTCGTAAATACGCTATTATTAGTACTTAGGTACTAAAAACTTTATTTTTAAGTAATTCAGGTTAAGGTCAATATAAAAAATGAATTTAAAACAGATCAAATAATACCTGACTCGTCATCTGTGTCGTTTGCAGTACTTTTGTAGTTTTGAGCTACTCTTCTTCTTGATTTTCTGAGGGATTGTGGTGTGTTTTCTATATTAGGAGGCTGGTTCTGAAATAAAAGCTTATATTTAGAATCGAAATATTGTAATCACTAGGCTTCGAAGTCATTGTTATTGACAATAAAGAGATGTGCATAATTATTACAATCGCTATTATAGGAAATCGAAAATGAAGATGATGCGATAAATCTGATAGTCAGTCACATCGCAGATGATGCGGACGAAATTTCGGTCTATGATGTCTCAATCGTTGCTCAGGATAAAGTCGTAATACCTGGTCCATCAGAAACAGCAAATCGAGGGAGATTGCGCTAAATTTCTAAATAAATGAATATATCACATGTGGATTAGGCCTACAGGAGGAACCACGACAAAAAATCGCGCCGCTTACTCTACCTCCAGGTAGTGTGGAATTGAGTTTTTTCACAACGTCTATTGAAATGTAATTTGCGGCGCTTGTATGGCAAAAACTGTAGATTTTATGAAAAAATTATAAATACATAAATTATTGGTTTTTTTTTTCTAGTTTAGTACATAAATGTTTTTTCGTAAAATGTGTCGCAAAGGAGATATTCATAAAAACTGTTATTAGGCGCCATTTTTTCAATATGGCGGCGCGAGCGGCGGAGATACGAGGCGGCAATGTTGAAATTCGAAAAGATGATACCTGAATCCATAAGATATCCAATTTTTAAAACTCCCGGAAAACTTCCGAGGTAAATTGCTATGCTATGAAATGAGAGTAAAGATAGCAAACAAGCAGATGGGTCTCTTGATGGAAAGAGTCAACCATCGCCTATCGACACAAAAGATGTTAATGGTGAGTTGCTATCTTGCGGCGAGCTCTAATGCCACATGCATAAGTTTACCGGCTACTTTATCCTCCAAACCGGAACACGACAGTGACAAGCACTGTTGCGGCAGGAATAGGCAAAGCGGTGGTACCAGACCCGGGTGAGACAAAGGGCAGAATTCTACCACCTAGTAGCCACTATTAGGTGATAGAATTCTGTGTGGCTCGCATAGCCAATCGGTCGCTTTTTACGACCTGCCTGGCAGAACGACAGTTGGCCTATTCTTTAAAGCCTGGGACCAACACGGGGTTAGGTATGATAAAAAGGACATAAATGTAGAATCAATGTGGTCGAGATGAGATCGCTGTGAAAAATATGTAGGGTAACATTCGCAGACCTGGTTCTCAATACTGAAATAGAGTGTGTGTGTAAGAGCGAGAGAGAGAGGTTAGGCATAAAAGAAAGTGTTGGTGTAAATATGAGACAGGGCATGCTCCGTTGATTTGGACACGTAGATAGAATGGTAGATTAAAGGTTAAAATAGATATATAAAGCGAATATGGGGGAACCGGGGAAGACAAAGGCATACCATGATTAGACTAATCGGGCACTGTCCGAAGGTGGTGTGAAAAAATAATAAATTAAGAAAAATTGATCTAACCACAAATTAAGTAAATTATTTGCTTGTGATATTTACGTTAACCAACGATACTAATACATAGAAATACATAATATATAAATATTGTTACATACATAGTAAACATCCAAATCAGACATATAAACATCTATGCTCATCACACAAATAGTATGGGAGCCCACGACACTAAACCTAGTCCCATAAGACTACCGGATGGTATATACATAGTAAGATTCACCGTTAATTTGAGAATACAAAATGGCTATATGCTGCAATGGGAAAAACCGGGTGGCGCTATTAAAAAAAAGAAGAAAAGAATGAAAAAAAAAAACGATTTCTGGTACGATAAGGCTACCGAGTTCCGTTTGTTCCTCGATATAGGGGAGGGGTAGAACTATACGAAAATGCGGTGCTGCATGTCCCCATCCTGGCCCTTATCAGTGGCAACAGCGTTATAAGTGACACCTTGTACCAAGGTATCTGGTACCATCGGACTACCGAACGAACCAAAGCTCATCTGAAAGATCATCAATTTCTGTGTAAGAAAAATTAATGCTGTATCATCGAATCAGTGGATGAGGTGGCTGCTGCAGCGATTGAAAGTCGCCCACTGCACAGCTGAAATTGGTGTTTCTACTCGTTTTTATCACCAATCGTCTGGTTTCTTTCGATTGGTACTGATGGAATACCCATACCAAGGTCAGATACGAATAATTTTACTGATCGCTGAATTTTTAGACGAATGAAATCGCATATTTTATGTAATATTGTTCGATTTTTTCAACCGTTTTCATTAGGTTGATTAAATTTTATGTACCACTTAGGGATTTATAGGGTTCTGAAATCAACAAGAAATTCTTATAGTTCCATATGGAAGTAATCCGTCTGTCCGTCCGTAGCTTAGCTCAGAGATTCTTAGTACTAGAAAGCTGTTTCCATTAGATTGTTTTAATTTTATGTACTACTTAGGGATTTATAGGGTTCTGAAGTCAACAAGAAACTCTTATAATTTCATATGACCCTTCATCCGTCTGTCCGTCCGTTCATCCGCAGCTTAGTTCATAGATTTTTAGTACTAGAAAGCTGTTTCCATTAGATTGTTTTAATTTAATGTACTACTTAGGGATTTATAGGATTCCGAAAAAACAAGAAACCCGTTATAGTTTCATATGACCGTCTATCCGTCAGTGCGTCTGTTCGTCTGCAGCTTAGCTCAGAGATTCTTAGTACTAGAAAGTTGTAATTTGGCATTTATATCTATACATATTAGTCATGCCATCAAAATGGTAAAAAATCTTAAAACACACACACACACACACACATATATATATATATATATATATATATATATATATATATATATATATATATATATATATATATATATATATATATATATATATATATATATATATATATATGTGTGTGTTTTGTGTGTGTTTTTTACCATTTTGATGGCATGACTAATATGTATAGATATAAAAAAATAAAAGGGATCCCTTTGGAAGATATTAAGTTTTGAAATGCTAACTTTTATTAGATTCGATTGCTTTCCACCCCACCTCTGCCAACTAGCTGCAGCAGGTGGTTGTTCCTGGATTTGTGAAACAATTCGCGGTATTAATGTATATAATAAATAAATAATAAATATTCAGGGGACAAATAACACTAACTGATCTAACCCCAAAATAAGCAAATTATTTGCTTGTGTTATAGGTGTTAGTCAACGATACTAATACATAGATTCAAATTCAAATAATATTTTATTCGACGTAGGTACACATAGGAACACATCGACGTCATTTATAAGCAAAATTATACATGACAAGTTATACAATAGTTATAAAATACACTAAGGTAAAATACAGAAAAATAAAGACAGCTAAAGAGAATTCTTTGTCTACAGAAATGATTTATACTTAAATATTTTTAAAATAACAATAAAATTGAAGTAAATATAGAAGCAAATCTATATCTATATCTATACATATAATAAAACTGTAAGAGGTCGATTTTTGTACATTGAAGATATTTTAAAAATTTTTTTGGAAGATACTCTTTAATCAATACTGAAGCGAAAAATGTAATTTTTTTTTAATTTTTGTCTGTCTGTCTGTATCAAGGCCGCGCATCACGCCGAATCTACTGAACGGATTCAAATAAAATTTAGCATAATTATAGTTTATACTCCGAAGAAGGTTGTAGGATATTTTTTATCCCAAAATTCAGTACGGTTCCCGTGGGATAGGGGACGAAAACAAAAACGTATATTTAGCTTTAATTCATTAACCTGTAGTCCGACATCCTTTATTATTTTTTTGTTCAAAAGTATATACTATAAAGATCATCCCTTAAAAATTTCAAGGTCATGAGTTTTATAATTTAGAAGTTACAGACATCACAAGTTTCATCGGTTTCGAGTGGTCAGTCCAGTTGATCGTGACACTCGGAATGTATACAAAACCTTTGAACGCACGGCTCATTCTAAGTTAGCGTTATCATTTCATAGTGTTTGTATCTATACATATACATATAATAAAACTGTAAGAGGTCGATTTCTGTACATTGAAGGTATTAAAAAAAAATTTTTTTTGGAAGATACTCTTTAATTGATACTGAAGCGAAAAATGTATTTTTTTAAATTTTTGTCTGTCTGTCTGTCTGTTTGTCTGTATCAAGGCCGCGCATCACGCCGAATCTACTGAACGGATTCAAATAAAATTTAGCATAATTATAGTTCATACTTCGAAGAAGGTTATAAAATATTTTTATCCCAAAATTCAGTACGGTTCCCGTGAGATAGGGGATGAAAACAAAAACGTATATTTAGCTTTAATTCATTAACCTGTAGTCCAAAATCCTTTATTATTTTTTGTTCAAAAGTAAATACTATAAAGATTATCCCTTTAAAAATTTAAAGTCATGAGTTTTATAATTTAGAAGTTACAGACATCACAAGTTTCAATGGTTTCGGGTGGACAGTCAGAATAATTAAGGTATAATGAATATAATCCGAGAGAATCAGTTCTAGAATGTGTACTTTTTTATTAAAATGTTATAAATGCAATTTTACGAAATATGTGTAAAATATAAATCTATACATTTTATTTATTTATATAAGAATAATTATAATATATTTGAAAATAAAACAGGTCATTTTTCAGGTTTTTGCTAATATCTCAGAAAATATGCATCTAATGAAATTGAGTATACTAATAGAATTTGTTCTTTATAAATTTAACGTAAGGATAGGCTATTGCGAAAATTCACTATTTTGTTTTTACATTGCATAACGTAAAACAGGGTAAAAAGGTATCTACACGCCCATACGTAGGCAGAGGTACAAGAAGTGTACCCACGATTAGCCGAAAATACTATCTCACACAAAGTGAATGATGGGAAGCTTATTGCTAACCGGGCCCTTTCCAATCCCGGGCAACGTTGTTTTATCAGAAAACTGAAAAAGCACATTTTGTTTTGTCTGACCCGGAAATCGGACCCGGGACCTTATATGGTCAACGACGACACCGGACCAGACAACACGGTAAATATTTCAAAATTAGATACATCAATACTACACGTTATACTGACACGTTAACGATTATCGACTATTTTAGCGATAACTGGGACCGAAAGTTTTACGTGCTCATCAAGGTACGAGAGTGGTAATATATATACCTCTCCGCCAGTTTCCGAGTTGCTACTGAGATTTTAGATTTTCGAGACAATCTTCGAAAATATCTCAATAACACCTTTGCCCGACGCGGGGATCGAACCCGGGACCTCATGATCTGCGCCGAATAGGCTATCCCTAGACCACGAGGCAGAGAGTTTGTTATAATAATAAAAAAAAACTTGACTCCTTATCTTGTTTATTGAAAATGATACAAATTTACATTAAAAATATCTTTTAGAGAATTAAAATAATAATAAATTTAAGAAAAGTGATTTTTTTTATTGCAAATTGTTTTCAATAAGCTTCTTAGTCAAAGGCTTCTTTATTTTATTAACAACAAACAAACTACAAAGCCATGTGTTAATTAAATAATTTTTAACTTCCTGCTACGAAAATTGCCTTAAGTAAATAAAAATTATTCATAAAATAAACCTGAATAAATAACTTTTCATCTTTCTAATTAGGTATACATTTTTAACTTCCCGCTACGCATCTAAATATAAAACTGGTTTTGCCCCGATTTTCGAAAATCGAGAGTTCACCAGATCTCCACGTTTTGAGGACCTAGGAACCTTTTCCGACTATTTTCACGATGACGTGTGTGTGTGTGTGCGTGAATGTGTATGTATGTACGTAAACGTTTCATAACTTTGAACGGCTTGACTGATTGAAACGTGGTTAATGGGTTTCGATTGGATTCCACCCAACTTAGACTTCCTGAAAATTTTAACTAATTCAGTCAGTTTTAACTAATTCAAGGAGATTTGAGAAATTTTGGAAAATTTCAGAAAGGTTTTTGGCGAAACAGTATTTTTTTAATACAATTTCCAGATTAATGAACCGATATAGTACAAAATTTAATCAGCTTTACTTCTCAAAAAACTGCGTCCAATGCATAAATTGAATCAAAATTTATTTATCCGTTCGGGAGTTATAGTTGAAATATTTTGCAAACGTGTTTTTTCGATATAATTTCGAATTTTTTTAACTAATCATTTTTAATCTTCTGCATTATTTTACTAAGTACTTACTAAAAACACTACATTGAATTTCAAAAATCAAAAACGAGTCAAATTACAAAAGTTACAGCTTATCAAACATTAAAATTCGATTTTCTAAAATCGGGGTAAAAGCAGTAACTTCTTTATCTACATACGTAGTGGGAAGTTAAAAAAATCCCACGCGGACGAAGTCGCGGGTACAGCTAGTATATAATAAAATCGTAGGAAATTCAAAACAGAAAACAGAAATACATAATATATAAAATACTGGAATATATTTTCATAAACCCCAAAACCCGGAAATACAAACATTTATGCTCATCACACAAATTCTTATCCCGTCAAGGATCGAACCCGAGCCGAGAGTAGTCAGGGTCCTAGCCACTCGACCAACGGGGCGGCTTATTAGATTATATTTTAACGAAGTTAAAAGGATGTAATTAAGTAAGGCTAAGTATGCTTTACAAGTTTAGGAGTAATTATTGTCGGACAATTAATAAAATATACTTGGATAATTTTTTATAGGCTGTGAACCTGTAATGCGGATATATCATTGACTTTAAATAGATTAATGTTCATAGTACGAAACGAGAACAAAAATGCCCTCCTCTTAGTCCACATTATTGTGATGGGCAACTAAGAAACCCCACATTGAGCGTGGCTCAACACGCCCTGACTTTTTTTGCTGCAACAAGGATTTATAATATTTTAGGGAAAAGTATAACTTGATGTGATTAGTGATAACCCTGTTTATTTTATATTCTATACTTTCCATCGTCGCCACTTGGTGAAATTCCATTGTTACTAGACACTTTTACTACTCCACGTGTACATGAATTTCACTTTTACACAATTTTTATTATATTACTCGACCGGTTTCAATTTTTAATGCATCTTCAGGATGTTATATACTTAACTGATTATTTTATGCTCTATGCGCTATGGACTCTATTTATTAGGAAAATCCTCAATTTGGTTTAGTATTAAAGTTCGAAGAATCAGGTCCCGGTTACACTTCGATTAGCGCGAGTGCGAGTGTTTAATGCAGGTACTTAGTATTAAGCAAAAACCACGTGTTGATAGCCGAGTAATTATTAATTAGCGTAGAAATCATAATCAGTAATTGTAATTAGCGTATAATACATAGAATATCCCTCGATATTGGTATCCTTAAAATATATGTTTGATATTTTTTTTTATCGTTTTTGATGGCATGACTAATATGTATAGATATAAATGCCAAATTACAGCTTTCTAGTACTAAGAATCTCTGAGCTAAGCTGAGGATGGACGGATAGACAGATGGATGGAGGGTCATATGAAACTATAAGGGTTTCTTGTTCAGAACCCTATAAATCCCTAAATAGTACATAAAATTAAAACAATCTAATAGAAACAGCTTTCTAGTACTAAGAATTTCTAAGCTAAGCTGCAGACGAACGAGCGAACAGGCGGATGCACAGTCAAATGAAACTATAAGAGTTTCTTGTTGATTTCAGAACCCTATATATCCCTATGTAGCACATAAAATTAAACCAACCTAATGAAAACGGTTGTTAAATCGAACAATTTTACATAAAATATGTGATTTCATTTGTCTAATCCTTCAGCGATCAGTAAAATTATTCGTATCTGACCCTGGCATGGGTATTCAATCAGTACCAATTGAAAGAAACCAGACGATTGCTGACAAAAACGAGTAGAAACGCCGATTTCAGCTGTGCAATGGGCGACTTTCAATCGCTGCAGCAACCACCTCATCCACTGTTTCGAAGATGCAGCATTGGTTTTTCTTATACAGAAATTAATGATCTTTCAGATGAGTGGGTCTTGGGTTCGTTCGGTAGTCCGATGGTACCAGATACTGATGATGGTACAAGGCGTCACTTATAATGCTGCTGCTACTGAGAAGGGCCAGAATGAGGACATGCAGCACCGCATTTTCGTATAGTCCTACCCCTCCCCTATATCGAGGAACAAACGAAATTCGGTAGTCTTATCGTACTAGAAATCGATTTTTTTCATTATTTTTTCTTTTTTTTTAAAGCACCACCCGGTTTTTCGCATTGCAGCTTAGCCATTTCGTATTCTCCAATTAACGACGAATCTAACTATGTATATACCATCCGGTAGTCTTATGGGACTAGGTTTTGTGTCGTGGGCTCTTAAACTAAAATGTTTGTTCCTGTCGGGAATCGTACCCGAGCCTCATCGATTCATAGTTAGATGTGCTAGCCACTCGACCAACGGGGGCTCATACTTGAATTCTACCAGTCTTGGTTAAAAAATAAACTAGGAACGTTTACTATTCTTAGGCCATTAATAGTACCTTATTGCAAAGACCGAGAAATAGGTAATTGCAGGTCGAGTGTGAGTTTGAAGACTGAGCCGTAGGCGAGGGCTTCAATAATATGAGACAGGCAATTGCCATTTCCGCCTTGGCATACATAATTATTTTCTCAAAAAATGCAAGTAAATAAAAAAATACTTTTTATGTAATACATTTAATTTACCTAATTTTGTTTTGTCTTTACTGAAAGCATGTTCGCCATCGTTAATTTGGTTTCCAAGCTTAGATCTGGTGGACTGCAGTCAATGATGTGTATAATATTACCACTGGACAGGTTATCCCATGCAAATGACAGCTATTTTTATGTCATTTAGTAAATAAAAAAATACTTTTTATGTAATACATTTAATTTACCTAATTTTGTTTTGACTTTACTGAAAGCAGGTTCGCCATCGTTAATTTGGTTTCCAATCTTAGATCTGGTGGACTGCAGTCAATGACGTGTATAATATTACCACTGGACAGGTTATCCCATGCAAATGACAGCTATTTTTATGTCATTTTGAAACGCTACACACGAGGATCTCGGGTACTAATTTTGACGTATGCTGTATATGGTTGCCATAGTAGTCTAAATATTATGAAGCAGATTCGCATTTTAATTAATTTGTTAATGTTTTACTGAATTTCTAAGTTTATATTTGGTGTACTCTGAAGTTTTGAGACATTAGGAAATGCATATATTGCAAACTTTCCTACCTAAAGGAGTGTAAAACTTCGTTTCACAGGAACGTGAATGTAGTTACTGTTATTAATCAAAAATTGAGTAACATGGTATTTAAAGCATCTATTTTTTACCAGAAACTCTGTGTGTTGTGTACCTCTTTCTTTATATATTTTACAAATGAAAGTCAAAAAAACTTATGCGAGCTATCGTAAAGTTCCCAGTGTTATAGTAAAACTTTATCTTCTCATATTTCCATTATTAATTTTATATTTAATGCAGTGATTACTGTATATGACAAGCTTACTATAATAAACATGTATAATTACAAATCACATTAACTTCGGGCATAAAAGTAGAAAATTACATTAAAACCTGCTATGTAATTTGGAAACTTTGGCAAGTTTCAAGCAATATTACGCAACGTTACTGACAGTATTGGAAAGTTTTCTAGAAACATTCGGAAGCTTTCGGCAGTTTTCATCTCTATCACGAACCCTATCTGTGCACTTGTTCTGAGTAAAGTATTTGTTTCATCCCTCATTCATTAACCCAATAGGGTTATTATTATCAAATAACAACCCCTTGCCAAGTCAAATATTTGCTTCTTAACCCACTCAATACCATTCCCTCTCCTAGTCCTGGTTGCAAATGAAATAGTTGCGCGTCTTCCCTCAGTCGCTCAACTTGTTCCGTCCTCGCTCTGTACAAGGGGCTGTTAATTGACTGCTTGCAGTGGTGGATTTACCCATAGGCCCGTGAAGCCCGGGCCTAAGGCGGCATAATTCTAGGGGCGGAAAAATTTTTGAGATGACAAAATTCGAAAGGCGAAAGATGTCAAGGGCAACACGAATTCAAAAATCATGAATGAAAAATTGTTAGAATAAACAGATTTTAAAAATTCCGTTACCTAAAGGAAAACTTTACAATTTAGTGGTAGGTAAATGTAGGCTACTTTTTTACCGAATTAAATGAAAAGAAGTGTTTTTGGCCACGCGATCGAAGACGCAGACAACAACTAATATTTAGCTAATTATAAATCAAACAAAAGTAAGTTTTTGGTATTTTCATATTTTAATTTTTATCTATAAAAATTTTAATATTTGTAAATTAAATGCATAATTTCAATAATCACTCCCTTACAAAGCAAAAAAACCGGAATATCAGTCCGGGCTTAGGGCGCCAATCAAGCCTAAATCCACCAGTGACTGCTTGTTTTGTTGTAGTATCGCGTATGTAGCGGCGGGGGTACATCGTCGGGCGAGGAGGCGCGGCGGCGGGAGTTACCTCATCAGGCGAGGAGGCGCAGCGGCGGGGTTACCTCTTTTTTTTTTTTTTTTTTTATATCATAAGATAGTAAACAAGCAGATGGGTCTCCTGATGGAAAGAGTCAACCATCGCCTATAGACACCAAAGATGTTAATGGTGCGTTGCTATCTTGTGGCGAGGTCTAATGCCACATGCATAAGTTTACCGGCTACCTTACCCTCCAAACCGGAACACGACAGCGACCAGTACTGACACTATTGCGGCAGGAATAGGCAAGGCGGTGGTACCTGACCCGGGCGAGACAATGCAGAACTCTACCACCTAGTAGCCACGATGGTAGTGACTCGATAGCCATTTGGTCGCCTTTTACGACTTGCCTGGCAGAACGGCAGTTGGCCTATTCTACAAAGGAGGCCGGGACCAACACGCCTCGTCGGGCGAGGAAGCGCGGCGGCGTGGGTTACCTCATAGGGCGAGGAAGCGCGGTGGCGGAGTAACCTCGTCGGACGAGGAGGTGCGGCGGCGAGGGTTACCTCGTCGGGAGAGGAGGCGCGGCTTCGAGTTACCTCTTCGGGCGAGGTGGCGGGGGTTACCTCGTCGGGAGAGAAGGCGCGGCGGCGGGGTTACCTCTTCGGGCGAGGTGGCGGGGGTTACCTCATCGGGAGAGGAGGCGCGGCGGTGGGGTTACCTCTTCGGGCGAGGTGGCGGGGGTTACCTCGTCGGGAGCGGAGGCGCACGGCGGGGTTACCTCTTCGGGCAAGGTGGCGGGGGTTACCTCGTCGGGAGAGGAGGCGCGGCGGCGGGGTTACCTCTTCGGGCGAGGTGGCGGGGGTTACCTCATCGGGAGAGGAGGCGCGGCGGCGGGGTTACCTCTTCGGGCGAGGTGGCGGGAGTTACCTCGTCGGGAGAGGAGGCACGACGGCGGGCGCGCGGCGCAGCGGGTCGGCGGCGTCCGCGTGGTGTGGCGAACGCTTCTCTCCCCTCCGCTGGCCCCTCTACGCTACCATTGTTGCCTTCTTCTCCGTCCACTTCCATTTCCTTGTCTCGCACCGCGAAGCACTCTTCTATCTTATCATTTAACTCTGTTACCAGCGTCTAAAATAGAAACAAATCAATGTATTAGTTACCTTAAATTGTTTAAAAGACAAGAGGCGAAACAAGTGGTATGTAGACCATGTTATAAAAACTACGAAATAATTAAAAGTAATATATGGGTTGACTGTTTTAGTCAAGTCAATTTTTAACCATTCTGAAACTTTAAGTAAGGTTGCAGTTGTTTTTTTTACTAAATGAATTTTATTTTCACATTTAGTGTGTAGTGCAAATAAAAATAACTCATGTTGGATAGTTTCTGGAAGGTTATTTACATAAAAAAGCAAGGGTCTTAAATTGCTTCCCTATGGTATTCCATGGTCACAGCTATAATTTGAAGTATATATTTTAGTAATTTTAAATTGAACATATCACTGACTGAATGTATGCCCTTACATATACATATTAGATATATAGCTTAAATTATTTGTGCTTGATAAAATTAAAATAAATTGTTTTTTTTTATATCATAAGATAGCAAACAAGCAGATGGGTCTCCTGATGGAGAGTCAACCATCGCCTATAGACACCAAAGATGTTAAAGGTTGGTTGCTATCTTGTGGCAAGGTTTAATGCCGCATGCATAAGTGTGTGTCAGATCACATTCATGGAAGGGTTCCGAAGTTGCCCATCACAATAATGTGGACTTAGAAGACGGCTTTTAGTATTTCATACAATGAAAATTTAACCTTTTCTTCTTATTTCTACGTCAATGGCGGATATATCCGCTATTGTATATTTGTGTGAGAGTTTTTGTGTTTATATTTGTATTTGAGGAAGAAGGGGGTTGAGAGTTGTATGTATGTGTGTGATAGAGAGAATTAATTTCATTATATTTTACTACTACCGTGAATTTTTTTCCACCTCCGAAATTTAGCTGGCAGAGAGGGGGTGGGATATGTGACTCTAAAAAAATTTTTAAGTTTTTACAAAATTTTTAAAATCTATCTAACGATACTCACACCTACTATGGGGTACACGAGAAAAAAATGAACATCTCCATTTTAAATGTAGAAGAGCTATCTTAAAAATATTTTTTAAGATTTTATGTCACCACTTTGTTGTGGTGACCAATATTCATACCCAATAATATTCATACTCAATTACAGCTTTCAAGTACTAAGGATTTCCGAGCTACACTGCTCATGGACGTAAGGAGGGGCAGATAGACTGATGGACTGACAGACGGACGGACGGACAGACGGATGCACAGACAGACAGACGGACGGACATAAACTATAAAGGTTCCTAGCTTACCTCGGAACTCTAAAAAGTGAAAAAGGAAATTTTGAATGTTTCACTTCTGCCATGAATAGTAAAACATTCAAAATGAAAAGGAAATAGTGTGATCAATTTACATTGACACTTATTTCATTGCAAAAGGAACCCAGGCCAACAAACTTTAACCTGTTTAATCCCAGTTGGTCATATTTGACCTCTTCGTATTTTTTAAGTTTCTACCGGCGCTCAATGGGTAAAATACGACTTTTATTATAAATTTGAATTTTATTATGTATGTAAAATATTTTACTGAATAACTTTATTTTGAATCCTAGTCAGAAAATATATCTATCAATATATAGTCGTTTACATAATGACAACATATAGTTTAATTACATAGAAATCATATAATTTGTACAACGCGCTATCAGCGTTGGCGCGGGTCAATTAGTAATGAATGCCACCGCTAAATACTGCGCGTGCGAGGGTGGGACTCGAGGGGTTAAAGTGTCCTTTGCCGACACTCACATTCTTATGGTTCCCTTTTGCATTCCAATCTCCAATCATATTTCAAGTTGATTAGTTACCTACGATAAATACAACTGAAAAGGGTACTTACCTTAATTTCATTACGTGCCATTTTCGAAGTGTTATTCATGAGGGTTGAGAAACACTCCATCACGCCTTTGCAATGCAGTTTGTCCTTGTAACAGTCCATATTTTCTATGAGTTTCCTAAGTGAGCGCTCATTGTATGTAAACAGAGAGAGACAGTAAGCCAAATCGCGCCATTGTCGCTCTTCAGTAGACAATTTGAATCGCTGACATAACTTCTCCACTAGGGCTTCCATTTGCCTATCTTTCTGGATGAGTGACGTGATGTACCTTAAACCGATATGATCCTATTAAAAAATACAGTAATCACTATGTCACCGAAATGGTAAGCAGGACTGCCTAGTAATAAATTAACTAATAATACTAGTCCACTGACCACACAGCCCATAGACGCCTAATGCTTTTCCGTATTGAATGCATTCTGACAACTAGCTGAGGTAAGACCTTAGATTGAGGAAACCACTACTAGATATGAAATATCTAACGAAAAACCGTGTAATTTCGTCCCGAGTAATAGCGGAATTAAGAACAGCTGTTTACTGTCTACATAACTTATATTGCAATTGGGCATGTTACTTTAATAATTGGTTTTTATTTTAGATTTAAGGTACTAACTAAAATTATAGAAAAATACAAATAAACGCTCAAATCAATTTAATATTTTGTAAAAAAAGGGCTATTTGACATTTTACGTACATCGACAACGTATTTTAGTAATGGCGTATTGGCCGCAAGCTGTTTAGGTGACGTTATTTTCTCTGACTGACAAAAAATTTGTAGCTTTGTCTATTATGAAAATTCGAACTCGTTAGACAGAGATAAAACAATTTTTATATGTTCAGCGTTGGAATACATGTAATTTTATAATTTTGATTTTTTATGGAAATTAATGCCAAGTCATTATCTTTCAAAAAGGGTAAGGGTTAAAGGGTAAGACGAAGCGGGGTTGCTACGCCGTGATTGGCTAATTCAAGGCCACAGCGAAAGACAGTGATATACAGAGGATCTGATTGGTCGACACTGGTTATTTCCGCGTGGACATTTATATTGGAACTATTATAAGTCAGATGTGTTATCAGGAGCCAGTTGCATGTTATTAGGCATCTATGGGTTGTGTGGTTGGTGTACTAGTCAATGGGATTAAAAACCTAAGATCATATTTTGGTGATTTTCTCTTATCAAGTAGTCTACCAATCAATACACCGTACCCATATACATTTTTATATAGTCTAGCTAGAACCGGTTCGGTAAAGACTCACAAGTTCCAATTCAAAGACGGGTTATTCATCCTAAAAAGATTTTTACGTTTTCGGGAAAACATAATTTACCCGAGACTGGATATAAGCTCGATTTGTCGGTTGGTTAGCCACGTAATAGGATTTAATACCACTTAATTAAGTGCAGTAGTTGCAAGTCTGTCTCATTGGGAAAATGGTATTTGTTTTATTTGTATCCATATTTCCAGAAAAAATGAAAATCTCATTTAGAACGATTTGTCCGATCTGGGACTTAAACCTCATACTTCCTCATATTATATTTATATGAAAGTCGGTACTGCTAGGTCCGATAGTGGCACTGATCCTATTATCCAACTGATATTATTATTGTGGAAAGTATGTTAAGATGTTTTGGCTTGACAGACAGTATGAAATGGTACACAGTCACTGTTGTGACTTCTAATCTAGAACTTTATTTTAATACTTTTATTCGGAAAAAACATAAAAGTATCTCGTGAAATTAATATGTTTCACCTGTTAGTTTATTTCTGCTGCTAAATAATCTGTATTAAAAAAGAAAAAAAGTTGAAGCTTAATTTCCTAAACCAGTGATTTTAAAGCATGTTTTCAAATTACGTAGTCAAGGTTCCTTCACACTTTCGAGTCGTTTTTTGTAGTTGGATAGGTATGACTAGTGTACAGTACCCGGCGATAAATATTGCACATCGACCTTTGGAAAGAGACAATCGGCAAATTTCAGCTTCGTAGAGCGTTATCTCTGTCGCACAAAATACAAACAGTCCGGTACCTATTAGGAGCTGTTAAAACAAGTATGATTTGCTTCTTTTGATATTTTTATTCTTTGTATAAAATACACTAATTTTTCTATAAGTGATGGCTTTAGGTTGGGGTAAAATAAAATAAAAAAACATTTTTACATTATGTTTACGTATTTAATTATTTTTGAACATTACAGCTTTAGTGTACATAATAAACACCATTATACCTATTGCTAAAATGAGACATTGCAATAAAAATAATAATAATTCTAATTCTCAATTACTTCCATTTCACTATCTGTGCTCTCAAAGAGGTCAATATCACTGTCACTATCAACCGTATTTATTACTAATCTATCAGTGTAATTGTCTAAACTGTGTTGAATGCTTCTATATTCATTCTCACATTTGATTGCATGATCGCAAACCTTTTTCCACTCTTCAGCGCCGATCATGTTTAATTTTTCAGTCAATAATGTTTTTACTGTAGTTAAGTTCATACCCACATTTCTAGAGGCTACATAGCCTTTCAGTTGAGACCATATATTTTCAATTGGATTAAAATCCGGATGATATGGTGGCAATCGCAACACAGTGTGCCCATGTTCGGCAAGTATTTTGTCCACAGAAAACTCTGTATACCTCTCCTTGTGCTGACATATAATAGCGTAAATCTGGGTTTTTGTTAATTTTGGATCAACTGGAATTTCATGTCTGTTTAACCAGTTGATCATTTCCCGTTTAATGGTGTTTGAGTTGGGGGGTCTCTCAACATACTTGTTGTGATAGGGTGCGTTGTCGATAACTAGAACAGAATCACTGGGTATATTTGGGATTAATTGGTTAACCAGCCATTTCTCATAGTTATCGTTATTCATTTCATTGTGATAGTCACCTGTAGTGTCCGTGGATTTATACGTTAAAAAAGCACCGGGTACAAAGCCTTTTTCATTTCCCGCATGAACTATTATCAAACGTTGACCTTTTGAAATTGGCTTTTTTACTCCTTTTTTCTTATCGTCACTCCAAGATTTCCCTTTAGTGTGGGATGCATGTATATATGACTCATCCATGTAGACGATATTTTTTCCTGTTTCGCGAAATTTGCGTATTTTATCAAGGTATTCCATTCGTTTGAGACTAACGTCGTGCTTTTCCATTAGAATTTTTCGATTATCTTCCATTTTAGTGAACTGAAATCCCATGTCACGAAATATTTTTCTCAACGTTTTTTCAGACCCATTGTAATTAATAGCTTCAGATAACTTAGCTTTTAATGATTTTATTGTTGGCAGTTCATTAAATCGTAAGTGAAAATCATACACCACTCTTCGAACAACATCGTAATCAAAATCGTCCATATCCAAACGAAATTGCTTTTTTGGTCTCCCTTTTTTTGGAGTGCTGAACTTAATTTCAGTCGAATGTGTTTCAGTACTGACTTCGTTTAATATATTGTTCAAAGTTCTTCTTGAAATTCCAGTGGCATTTGCAACTCGCTCTTGAATCTTCTTAAAATAACAACTTACATTTTCATCTACTTTTTTTTAAATCTATCATCTTCGCTTACAAAGTATTTATAAACATTGTAGATAATTTCACGTGACTGACCTCGTAAAGGTTTCCCTCTTTTTCCGAAAGATGCCATATTACAACTTTAAATTATTTAAGTTTGTGGGTGTTATCAACTCTAAATATATATTTTTTTCGGGACGCGACTGCACTCTATCGTACTTGAACAACGACTGACTAAACGTCACATAGGTAGTGTGGGACAGAGATAACGCTTTACGAAGCCGAAATTATCCGATTGTCTCTTTCCAAAGTTCGATGTGCAATATTTATCGCCGGGTACTGTACCTAGTTTATTTACCTGTACCTAAATTAGGCTGGTTTTTCTGTTACGCCCTCGGTCAGCGCCAATGGGCCAATATGTATGTAGTTATAGGTAGCGTTTTTGAATCGCGCTGATCGCTCAGCTTTGCGGTTAGCGCGACGGCAGTCATATTGACACGTCAGCGCCGACCGTCAGCTTGCTGTCAGCGTGACAGAAAAACCAGCCTTATCAATAATAAGTCTCACAATGTGACATAGGCCAATCCAACGAAATCCGGGCACTAGGCCATCTTAGGTAATTTACATCTTATTGAAGTATTCAAAAAACTATCCGGCCTAGGTTACGACCTAAAGACCTACCTGGTTAAATCGAGATTGATACCGCTAGACTACTGTACAAATATTTACTAAGTATTGCGTTTGGAACGTACTTACTCACATAGTCATTTGAAATAGGACGTAAGTACAAGTCTACTAGTGTAAGTCATAAAGGTATGATAACGGAACTCGGGTATCGGTAGATTATGTCTGGTATCACCGTTATAGATCGTGTTTCCCTTAAAGTCGTTGCGGATGTACCGTGTGCGGCAGACACTGACCTCATGTTGGTACGGTAGTGGTCCTCGAGCACTCTGAGCTCGGGGTCGCCGAGGCGGGAGATGATGTCGGGCATCACGTTGTAGACCGCGTTCCTTTTGCGGCTGCTGCGGATGTACCGTGTGCGGCAGACACTGACCTCATGATGGTGCGGTAGTGGTCCTCAAGCTCTCTGAGCTCGGCGTCGCCGAGGCGGGAGCTGATGTCGGGCATCACGTTGTAGAGCGCGTTGCTCTTGCGGCTGCTGCGGATGGGTGTGCGGCAGACTCTGACCTCATGATGGTACAGTAGTGGTTCTCGAGCACTCTGAGCTTGGGGTCGCCGAGGCGGGAGATGATGTCGGGCATCACGTTGTAGAGCGCATTCCTCTTGCGGCTGCTGCGGACGTACCTTGTGCAGCAGACACTGACCTCATGATAGTGCGGTAGTGGTCCTCGGGAACGCTGAGCTCGGGGTCGCTGAGGCGGGAGATGATGTCGGGCATCACGTTGTAGAGCGCGTTCCCCTTGCAGGCCAGCTGCCGGAAGAACTGTCGCGTCATGGCGGCGACGCGCTTGTCCCCGTCCGCGCAGCACAGCGCCATGTCCGCGATCTGCCCCTTCACGCGCACCATCTCGTGCAGCACCAGGAACGACAGCATCTTCACTGCGCACTGACGGATCTCCAACTCCTCGTCACTTAATCTGAAAATACCAATAACAAACACACTCTCAGCGATTATCATTTAATCATATTATTTACTTTTTAGTAATTATTCATATATAAAAATGAATGTTTGGAGCTTAATTACAATTATAGAGTTAAAGGAAGTATAATTTTAAGGGGATAAACTTATAAAATTTAGATTGGAAACCACACATTGATTCTGTACAAAATTATTTTTTTTGTACTGAACAATAAAATATTGGTGAAACAGTGAGATTTAAAGCTGCAGTAAACACTTACCATGATTATATAGGTCTTGTCCTATACCATGATTATATAAAACCTATATAATCATGGTAATCTCAATAAATTCAAGCTGATATCATGGAAAAATTGTAACAATATAAATTGCGCAAAAAAATGTTTAAGCTTTGTATATCGCTAATATAACTTAGGGCATAATAAATGAAACTTTAATTATGCCTTAAGTTTTTAAGCCTTTTTTATAAATTTGTTTTTATGGCTGAATATGCGCTTAGGTAAGGTAATATTAGATAATTTTTAGGGAGATTTTTGTATATTAAAATGTAATACTATGTATAAACCGTGGGAAACTTCTAAATAGCCTTAATTTACCCCTATGTACAATTTTTGTGCAAAAAAGTCCTAATTAAATAAATAAATAATAGTAGTAATTTGTTATTTTCATTATTATCATATCAGTCACAGGACGTTCACTACTGAACATAATAGTTCCTCGATAACTTAAATATTTTTAGGCTCTTTAGATGGTTTTATTACAAGTGAGCCAATATGACCAATACAGGGGTTCTGATTTTGTATTTAGTTATTTTGTATGCATTTAAAGTTCATGTCATGCCCAACTTTTTCAAAATTTATATAACAAGGTAGCAGTTCTAGCAATAGCTATAGGCCCTGATTATCTGTTTCCATTAGAAGAGTATCTTCTAATGGAAACAGATAATTAGGGCCTCTAGGTGTAAAAGATGGAGACGTTTTATTTACTACTAAATTAAAAGTCAAAATTAAAACTACTTAATGTAAAAGAAATGAAATTATACTTACATATGATAAATGTGATGTGTCCAAGGCTGTGTAAGATTTGGAAAACGCAAAGTCAGATCAGCAAAAGCTATTGTAAGGTTTGTCCTCAAAGGTACATTTTTGGATCTTTTCAGAGCTGTCACCATCAACTGTAGACCTTCTTCACAAACTGAACTCGACACAAGCATAAATCTGCAATGGAAATAATATTTCAATCAATATATTATAATATTGACTGAAATATTATTATGTTCCTCCTTTTTAACTATATATAGAGAAAATTTTTAAAAAGACTGCTTAGTTTTCAAACTGTCTGAAGACCATTCTTAAAATGTTGATTATGCAACATTGATATGCAAAACCCAAGATACACAATCAGTGTCTAAAAAAGTCCTCTAAAAATAAGCGCAATGTTTAAATTGTGCGCACTTTGCAAATAGAAACGCATCGGGCGCGATACTGTCAATTTTAATACTTTTCGTATATTACTTTGTAAAAACAACTATAAATCTTTCGCATAAAATAGGATATGCAAAAACATACTTTTGTCAAATCTATAACTACTTGTGTGAAATTAGCGACAATTTTGAATGTCAGTTTTGTTCGGGACTGTGTTATGCAAACTGTATCATCAATGTTATGCAAACATTTATAACATCTCTATATAAGTTATGGCGAGCATAGCTAATGTTTTAAGCAGGTTCGTTGATCTTATACCCTCTTGATATACAAGTAACAAAAGAATAGGCTTCTAAAAATGGACTAGATAATAGCAATAAGACAGCTGCAACCAAGATGCGGTGTTCACACACACTCAACAACTTGAGAGTCTGGTACTCCCAATTGCTACTGAAGTTTTTCCTTACCATTTTGTCTAATAACATTTTTTATGACTCAGGTTGTCAAATCATGGAGTTCAAATACTTAACGGGCCAACTAGACCAAGACTAGAATTTTTAAATTTAGCAGTTGTCGTTTTAAAAACGATTGTTTGCATGCACAATATATTTAATTCATAATATTAGTACAGATAGCTATGTATAATTTATATTGGTAGTAATTTTAAACATCTATCAATCATTTATTGCTTATATAGGGTTGGTTAAATTTGTTCTTTTAACTTCCCGCTACACCTTATATACAATAAAACTGTAAGAGGTCGAATTCTGTACATTGAAGATATTTTAAAAATGTTTCTGGAAAATACTCTTTAATCGATACTCAAGCGAAAAAGATACATTTTTTTAATTTTCGTCCGTCCGTCTGTCTGTATCAAGGCCGCGCATCACACTGAATCTACTGAACAAATCCAAATGAAATTTAGCAAGTTTAGAGTTCATACTCGGTTATAGGATATTTTTTTATCCCAAAATTCAGTGTGGTTCCCGTGGGATAGGGCCTGAAAGTCGAAACGTATATTTGGCTTTAATTCATTAACCTGTACTCCGAAAACCTTTATTATTTTTTTGTTCGAAAGGAGGTAATATAAAGATTGTCCCTTAAAAATGTCAAGGTCATTAGTTGTGTAATTCAGAAGTTATAGACATCACAAATTTCAACGGTTTCCGGGTGGGAAATCCAGTTAAACGTGACACCCGGAATATATGGTAACCTTTGAACGTACGGCTCATTATAAATTAGTGTATGCATTTCATAGTATTTGTTTTTAATGAATATATCCCGAGAGAGTCAGTTCTAGAATATAACTGTTTTTAGTAAATGTTAGTAGTAGTATTAGTAGTATATTCACGCCTGTATCCCCGAAGATAGGCAGAGGTACAAACACTGCACCTACGAGTAACCGAAGTTACTTGATATACCACAATGTGACAGGTGGAAAGCCTATCGCCAACCGGGCATTTTTCCAATCCCTAGCAAAGTTGTATTTATCAGAAAACTGAAAAACATATTTTTTAGAAATGTACAATGAAGTACAGCGGTGCAGCGGTACCTACTAGGAGTGTACAGTGGAGTACAGCGGTGCATTGGACGCACTACGAGTGTACAGTGGAGTACAGCAGTGTAGTGGATGTACTACGAATGTCCAGTGGAGTACAGCGGTGTAGTGGAGCAGGCGCGTACCTGGTGTATGTGAGCGCGGCGGCCGACTGCAGCGAGTGCGAGGTCCGCGTGGGGTTGGCCAGCAGCCAGCGCAGCAGCGGCAGGTACCGCGCCAGCGCCGTGCCCGCGCCGACGATGTCTCGCTCGCACACGCTGCGCACGTACTCCGCGTCTGCGTCGTCGGCTACTGCACCCTCCAAACCGACTTCGTCCTCTGTCATTGTTGTATTAGCCTAATACAAAACAAAATATATATAGATAATTATGGAATAGTACGTGCCAATGAGTCAGTACACTCGGACGTCGCGTTTGCCTGACAATGCATTTTCTAACATTATATTAATTTGAAATTATCAATAAGAGTGATATAGTGATTACACAGTCAACGGGTTCCATTACCTCCCGTTTATCTTATATCAACAGCAGCAGGATCACTCATCATATCAGTAACATCTGCCTCATATTAACAACAACTGTTCCCTCAAAGGCTAGGTTGGCTAAATTAACTTCGTCAAACACATCGATTTACCACTTTCAAAACAAATAAGATGGTTTCTTTTTTAATTAACCACAATTCAGAAGTTTCAATCTCTCCTAGCCTCATTTCCTTTAACCAATAACTAGTTTACCAGTAACTGGTTCCCTGTCAAGTTTTTGGGTAATTTTGATATGTCTACATTAATAGTGTTTTGTATGTTTTGTTAACTATTACTGACTGAGTATACTTATAATTTATACAAACAGTCAACAGTAAAAAAATATATACAATGAGTCGAAAACCTATCTGTAAACAGAAAAATCGACTACAAGACGTTTAACTAATATGTCGTATGAATGTTGAGTGATGTAGTGTGAAGGCTTACGGAGGTGCCCTTGTTGGAGGCGACACTGGCGGCGCGGTGTCCGCGCGAGGAGGCGCTGGCGCCGCTGGCGTTCATGAGCGTCTGCCGCCTCAGCTCCTCCACTCGCGGCCGCCGCCCCGGTGTCGCGAACGCACCCATTTTCTTCTTACGCTTTTCTTCTGCCTTGCGTTCCTCACGAACCTACAAATATATTACAAAAAGTTGAGCTAAATGCGACGCTTAATTATTGGGGTAATAAGTATTTTGTAAATCACACGGGAATCTTCTTAGAATATCTGTTTGCGAAATTTAATGCTATTATGACATTGCTACATTTTTAAATATATTTAGATATGCACACAAACTTTCACATTTATAACGTAAATGGGGTAAGGATCATTAGTATTTGTGATTCTTCTTTGGCATGCAGTGGAGCGTCGTAAGGCATAGAAATTGTAAACTCTAGGAACTCAGGATCAGTTTATGATCTATATAACGAGTGTTTGAAAGCATTATTAAAGGTTCAAATAAAAAAGTTAATAAATATATTGACCAATCTTTATTACAATTTTTTTAAAGAATTTTCTGTAAATTGAGAGGTGGGCAAGGGAACAAAATGTTTCAATAACGATTTCAATTTTATATTTAATAAATTATATTTGAATAGTAACTTTAATATTAATTTATTAGATGTTCAAGTGGTTATTTATTATATTTTTTATGTTTCCGCTACGAAAAATGCGTTTTTACCAAAACTCTACGTTTTGAGGTACTCCTGGTACCTTTTCCGACTATTTTCAGGATGACGTCAGCACGTGTGTGTATGTACGTGTGTATGTGTGTGTACATTCGGGTGTACGTGCGTGTGTACGTGCGTGTGTGCGTGCGTATGTACGTGCGCGTGTGCGTGCGTGTGTCCGTGCGTGTGTACGTGAGTGTGTACATACATGTGCACGTGCGTGTGCTAGTGCGTGTGTACGTACGTATGTGCGTATGTACGTGCGTGTGTACGTGCGTGTGTACGTGCATGCTTGAGTACGTGCGTGCCTGTGTGCGTGCGTGCCTGCGTGTGTGTGTGTGTGTGTGTGTGTGTGTGTGTGTGAACGGCTTGACCAATCAAAATGCGGTTGAGTACAAAATTTACTCAGCTCTGTTCCTCAAAGAACTGCGTTTAATGCATAAATTGCGTCAAAATCGGTTTATCCAGCACCAGCAGGTTTATAGCGGCAGGACGGCACGGCCACTAGCAATTGACTCCTGTAAGTAATTTTCAGAAGGTCTCACCAGTTGCAGACGATGCAGAGAGGCTGGAGGCTTGGAGAAGGTTCAATGGCAGCTGGCGCAGGTGTACTTTGAGTTTAAATAAAACGCAGTGTTCTTATTTGCAGTAGAAATATGAAGTGTTTGTGATTGCTTAAGCCGCTACAATACGGAGAGTATTGCAAGACCCAAGACCGAAGGTCGATCTAGTTGAGCCAGTGAAGCGTATGTGCCTTGAGTGCTCGAGTCTGTAGTGAGTCGAGACAAGCCGAATATGCGCCGTCCTCGGTGAGTCGGGACGAGTGCGCCTCCGCTGTGTGTCGCAATGAGTCGGAGCGAGCGGGACAGAGTTCCTGCATGGAGAACCAGTGAACGTAGGCAGTTCCAAGTGGATTCCGGAAAGCGTAGTTGAGGCGTAGCTTGTGAAGCTGGCTGATGCTGTTTGGAAGCAGAGGGGAGTATATTAGACGCTAATGGTCAGAAGGCTGATGCGTGTTGTATTGCCGAGGGTCAACCACTGTGGCATGTTGATAGCTGTTAGTGGTGATGATCACGTCGGGATGACCACTGTGGCGCCGCTGATCCGTACCGCTGAAGGGTCATATAATGATGGAACCAGCGGGCCAGCTGCTTGTCAAGTGACGTCATAACTGTGCAGGTCGATGACGTCACACAAGGACCAGTAAGGGGAAAAGGAAGATCTTCACAGCCAGGCAAGGTGTACTGCCTGGGAATCGAAGTCCATTTGAGAAGCGTTGAAACTTGTATAGTGATACAAGATAAATAATTATGATATCGCGATTCAGGATTTTTATTTTGAATTTCATTTTTTTCATTTGTAATTGATTTTTGTCCATTTTTTTATTGTTTTTTCTTGTAGCGTTTGTGATTGTTTGAGCCGCATGCACAAGTCTACCGGCTACCTTACCCTTCAAACCGGAACACGACAATGACAAGCATTGACTCTATTGCGGCAGTAATAGGTAAGATGGTGGTACCAAATGCCCGGGCGAGATGGTAGTGATACGTATAGTCGATCGCCTTTTACGACCTGCCTGGCAAAACGGCAGTTGGTTTATTCTTCAAAGCAGCCAGGCCCATCACAGTGGAATAACAGATATATCCGCATCACAACTTGGAGAAGTGGTGCTGCGGATATATCCGCCATTGACGTTAAATAGGTTAATTTTGACGTTCGTTCGCTCGTTCGTAGTATGAAACGATAAAAATCTATTTCTTAGTTCGCATTATCGTAATGGGCAACTTCGGAACCCTACATTGCGCGTGGCCCGACACGCACATTACCAATTTTTTAAATATAACTTTAAACTAATATAAATAAAGGAAAACTCCGAATAATTAATAATTATTTATAATAATAATTAAAAAATTGAGATCGCATTTTTTTTTTAACATTTATCTATACATATACATACTATTAAAACACATTTTAAAAGTTTATATAAAAATTCATTGACTGGCACTGGATTCCGAGGTAAAAATCTTACGGCGCTCCACTAATAACGAAGTTCATATTTAATCTTACATTAGTGATTCTTAAAAGTTATTTCTAAGTTTCCTAGAATTTCTTACACATTTCCACTTACGTGTTTTCTAAATTTACTAGAGATCGCCCTCTGAAATTCGACCATTATTTTATGACTCCATTTGACATCATTATATTATGTACTAGCTGTTGCCAGCGACTTCGTCCGCGCGGACTTCGTTTACCCCGCACAGCACCTGGGCGCTAGGTGATAGCGTGATAATATGTAGCCTATATGTTGACCCGACCTGTTAGTAATATTCGTGCAAAATTTGAAGTAAACCCATGCAGTACTTTTTGAATTTACCTCGGACATACATACACAGACACACAGACAAAATATTTTTGGCTTCGATATCGATTGTAGATCACGCCCCAAGTATTCTTTTAAAAATATTCAATGTACAGTTTTGATTTTCTCACGATTTTATTATATGTATAGATTCTAAATACTATTATCATTTTTATACCATAAATTTGTTTTTTTTTAACTTAGTTTCAGATCTATAGTGTAAGGAATCCACTAAACTTCAAAATTACATTCCAGATGTCCACCACAGACAGCGATTACATCACACAATTAACCACTGTTTTCATCTTTGCGTTATGAAAGCACACTAAATAAAAAGATTATTTTATTCATTGACGACTAAATACTGGATAAATGTAACGTAAATCTTAAACTAAATTTGTAAAAGACAGCAAATATACCTGATTTCTCCTTCTGAGTTCACTGTACACAGATATATCCAAATAAATGAGTTGTTGTAGTGCTATGTGTCCTAATACAAAAACAAATCTTGTTAAAAGTTCTTGTGGGATAGTAATTTCTTCTTCATTGTCTTTCTCAATAATCATCGTCTCTTGAATTCTCTTATACATTTCTGCTAATAGTTTAGAGCAAACAATCTCTGGGGAGTCGCAAATAGCGTACAAGACATCAATTACATTGGCAGCAAAAGAGGGAAATTGATCAAGTTTTGAAAATGTTTCTAAAAGACTGTCGTAAAGTGAGGTAAAAATAGCATGATCTGCAGGATACCTTTGATTCTTTTTACCTAAAGTAAGCAGTAATTGTGCACTCAAGTTTCTGGAATTATAGTCTCCTGTGAGTCCATGTGTTTGAATAACCTCTAGGTTGGCTAGAGCTACTGATGGTTTAGATTTAGCAATCATAACCAAAAATGACATAGCTGCGTAACTATCCATATCCGTCGTGCCATCAATTTTTTTCAAATACATCTCCCAAAACACCTGAAACAAGAAATACCCTTGTGTTACAAATGAACCCAGTTTGGGATACCTTGGTATGACAATTTCGAAGTCTATAAATGGATATAAGTAAAACAATATTTTTGTTTTATCCATATTAATATTATAAATTCGAAAGTTTGGATAGATGGATATTGTTACTCAATCACGCAAAAACTACTGAACAGATTTGAATGAAATTTGGTACACACACAAGTAGATGATGATCTGGAATAGCACATAGGCTACTTTTTATCCTGGAAAAAATAGTTAATCAGCGGGCTGCACGCTACACTAGTATAATATATAGATAAGGTAGTAAACAAGCAATCAGAAATCATGAATTGTAAAATCAAAAGTTTACGAACCAATTTCCCGTTCAAGCAAAAACATGATTGTAGTTGTATAGGTGGTACCGTACATGTTTAACTTTTGGGAGAAAGATCAATGATATAGTTATTCTTCAAAACGGACTCGGAACCGCATAAAAAACAATGTTGCTAAACTACTGAACATTACTAGCGCTACTCGAAAATAATCCACACTAAGGAAATCACAATTAAAATCACAGTGGCACTCCGAGTGCCAACAGAAGTAAAAACTTGAACAATTCGCCTTTGTATTAAGTTCGATTGGGACATCCTTTCTGCTACCTTCCTCTTACTTCCACTACCTTCCTTTTATCTAGCCCTTACTTTACTTACCTTGTACGTACATACACAATATATTATGTACATACGAGTATATACAGAGGCGCCCGTGACGGTAACATGTCGCAAGTTTCTATAATACAGTAGGCAAAATGAACAAAAATTTTATCACTTATGCACTTGTACTGTTTCACAATAAAGCTATTATCAAGGCAATCTATAATCATCATCAGGGCAATTTATAGTTACAAACTTGAGTTTGCTCTGATCTGAAATTGCTCTGATGATGCTTGTGTAAGCGAAACCGGTTGGAAATAAATTATAACAGCTTTAATGTGAAACAGTACAAGTGCATAAGTGATAAAATATTACATTAAAATGGAGTTTCACCAAGTGCTGACGATGAAAAGTGTAGAATCCGTTGGGGTTCACCACGATTCATCAGTTAGTCTGCATGGCACGGTACCTGTATGGTGGGCGGCGCGATGTCCCCGCGCGTGACCCACTTGTCGACCAGGTGCTCGAGCGCGAGCGCAGCGCCGCGGTCGACCTGCGTCAGTAGCGTCACCATGCTCTTGGCCACGGTAAATGCGCGCGCACGCTCCGCTTTACTCTCACACTCTAGGTACATCTCACGGTATGCGCGTTCTACTGCTTCGCGTTTATCCTATACAATCACATAACATGTGGTAATTCTAGATATGTAGTATAATCTTAATCCATATCTATATTAATATTATAAGTGCGAAAGTTTGGATGGATAGATGGATGTTTGTTACTCAATCAAGCAAAAACTACTGAACGGATTTGAAAGAAATTTGGCACACAGGTAGATGATGACCTGGAATAGCACATAGGCTACTTTTTATCCCGAAAACATTAGGTTCGATCCTTGACGGGGACAAGCATTTGATTAGATTCTTTACATGACATATATTGACGAAGGCAGCTGCATACCTCTGCATAATCTGTTTATTGGCCTAAGTGTTAACTGGTGAAGAATGTCAATAGGCATTACGGTCTTTTGTACAAACTTACTTCAAGGTGTTATAAATTATAACAAAGCTAAATAAATAAATGTCATTAATAAACATAAACCAACATTTAAAACAAACTATAGCAGGTACATAACGCCAAGGATAGTAACATATTATAATAAATACCGCTAAGCCCATATTTCCGAAAAACTAGGCAGAAAGGCTATTTTTTTTACCTACTTCATTAGACAGCGGCATGACACTGGTAGGTACCTAAGATGTGACTTTATTAGGTATTATAAATACTGATCTAACGCCAGTAAGCAAATTATTTGCTTGTGTTAGTCAACAATACTAATACATAGAAATACATATATAAATACCAGAATATATTTAATAAACACCCAAACCTGGAAATACAAACATTTATGCTCATCACACAAATGCTTGTCCCCGTCGGGGATTGAACCCAAGCACCGTTGATTGCGTAGTCAGGGTCGCTAACCACTAGACCAACGGGGCAGTCATAGGTGTTGGTACAAAAAAGCAACTTGTACTGTCTTTTAAAATAAGTTACGTGATAGAATGTCTACTTCAACATTTTGCATAACAAAACATAATCAAATAAAATAATCCATACCTGATCCGGTGACCACACAAGAAGAAGCATATTGGTAACTCCGAGTTTCGCTGATTCGATGTTAAAATGATGTGCCGTTATAAAGAAGTCAATAGCCTCGCTTACATCTCCAGCTTGTTTGGACATGAGCAAAGAGTTTATTACAGGAACTGCCTCGGATATCATGCGACTAAAATGAACTGATTCTTCAAGAAATGCAACTATACTCTCTTTTTCTTCTATTCTTTTATAAATGGCTAACTCATTTTCACATTGTTGAGTAATAGACTGTCTTCTCTCAGGTATAACAAAGATGTTGCGGAGTAAAGCAACAAAGTATTCTATCTGTAAATTAAACCAGTGCCAATATGTTTATTTATGCAAAATACGTTATTCACAAAGAAAATTATTATTCCATATTTTTTATGGGAAGAAATCTTGACCAGCCTGTTTAGGAAATTCATAGGATATATTGATATGTCTTGACTTGCTCACAGAAGAAGAGATATGTTTTGCAAACATTATTACCTCGATATTTGACGTAAAAGTCGAATTTAGGGTGCAATCAAAGAGTATACTTATATTACATGATACAATCATGCAACTATGTCACCTTACACCAGATAAATAAAGATCATATCCTGTAACATTAATGAATTGATTTGGTTGAGTTGTCAGATATTTTTATAATTATTGACTTTTGTTTGAATTGTTATTTTTCTAGTTTTTTTTTGCATATAGGACAGAATGTTAAATAAATAAATAAGTAAAAGACGACAGTGTCAAATAAAAAGCAAACTCTTGAATATGTAGCTTTTATTCTGAGTCTTAACTGAAAATTAAATCTGTAAGCCTGACATTTACAGCAAGTATTTTGACATCTTAGATAGTTTTTTTTTTGCAATAGGTATGAATAATCAGTGGCGTAGCTATCGTAGAGCCCGGTGACGCAGTGCTCCAGGGCCCCGGACCTCGGGGGGCCCTTTGCCCAATAACCTAAGCTTTGAAAAGAGCGGGTCAGCTAACTCGCCAGCAGCTGGCAAATTGGCTGACCCGCTGCACCGGGACCCTTGCCCATTTAGCTACGCCACTGCGAATAATAATTATATGTAAAAATAAAAACTGGCCAAATTTAGTAATTATATTTTGTCGTTTTCCTTAAGAGTATGTATTATTCATTATGCAGTTTGTGGTTTATCAAGTAATATTACACACAAAACATACAAAATAAAATAAAAGTATAACTGCGTTATTTACTATTCTCATCTTTAAATAATAGAATTTTACCAAATGCTGTAAATGGAAAGTGTTAAGTGTACTTCATAGATGTAATTGATATTGAAATCACAATGGATCGAAAAAATTTACCTAATAAGTGACATACAATAAAATATCAGTAATAGGTTACCTGGTCAGATTTTTCCATGTCGCACCTAAGTAACTTTGCATCTGGGTATTGTCTTTCTGTATGTTTCACGATCAAGTATGCTTTATAATAATTTTTATCCCGTAAATGTCTACGAATCGAGTCATACAAGTTTTCTAAAGAAGCTTGGGAAAGTTCGGGTTCATCTTGTGTCAGTACATTCATTTTTTCTTTAATCATTTTAACAACATCTTTTTCTATTTTCTCCCATTTATTCACCAGATCTGGGTCAGGGGATGGATTAACTTTTTTTTGGAGCTCTTCTAATATTTTTTGTTCTGTTACTAATTGCTCTTCAAGCAAATCGAGTTTTAATTGGGCAGAGAAAGGATTGCATTCTAAAAATATCTGTAATCATATGAAAATTATGAAATATGTACCAACTATTAATAAATTAAAGAGTGATATATTTATTTAAAAACATTAAACACAATTATTTAAGGACGATTTTAGTTGAAAAACTTTTAAGTAACAGAAAAATTTCACGCTATGATAAGATTTGAACCTGCGACCTTCCCCCAAACCAGGACGCTCTAACCAACTGAGCCAGTGTCAATCCTTCTTTGCTATGTGATCGATTCCGTCGATTGTAATGATCACTAAGATATACATACGTACAACTAGTAAAATGAGTAAATGAGCTAATACTTCCGTGTTTCTTATTTTATTTGTGTTTTAGCACTTACCCTATGCTAGTGAAAACTTGAGATTTTAGTTGATAATAACCACATTAACAAAAGGTGTTCGAATGCTTTTCTCGCATAGTATAAAGAAATTAATCTTTTGTAGACCTGAATGTCATAAGGAAACATTATCCAAATTACCTTGAGAAGTTGTATAGCTGCTTTCCGTACAAGAGCAGCCTTATCCTTTAAACGACCTATTGCCCTTTCTAGGACTGATCGTTGTCTACTTACTGGCACACAATTTTCTCGTTGTAATCTGGCCCAAAATTGAAGTACCTAAAAATAGACTTGCTGCTAAATAATTATTGAATAGATGATGCTCTGATTCTTTAATACTTCCTTAAGAGATTGGGTCGGGGGGCAATTCTCTAATTTATAAATCTTATCAGCTTTAAATCGATTCATGAAATCCCAATGCTTTAAGTTAGAAATCAACAGCCGCATCTAGTTTCATATTAACAATCACTTTCCCAAAACAGGGGTTGACAAAGTATGTTTAATAAATTAAGCATATATGTCCAAATGTATTTGTGTAGTAACCTGTTGTTGGTAAGCCACGATAGCGTCTACGTCGATACTTTAATGTAGTATTTCAATGTCTGTAGATAATAGTATTACAAATATGACGGTGTTTTTCTCTAATTATTAATAGCAAATGGCTCACCAGAGTGCTAAGTGTGAGTTTTTCTTTTCGCATTCGATCGTGAGCGCGTTTGGAGTTTACTAGGAATTTGTATGTGATTTGTACAGCACCACCTAGTGGTAAACTGGTTTCTCATGTTTACCACTAGGTGGCGTTGTACAAATCACATACAAATTCCTAGTAAACTCCAAACGCGCTCACGATCGAATGCGAAAAGAAAAACTCACACTTAGCACTCAGGTATTAAGTGAATAAAAGATCAATTAATCCATTATATACATTAAAAATGTCAATACTGCATTGCTATCTGTGTAGTAGGAATGTTATGCCATTGCCATATTTTTTGACTTGAATTATTTTTGTAAATAAAACATACCTTGTGCCGAACGTAAGCTGATAAGTCGTGCATATGCTCGTAAAGGTCGTCTAAGAGGTCATCGCGTTGTATCCGTTGCTCGTCCGACAATCCTTCGCCACGTAACTCGACACTCAACACTTCACACATCATGCCCAGTACGCTAATACGAAGGGTGTACGACTAAAAATGTATGATCATTATTCAAAAAGATTTGGATATGATTTCAGCATATTGTTGTGCTCATAATTTATCATCGAGAAGAAGAGAAACAAAAACATTAATGCTTATCGCACAAATGTTTATCCCCGTCAGGAATCGAACCCGAGCCCCATCGATTGCGTAGTCAGCGTCGCTAACCACCTGACCATCAGTGCGGTCTCGTGATGGAAAGAAACTACTATCGCTTATTGAAACCAAAGATGTTAATATTGCGTTGCTATCCGTGTGGCGAGATGATAATACCACATACATAAGTTTGCCTTACTCTCAACACCAGCGACAAGCATTGACACTTTTGCGGCAGTGATAGGTAAGGCAATGGTACGAAAATCCAGGCGAGAATTTGCAGAACTCTACCATCAAGTAGTCACGATAGTAGTGACTGGCCAATCGTCGTTTTGGCAGAATGGCAGATGATGTATTCTTCAAAGGGAGACCGGGCCAATATGGGGAAAATTAAAAACATTTTGGCAAAAGTTTGTGCATGTACAATTTATTTACATTACTATGAAATTAATTAAAAAACAGCTTTGCAATTCGGTCCCAATCCTTACATGATTTTCTATCTCTTTCTTCCTCAGACCTAACTATTATTACAGTGTACCAAGTAATATTTTATACAAAAAAGAAGACTCAGAATAAAATACGATTCTTTACTTTCTAGATACAAACTACTATAAAATAAAATGTATAATGTGTCAGTAAAAAATAGGATAGTATACCTCATCACTTTCCAAGTACGGTTGAAGAGTAGCAATAGCATTTGCCATTTCCTTAGGCAGCTCTTTAGTTAGTTCCAATAGGAATGCTCCACAGTTTTTGGCAGCCCCTTGTTCCGTGCCTGCTCCCACATTATCTTCATCAGTTGATGCTAATGCTTCAGCAATTTCTCTAACCTAGTGAAAAGTGTTCAAAAGAATATGTTTATTTTCTAGGAAATCTAATATAAAACTTTAAATAAGTTGGAGCTTACCATTTGAGGTCCAAATGTTCCAAGACCAAAGTCTTTAGTTAATTGTACAACTCCTGCACATATAGGTGACACGGCATGCTCTACAATTTGAAGAATCTAAAGGGAATAAATTTATGTATTAGTTTAATAATAGCACAAAGTCATATATACCTATTTGGGTTTGTGGCTTATCTTAATAATATAGACCTATATAAATTACGTGTGATGTTTTTTGTCTGCTATAGATTCATAAACTACTGAACCGATTTCAATGAAATTTGTAGATATCTACTGTTTGGTCCGACTTAAAAGATAGGATAGTTTTTTATCTCAATTAACCCCCCCTCGCAAGTACCTCACCAAAATATTTAATAGAATTCGTATGGCAAAACAACATTTTTATATATTTTTCTAATTATACATGTGGCATTGCCACCTCCCAGACAGATAGCAACTGCACACCATTAATATCTTCTATAGGCGATGATGTTTTTTTTTCAACAGGAGATCAATTTGGTTCTTTGTTATGTAATAATATAAAAGACAAAGTAACCATTCACTATTTAGACATGAAATCATAATGATCAAATTCACTTTTGAATTTATGATGTAACAAACCAAGCATACAGCTGAGAAAAATATGAGGAAGAATATATGACAATATAGTCCAATCTACACAAAATTATATGACACAGTTTTGTACATAACAGTATTAAAGTAAATGTGATTAATATATGAAAAAAATGTATATTAGTAAATGAGATTACAATTTATTATAACTTTGATTTTGTATATCCTATAACATGTCCGACATGCAGGCTGGTGGCAAGAGACAATTATCTCCCATACATACAATGGATATTAATGTGGCTAGAACAAAATAGCAAATGCATAAATTTACTGGCTATCCAATCCTCCAAGCCAGAACAGGTCAACAACAAGCGCTAACATTAAACTACAGAACAAGAAAAGCAGTGGTACTAACAAAAGCAAGTTGTCCCAGAATTAGTAGAGTTCTACCAATCTGCCAACTAATTTTTGTGTTATACAATAATAAATACCTGAACCAACTTTATTAGACATGATGTACCATGGTTGTACTTCTTAATGAGGACCCCAAGAATTTGAAATACTGTCTCTCTTACAGTCTTATTCTTAATTATCTGCTCTTCTAGAGTTTTATAACAGGGTTCAGCTACCATCCTAAAATTCAGTTTTAAGTATTAGACCATGGATCCGTGGAGTTCCATTGAGTGGACTCAGCTGGCAATCACCACTTCGATTATGTGGCCAGTCTGACGCTGGTCAACCAAGGAATAATAATGGAGCATGATTGAAACTCTTAAATGTTTTGTAATAATTTAATAAATATGCAAATTACTTGAATCAAGCGTAAATATGTGAATTAATTAAATCAAGCACCAATTAGTTTTAGCTTGTTTACCTCAGAAATGTGTGGGTTGGGAGACATATAATTTAGTCTGTTCTTCTGTTAGGTCAAGGTCATAACATCCTACACAATAAATTATTTATAGATTTTTGAGTAGGTCACAATCACTAAGATAAAAGACTTTAGTTAATACTGAATATGGTGAATATAAGGTCTTTATTTATTGTTAACTCAAGTAAGAACTGATTTACAATTCATATAAATGAGTTAAATAATATCCCATTTTTTAATTTTTCTTTAACTATTTGTTATACAATAATTAATCTTTTACTATTTGTTATACATAAATTATGATGTACGGTGGCTCTTCATTATGTTCCAATTGATTATATTCTGATCAAGGCATAAATTAATATGATGTATAAAATTCATAGTTTCCAAATTGATTTTCTATAACTCCATTAATTAAATGGAACATAAAGAAAACCTTGAATTGATTGATAGTTTAAATTATTTACAACTGACAAAAAATGGAGGTTATCAGTTTGACATTTACCTACCCATAGCTGGTCATTAGCTCGTTAATCCGTTAATCGTTAATTAATGAAGTTAACATTTCGAATCATGGATTAACTTTTAAGCTAGATTAAAAAAAAATTAACGGTCTCGTTAACTTCCGGTAAATTTCCTCAAGACTATTAAATCGTTAATATAGTACCTACTATTTACCAAGCACCACGCCGCACCGCATAAATACGTTCTAACAATTATATGGCTGGAAACGTATGATAGCAGTCGAGTGGATGCTGTAAAAATTACATGGTGAAAAAATAGAAGAGGCGTTACGACAAGCTGTTGAAAGTTCGAAGGACAGATATAGTGTGACAGAGGTATAGCATGAGAGTAACAGCGACGATGATGAGGAAGACATTTTCAATTGTCACTTAGTTAGCCAGGTAACAGATTAACGATTATTGTTAACTTGCGTTAAATCTTTTGAAATGCATCTCTTTAACGTTTAATGAAGTTATCTTTTTAGTAACAGATTAGTGATTAACAAAGTTAATTTTTTGATTAACGGTGCCCAGCTATGTACCTATCCAATATTGTTGGAATTGGATATACGAGTATGATGATCTATTTAGGTGTCCAAGCATGTGTACTAAATTTCTTAAGTGTATATATATGTTTGTAAATTTGTGGGTTTGTATGTTTATCCACGAATTTATCGATAACTAAAAGCCATATTGAGATAATTCTTTTTTAAAAATCAAGTATATTTCAACTTCCAAGTTTCATTAAAAATTTATTCAATACATTTTGATATAGTTGATATTTGAAGTCAGTATTTTTTTAATTACTACTGTTACTACCTATATTGTTTTGATGTTAATTGACTAGCAAAACTAACCAACATAATCTATTTATACTTTGGATTTTGTCATCATGTCCAATTGTGAAATTCAACAGCAAGAATTAATCCAAATAAATACAAAACAATCTTGTTGTGTATGCATCTCCTCTCCTCAAAATAAGTAACTCTTTTATATGGCAATCTACCAGTAAATAAATTTAAAAATGTATTAAAACAGGACTGTATAAAAAAGGGCCATTATAAAATCAGATTATTTAGAAGATAAAAAAGCCTGGGATTAAATGTTCCTCATACCAGTCTCTTATATCAGGGTTTGCAAACCTGCGGCTTGTGAGCCACATACGGCTCTTGGCGTGTGAATCTGCGGCTCTTTACTTTTATATGCAACTATTTTTTATTTTATAAAAAAAAAAACATCAAAATTTTGCACTTCAATAACAATCCATAGCCATTGCCCCCATTACATTTGTTTGCTCTATTGTTTGTTATTGAAGCACAAGTTAGTGTTGTAAATAAATGTTTAATTGTAAAAAAACTTTATATAAGTACTACCTATTTATTGTTGGCAACAAAAATTTTTGTAGCTCTTTAAAAACTGAAATTTTGTAAATTGTAATTTTTGACTCTTCTGACTCAAAAAGTTGCCAACTACTGTCTTATATTGTGGTAATATTGTAATTTGTATTTTGCAAGTATTGTAATATTATACTTATAAAAATAACCTTTATTACTACTACAACTTATATATACTAAACCTATAATTAAAATAATATATTTTTTATAATTAAATATGTATGTAGTGGTTTGAAAGTTTTTTTAAAATTATTATTTACTATTACTATTAACTACTATTTAAGAGGCGACTACTACTAGAGTAGTCGCCTCTTTGGCGTAGGAAAATAATTATTGAAAGTATTAGAAAAATTAGTTAACAAGTGCCTGTTATCCTATTTTGCCAAAAACAACACATTTTCTGATAAACAGTTCGGATTTAGATCAGGTTGTTCTACAGCTGATGCGGTATCATCAAATAGTTGAGCTCACATCTTGACAAGGGAAATAAATAAATGTATAGGGGTATTTTTAGACCTGCAAAAGGCATTACATCGCACGCACACTCGCACGCGCGCACGTACGCACGTACGCACGCACGCATGCACGCATGCACGCACGCACGCACGCACGCACGCACGCAAGCACGCACGCACGCATGCACAAATTGCATTATCACAATCACACAATTGTAGTTTTATATTTTTGTACTTACGTTACAAAATTATCTTCAGCAAGAGGTGGATCCCAAAGATGTGACAACTGTTGTTGAAGCAGCAAATGTAATGCAACTAAGGCACCATGCTTATCTGCCTCGGTCCATCCACAAAATTCATCATCATCTGCTGCTTTTTTGCCCTTTTTACCTAAGGTCAATTTGGTAGAGTTCTGTAAATTAAACAATAAGCTGTTAGTAGATACAGCTAACGGTAATTACTTTTCTTAATATGGATTCTAAAAGGAATAAAACTTTAATAATCCGTAGATCACCTTCAAAATAAGGTAAGTAAGAGGTTGTGTTTGAAATACATTATTGGTCTAAAATAAGTAAGGGCATTCTCCATTGGCACAGATATGTACATCAAAAGATGTCTGCGCCAAAGGCACGCCGATGATTTATACGCCGTGTTGGTCCCGGCCTCCTTTGAAGAATAGGCCAACTGCTGTTCTGCCAGGCAAGTCGTAAAAGGCGACCGATTGGCTATCGAGTCACTACCATCGTGGCTACTAGGTGGTAGAGTTCTGCATTGTCTCGCCCGGGTCTGGTACCACGGCCTTACTTATTCCTGCCACAATAGCGTTAGTGCTTGTCGCTGTCGTGTTCCGGTTTGGAGGGTAAGGTAGCCCGTAAACTTATGCATGTGACATTAGACCTCGCCACAAGATAGCAACGCACCATTAACATCTTTGGTGTCTATAGGCAATGGTTGACTCTTTCCATCAGGAGACCCATCTGCTTGTTTGCTATCTTATGACATAAAAAAAGAACATTTAATATAATGTATTATATAGTAATACTACTATCACTTATTAACACGAATTTCGTGTTTAGTTCGTAACTATAAATTGCCCTGCCCTGCCCTAAAAAACCCTGCCCTAAAACCGAATTTCGTGTTCGTTCGTGTGAACACGAAAAAAAAAAATTTCGTGTTTAGTTTGTAACTATAAATTGCCCTGATGATGCTTGTGTAAGAGAAACCGGTTGGCAATATGTGATAATAGCTTTATTGTGAAACAGTACAAGTGTATAAGTGATAAAATATTACATTAAAATGGAGTTTCGCCAAGTGCCGACGATGAAAAGTGTAGAATGTATTATATAGCTTGTCAATTTGGACAGATGTCATCAAATTGGTCTGGTGCTGTTAAGAATATCTAATACTGATGTGTTTGTTTGAAGGGAGCCATGGATGTCGAGAATGCATGGAATTTAGAGTGAAGGTTATATGTATATTAACAACCTGCTCTGACTTCGCACGGTTTATATATACAAAAGGCCTTGACAAATTATACACCTAAACCTTCCTCATGAATTCTTCTACCCATTGATAAAAACCGTACAAAAATCCATTGTGGTTTTTGAGTTAATTGTGAACAGACAGACAGACAAAACATGGCAAGGGACTTTATTTTATAATATGTATAGATTTTCATCAATGTCATAAGCTACCTTTATTAACTATTGGCTAATCAAGCAATATAATCGCTCATTACACCAGCCACTTTCGCATTTTTTTCTAAAAATACATGGACCGTTACGCGCACCCGTTCCGAGTCCGTTCCGGTGGACCGTGGTCACAAAAATGGTTTATGAGTTGTTTGAATTAAATCAGATACTGTAAAGCATATATTTTTTAAGAGGTCTTGAGCACTGCAATACACTGGTGTTAGAATTGTTTAATTTAAATGGCTTAAGCTACAAAATAATTCAGGTGTAACACGACACTTTGAGAAAAATATGACTACTTGTTAGTCGAGGATTTTTAATTCAAAAAGTAAATCAATGACCTATGCTTTTTATATATTTTTTATATAATTGGATTAAACATATACATACGGAAAAAAATAAACAACATATATTATATAAATACAAGTACAAAAATATTTATTTACATAAATATTAATTTTTTTTTCATAATTTTTAATAATTTATTTCTTTTTCAATTTTAAAGCTATGTTAATTTTTTTTAAATATTGTTTAGGATAATTCACATCATATGATTTTTTTGAGATCATAGATATCAACACTAAAGTTTACGAAAATAAATAAAAATAGGTACCGTCATACCCAAAGCGCTGGTATCATCAAGTTGGTCGTTAACGAAATATATGTTTTATTAATTGATATTTACGGTTTTTTGACAAAATTACTATTTAAACTGTTAAATCTTGAACTAATCTTGATTATAAATAAAGTTTACTTGTTGATTAATACGCAAAAACACTTTTAAATTAACCTGTATCATAAACTGCAACAAACACATATCACACAGCACGAACCAAAATCGCGGACTAAGTTCTTTTATTTTCCCCCAAGAGTGTATTTGAAGAAAGAATGCCAATTTGATGTCATTGTGTACAATCTTACGTTCGCAAACGATAAAATATCATAGAATATTGTATTAAAACTGATAAGTACTGAAAATATTGTTTTTTCGATAAAGTTAGCGTTGGTCCTTATAGAGATCATAGTGTATTAACGGAATTTTCTCTGAGGTCTCATTAGTTACCAAAGTGAAGTGACCGGATAATTGTTGTACAAATTGTTGTTACAATTGTTTTATTGGTCGATTGGCTGACAGATGTAGAGGTCTGTTTCTTTCGTTTTCGTTTTATGACAGACTTATGTTAGCTATCAATCTATATGAAGACCAAGATTTAAGCAAGCCCTAGCTAATTTTTTTATTGTTATTAGATAATAAACAAGCAGATGGTCTCCTGATGGTAAGAGAAACTATCACCTATAGACATGAAAGATGTTATTGGTGAGTGGCTTTCCATGTGGCACAATGGCAATGCCACACAAATAAGTTTACCGGCTACCTTACCCTCCAAACCAGTACACAACAGAGACAAGCACTGACGCTATTGCGGCAGGAATAGGTAAGGCGGTGATACCAGACCCAGGCGAGACAAATGACAATAATTTATGCTATTGCAACAAAAATAGGTTGAAAGGTAGTACCACATACCCAGGCAAGATGTTGTGGAACTTTACTACCTAGTAGTCATTAAGGTAGGTGATGTGTATTGCCAATCATTCCCCTTTTAATAATTGCCTGGCAGACATAGATTCCTCGAACTAGCAAGAGTATAATAATATAAAGTCAGGGAGGGGGTGAAAGTAAATCGTAAAGCACGCTCTAGTGGCTTGAGTCATGCAATAAGCTCTTATAAACATACGAAATACTATACATAGCTAAATACTATTATAAACATACCTCAGCAGCTAGTTTGGCATCTTTTGTTTTCATTATTTGTGTAAACAAATATAGTACCATTTTAACAATATTTAAATTTTTAATTCGAACATCACAATCAATATTTTGTTCACTTAATATTGGTTCTAGATGGTTACAGAGATGCTTGATAGTCCTTATCAAATGGTCAAATCCTAAAATGTAAAAGTGTTAATTAAAATACAGGGTTACAAATGTCTTTTAAAGGTCCAGACAAATTTTAAAATTAAGAACTCAATATTTAATTGAAAGTTTGTTTTAAACATTATTGTAAAAATATTGCAAGATAATATAAAAATATTCGTTTAAAACTACCCCACTAAATTCATGAATTGGATGCACCAAGTTGCCTGAATGGTCTGCCAGGAGATGTGTGCGGGATGCGGGGGACAATAGTCGAGACGCACTCCTCATTTTTGAGTAATTGAAATAATATCCATGCGTTGTGTTTTCTGTGTCGGATAAAAACGAAATTTCGAATTTTTAAAATTTTTTTTCTATGACATAAATCGATCATATTATCAATTTTGAACCCCTGAAAATTTAGCCAGACCTTTAAAAGTAACCCTGTATAAACTATAAAGGTATGGTACATTTAAGTAAATTGTCATGATACATGAATTAAAAAATGTATAATAACTAGCTGACCCATGCAGCTTCCCCTTCAAGTATAAATGTATATTAACATACTTTTTCATGACAACATTCAACCCCTATTTCAGCCTCAGAAGGAAAGCCTCAGCGGTTTGCCATATACCAAATAATACAATACCGACCGAAATACAGAAACCTAATAATTGCCATATACTGAATATACAGAAACTAAATTGCCGTATACCGAATATTTGGCCGTATATTTTTTTATAAGCAAGTTGAATCATATGATAACATGTATTATTATTTGTTTATGACGGACTGAGAAACTAATAATCTTGCAATACTGTATTGCTAAAAATATTGTCTATATATATATATATATATATATATATATATATATATATTTTAATAACATGTGGATCTTTTTCTCACAATGAAGTATTCAGTCTTCAGTGGAATATTAAGAACTATTCAGTTGAATACTGAATACCTAAGAAAGTTAAATAGGCCAAATACTGAATAGTAACTGAATCTTCATGGCATCTGTAGTCAATATAATGGCTATATATTTCCATCAAGGAATATATTCCATCTGCTTATTTGTTAATTATGATGTATCAAATAAGAAGCCATGAGTTAAAGTATACTCCTGGAGTGATTTTATTTCATCGGTAAATATTATAACTCTGTATTTTTGCGTGTAAATGCAAGCAAAACTAACAACCCAAGAAATTGCCTTGAAAGGTGTATCCAGTTTAATCCATGGGTGTTTTGAAAATGTATATGTGACTTACATTTATAATATTAATATAGCATGGATTAGTTAAGAAAAATGTAGTTACTTTAAATTTAAAATAAATTTACTTCTGGTTTTTTTAGTTACTCTGATAAAAAAAATTAAGTTACTATGATAAAAATACAGTCACCAAGGCGTGACTAAAAATTATAGGAATAGCATTGTTAATTTCAAAGCAAATCATGTGTAGGCACAACTACACTGAACTGGTTCAAGATAAAGGTAGATCATAAGATTTATCCAAGGAGCGCAATAACCAAAGAGTATAGAAATATTATTTTATTTAGCAACTAACTAGCTGTTGCCCACGACTTAGTCTGTGCGGACTTTGTTTACTCCGCACAGCTCTTCCCCCGTAGGTGATAGCATGATAATATGTAGCCTATATGTTGACTCAACCTATTAGTAATATTCATGCAAAATTTGAAGTAAATACATGCAGTACTTTTTGAGTTTACACTGGACATACATACAGACAAGCAGACAAAAATTATAAAAACTTTATTATTGGCTTTGATATCGATTGTAGGTTACACCCCAAGTATTCTTTTAAAAAAATATTCAATGTACAGTTTTGACTTTCCTACGATTTTAATATATGTATAGATAATTGAGACCAATATTTTTCATGGTCACGAAAAATGTTACTGTAAGTAAATTAAAATAATATTCACATATTTGATGTGTTTATCATCTAAAGATCACTTTTTACCTTTGTTTATGATGTTCCATTCTAGTTTAGTTCCGTGGACTATTATGGAAAAATATGTATCGAAGTGCTCCAATATATAATCGACACCATCGCTATTATATGTGCGAGCTGCGTCTGGATTAAAAAAAAATGTTAAACCTTTGAAAATAGTAATAGTTTATGTGAATGTGATTAGTAAATACCTTGAATTTTAGATAATAACATGCGAGGCTGAACAACATCTTCAACATGGTATTGTCCTGCATGAGATTCCAATAACTCATCTTTTTGTAATGGTATGGCAAACTCGAAATGACTCATTATATGAATAGAACTTAACAAATACAATCAAAATAATTAAATCAGAATTGTTTAACTAATAAAATTTTGAAATTACTTTATTGTTTGTGTATTTTCTAAACCTAACGTTTTTCATTCAAACAAAATTCAATTCAATTTAAATTTTAACGTCAGTCTCAGTCAAAGAGTATACAATACTACGTAATAGTCTCAGTTGTCACTTTATCAGTATTACCCAAGGAACTTATATCCGATAATTGGAATTTTACGAATTAATATTTGAAAAATAAAAATGTACTTTATTTCTTAACGTATAAAGTTGACATTTGTTTCTTACTTAACAGAGAGGATAAGCGTTTTGAGCAAGACAACGACAAGAGTGGATGTTGTCCCTTTCTTGCAATTGCCAGTGTAAATAAAACTATCTGATGGTAGATTTTTATATATTCGGTAATAGTTAAATCCCTTTTATTCATACACGTCGATAAATACATTTATATAAAATGTATTGTAATTAACACAGTTAGTTCTAAAATGTGTAAATTATTTTAATTATTACGTAATTACTTATGCAATGCAAAAACTGTTTCTCAAATTAGTAGAATTACTTAGTAGTAATTTGCAAACCACGCATGGCCGCACTTATATATGGCGATTGGCGCTTTACAAGGAACTTATATACGATAACTGGAGTCGTTACGAAGTAATATTAGAAAAATAAAAATGTACTTTATTTCGTTATAGATAAAGTTGACATTTGTTTCTTACTTAACAGAGGGGAAAAACGTTCTGAGCAAGACAAAGACAAGGGTGGATATTGTCCCTTTCTTGCAATTGCCAGTGTAAATAAAACTAACTGATGGTAGATTTTTATATATATATTCGGTAATCGTAAAATCCCTTTTATTCATACACGTCGATAAATACATTAGCATAAAATGTATTGTAATTAACATAGTGAGTTCTAAAATGTGCTTATTTTAATTATTACGTAATTACTTATGCAATGCAAAAACTGTTTCTCAAATTAGTAGAATTACTTCGTAGTAATTTGCAAAGTAAGCATGGCCGCACTTATATACGGCAATTGGCGCCTTATTTAGTAGAAAGAGACACACTCCACCCATGTCGTGGTATTCTTCGGAACGATTTTGAAGCGCGTATAAACATTCCGGGTAGAATATAACTTCCTTGGGTAGTTCTTATATCTATGGCAAGGAACTTATATATTACGATAACTGGAATTATTACGAAGCAATATTTGAAAAATAAAAATGTACTTTATTTTGTTACTCATAAAGTTGACATTTGTTTCTTACTTAACAGAAAGGAAAATTGTTCTGAGCAAGACAACGACAAGAGTGGATGTTGTCCCTTTCTTGCAATTGCCAGTGTAAATAAAAATATCTGGGGGCCTATTGCCTATCTTGAACTGACAATCAAAGTGATAATCACTGTGCAAAGTTGACATCAATTAGCTGTCAGTTCCCTTATTTCGTATTGACTAACATGGGTGATCAACGAAAATGACGTCACAAGTACTTGGTGTCATCGAAAGTCACTATCGTGCACTGGAACGACACTTTTAGTATGGATAGTTTTACAATTGGTATTGCGTATGCTTAGTGACCAACGAATGACGTCAAATCGTTGATCACTTTTATGTTTTGAAAGCAACTAGTCTAGAGTAGTTTTTAATGATCGAAATAGTGATTAACACTATTAACCGGCGACGTTTGAAAGGTACAGAAAATGTACTATTGACAATATATAGTTTGTTAATACCATTTTTAGAAGGTTATTAATGTTAAATTATAAATAATGTAGGATACATAAGTCATAGCACAATACTGCAATAAAATTAGAATTACATATCTAAGACTAATACTTATAGTTTCACATGGTAACAATAATGTCTTATGCAGTATGCTGTTTCTGCCGAAAAATAAATCGACTTGTAAGAGAGTGGTAGAAGCTTTAGCATCTTTAAGCTTGCAAAGTGATTTTATTAGTGAAATAAATGAGCTTCTATTATGGACCTAATAAATAATAACCGATACTGATTTGGTAGATGCTAAATTGAGGTAATTATCACCTGGCAAACCCTTCTAGGATAGTTATAAGTTGGAACCTTAATTTCAAAAAGGGATTGTACAAGAGGTCTTGATAATTATGTAAATAAATGGTTTGTTATATCATATTTTTAAGATCTGTAACCATAGATGAAGATATGACTTTCTTTTCTATGTGATCACAACCAATACTGAATTTGTAAATGGTAAATTTGCCAACTATTGCCAAGTGATTTTATTAGTGAAAGAAATGAGCTTATTTTAGGGAGGATTCTGCTAATTATCATCTGGCAAATTCTTATTAGTTGTTCTAATCCCTTTGATTAAAAAAGTAATTGTGCTAGAGTAAGTGTAATTATCAAAATAATATGTATACATATTACTTACAAGAGTAATCAAATCAAAAAGCAGTTTATCTGTATAAATTTAATTATTAATTTTGTTGCCTTTATAAACTTATGACTCTATCAATAAATTAGAATTTAGTGTTCTTTTATGTACTATTGAACTCCTATATCTATCTATTTTTAATCCTGAACATGAAGAGAGCTTCTCTTAGAAAAAATTATCATTGTGTTAAACCTTAAAGTACCTACTGTACCATACACTTACAATTTTTAACGATTAACACTCAGGCCAACAAAAATGGTCTGAGGCTTTGAGTAATAACACTATTATTCTATGATTTGAGGATTAACCATTACACTATTAACTATAGCATATTGATGCAGTGATGCATGCATATACCAGTTTAAATATTTTATTTGATTTCAGATTTAATATTCCATTAATCAGCTACAACTTCTTAGTCACAAAAGTTCTACGTTGATGTTTGCTGGTGGGTCCTAACTACTGAAAAGTGTATAAGAGTGCAGAGAGCGAATTGGTAGTATTTAACAAGCAGAGTAAATTCGAACCCAATAAGACTACTAAATAATATACGAATATATACCTATGTTGTTCTACATGCCGAAGCCAAAACATCAAACACAACAGTTCCAATACAAGAGTTGCATTACCTATCACATTGTGAATTGCTACCAAGTGATATAAGTGATCCAAAACAGCACCCTGACAGATCTATATAACTTCAGGCAAGGCACTACCAGGGAACCACATATGAGAAGGATAAAAGATTTAATATAATTGTTTTTTTTTTTGAATAAGACTATGTGAAAAGAAAAAGCATTAATTTGCAGTTTTTATTTTTACCTTGTACTAAAAAAACTTTACAGTTTTATAATAATTATAGCAAGATGTAAATTTTTTTAGCTGAAAAATAACCAGCCATAACATTTAATTTTATTCAATAATAATACACCTCTACATTTAGAATACATAATGTAAATGCTACTTATGTACTTAGCTTAAAAACAGCATAGCTAGTTTTCTTATTATGTAGCTTTACTGGCTTACTAGGTTTTATGTATAGGTATTTGGACATATTTAAACCATAACACTGTGTGTTATGGTGTGTATGTGAAAATGATAAATTCAGACAGTTAAAACTGACAAAATCTTCAACTTCAGAATTTTAAATTATTGTGCAGGAATAATTTTGGTATATTACTGATCTAGCATACTTTTATGCAAATTGAAAAGATATGGGCTTTTTTCTGTCTAATATATCACAGCCAATATTAATTTATAAATGCAAAATTTTGGCTAATATGTGGTGGAGTTCTGCATTGTCTCGCCCGGGTCCGGTATTACAGCCTTACTTATTCCTGCCGCAATAATGTCATTGCTTATCACTGTTTGTTTTGGAGGTAAAGTTATGCATACACAAGGATAGCAATGCACCATTATCATCTTTAGTGTCTATAGGCGATGGTTGAATCTCAATGAGGCCTTTACTTGTTTGCTATTTTATGATATAAAAAAGGCAGTTCTCATCTGGCAAATTCTTTATTTTTTCTAATTCTTCAATTTTAAATTTATTTTCCTTTTCCCCCTCTTAGTTTAAAAAAGAAAATCTGTGTTAGATTAGGTAATATTAAAACAAATACTTAGGTACAATAGTAATAAAAGAAACAATCTATTCATATAAATTTATTTTATTATATGACCACACAGATAGTAATACACCATTAACATCTTTGGTGTCTAGGCGATTAATTCTTCCAAGAGCCATTTGCTTGTTTGTTATCCTATAATATAAAATACGCTCATCACACACGGTTAAGATACTATAATATTTTATCTTGAGATACCCTAATATAAAAGTATACAGTATCTTAAGGTATCACACATGGCTAAGATACAATAATATTAAAATTTGTTCATTTTATCATGAGTCTGCCTCGTTGCCTCACATATTCTTTGTAGGAGTTCTATATACAGCTGATTAACTATGAGTAATACGGTCTTACTTCTTGATTTGTTAGACAGCTCTTCGGACGATTTTATTATAGAATGTAAAATGAAAATTGCAGTAACACATTCCTAACAAAGTTAACTTTGAATGAAAAACCATCAAAGACATGTCAATTGTTCAAGGGCGGATCCCTAGCTTGACATAAAAGGCAATAGCTTTCATGTGTAGTTTTCCCCCCTCTCCCTCTTGCCTGGATGCAGCACGAAGCCGGAGCACCCCGCACTGCTTAAAGTAGTAACTATTATAATACTAGATGCACCCCACAATAACATCCCAACTTTCGCATTTGTATTATTACTAGCTGCAGCGTGCAACCCGTTGCATTTTAAAAGTTTTTGGCGAATCCCGCGGGATCACCTAGTTTTTTCAGGATAAAAGTAGCCTATGTGCTATTCCAAGTTATAATCTACCTGTGTGCCAAATTACATTCAAATTCGTATCGTAGTTTTTGCGTGATAGAGTAACAAACATCCATCCATCCATCGTGATAGAGTAACAAAGTTTTGCATTTATTATATTAATATATAGATTACTAGCTGTTGCCTACGACTTTGTCCGTGCGGACTTCGTTTACTCCGCACTGCACCTACCCCTTGGATGATAGCGTGATAATATGTAGCCTATATGTTGACCCGACTTATTAGTAATATTCATGCAAAATTTGAAGGAAATCCATGCAGTACTTTTTGAATTTACCCCGGACATACATACAGAAAAACAGACAAAAATTCTAAACACTATATTTTTGGCTTCGATATCGATTGTAGATCACGCTCCAAGTATTCTTTTAAAAAAATATTAAATGTACAGTTTTGACTTTCCTACAATTTTATTATATGTATAGATGAGGCACTGCGATCACCTATATCCCGAAATAAAAACATCATTTATTTTATGTTTTGTATCTTAAGATATGAAATATATATTTCCATATCATTCGGTATCTTAAGATACTAAAGGTAAAATATATATTATCTTAGTTGTGTGTGATGGTGGATTTGTATGGTGAGCGATATTTTGAAATATACATTAAGATATATTAGGGTATCTTAAGATCAAATATTATAGTATCTTAACCATGTGTGATGAGCTTTATACATCTATCTAATGTACTAAATATAACATATATACAGTATAACCACACAATGCTGAATGAAGATATGAATATTTTCATTTACCATTATTCTCAACACTTTTAAATTATCTTTTTCAACATTCCTTATGTGCACAATGTGCAAATAATCTGTTTCATGAGCTCAGCACACTTATTCCTAAGCAGGCTCTTAAAACACATTTCTTTATACTTTGAACACTGAACAGCATCGGCACTTGGTAAAACTCCATGATGATTTGTATTGATATTATTTTATAATAATTAGTACTGTTTTATTTAGTTTTTATTCATTTACACCAACCAGTTTCACATTTTAACGCTTTTACTGATGATAGTAACAAATCAATACCTTATTTAAATTATTGAGGTTATTGTATTGATTTGTTACCCTGATGATGCACTATACATATCTTTATCGTTGCATTTGTCTCTGTTTGCACATAATTCAATTTCTGAAGATTACATTAAACAGAAAAATTTTTGGTTAAAAACTTTGTAAGCTACAACACAACACAAACATTGGGCGAGTCAGAGGTGCAACTATGCACTTATAACTAACATGCAGTATGAGGTTTTATGTTTTTTTCTCAACTCTTTTTATAAAATAAAGACAAACGGACTGTCTAATTATTTTGTCATATTGACAATACGGAAGTAATAAAAAAATTAAATTTGTATGTTTTTGTTATTACCTCTCAAAGCTCTAGCTATTGGATAGGATCATACATGTCTAGTTGTAGAAAATTTAGCACACTTTAGACACTTTCATTTGATTAAATATTAAATTTACATTACTACCTGTTAACTTCAATAATACCAATATCATGCCTTAGTCCTAACAGCAATCTAAAAACTATTTTAATCAATGAATATAATATCTGCAAGTTAGGGGTTCTGCTATTTACCTCTTGGCTAGATTTATACCCATATCTTCATTCCAGATTATTCATGTTTTTCAATTAGATCATATTTTTTACTGCTTATATGCAGATGTTATATACTACTTTTATGTAAAAGGTAAGTAATACTATGCAATGACAATCAATAGATCTAAACTACTAAGTTATTACTCAACTTGCTCTCTGCCATTGAGTCTGGCTGGATAGAAAGCCTCCGGAGAAGTGACTGTAACATTTCGGTATCTTTTGGCAAATTCGACCGACAATTTAATTTCTTTTAACTATTAATTTGCTTCAAGAGAGCATTCTAAACTTATTATTATTATATTGGTTTGGTGGCTATCCAGTTAGTACGGATTCTGCCAATATCAAGTCAGTCATGGAAGAGACACATAAAAAGAGTTGTCCGGTGACTATATCAGTTACAAGTTGAGGAATCTAAAACAAAACAAACACAAAGATTAGTAAACTTACACAACTACAACATTATGGATTAGGAGTTAATACTATGTACATGAATCTGTATACAAACATAAAAGTGGAGAAAGTGGGATCAACAAAGGAATTTTAAAGCTTAATAGTTAATTTTGTTAGTCTAAACTTATTTTGAGGTTATTGTTATTTGTTTACTATTATGACATTTGACAATGGACATTAGTCTGAAGAATACAAACCGACCAAAACAAAGTACCATAATAAACCCTTATAAGCATTTGCGTTTATCTAGCTTTTTTATTTAGAGGCATAATATCGATAAAATAGTGCGGCGACAAGTCAAACCACTGGAACGACAGCTGGAAAGCGACGAAAGTCACCGGCTCTAAAAGCGATACGCAATACCAATTTTCACTGTTGTCAGTTGCCAACCAATTTTGGGTGTTCATCAAATGTCAGTTGATCACTATAAATGTCAAAGATAGGCAATAGGCCCCCTGATGGTAGATTTTTATATATTCGGTAATCGTTAAATCCCTTTTATTCATACACGTAGATAAATACATTAGCATAAAATGTATTGTAATTAACACAGTGAGTTCTAAAATGTGCTTATTACACGCTTTTTTTTAATTATTACGTAATTACTTATGCAATGCAAAAACTGTTACTCAAATTAGTAGAATTACTTAGTAGTAATTTGCAAACTACGCAAGGCCACACTTATATATGGCGATTGGCGCTTTATTTAGTAGAAAGAGACACACTCCACTCATGTCGTGGTACTCTTCGGAACGATTTTGAAGCTCGTGTGAATATTCCGGGTAGAATGTAACTTCCTTGGCGCTTTATTAATTAGAAAGAGACACACTCCACCCATGTCGTGGTACTCTTCGAAACGATTTTGAAGCGCATGTGAACATTCCGGGTAGAATGTAACTTCCTTGCGAACCACTCACTAGTAAGTCTTACTAGTGAGTGATTCATTATTCATATTATCTTCGAAAAGACCAAACAAGTACAAAAATAAAATGTCTATTATTTTCAATTATTATAATTTACCACGAACAACAGTACTTCATGTGCGACCTGATTTACTATACAGAACACTTAGGCCGGGATAAATAGTGGTTGCTCGGTACTGGCTTAGCCATAGAACGGCTTAGCTAACGAAATTCCATTAAATAGACGTTACTTAGCTCGATACTTTCGATAAAGTTTAATCTAATACTTAGCCATTACTTGGCTAAGCCATAGTATAGATTTCTGACGACTTAACACGTTCTTAGTAGGTATCCGTTTGACATTTTTTAATAGTCTCGATTTAATATCGCGCCAATTCTTTTGTAATAAAGAGCTTTAATTTGAAAGAGATTAATATTTTTGAGGAAGTGGGCACCAAAAAAAGATACTCGTCTAAGATTTAGCCTATTCGATATGATTATGAGGTCCCGGGTTCGATATTTGAGTCAGAAAATTTGTTATTGAAATTTTTTCGAAAATCCAAAATGAAGATAGCCAAAGATAAGGTATTGATTTGTAACTATTATCAGTAAAAGCGTTAAAATGTGAAACTGGTTGGTTTAAATGAATAAAAACTAAATAAAACAGTACTAGTTATTATAAAATAATATCAATACAAATCATCATGGAGTTTTACCAAGTGCCGATGCTGTTCAGTATTCAAAGTATAAAGAAATGTGTTTTAAGAGCCTACTTAGAAATAAGTGTGCTGAGCACATGAAACAGATTATTTGCACATTGTGCACATAAGGAATGTTGAAAAAAATAATTTAAAAGTGTTCAAACATATTAAGAATAGTGTTAAATGAAAATATTCATATATTCATTCAGCATTGTATGGTTATACTGTATACATGTTATATTTAGTACATTAGATAGATGTATAAAGCTCATCAAACATGGTTAAGATACTATAATATTTTATCTTAAGATACCCTAATATAATATATCTTAATGTATGTTTCAGAATATTGCTCACTAAACAAATCCACCACATCACCACAACCATCACACACAATTAAGATAATATATGTTTTACCTTTAGTATCTTAAGATACCGAACGATATGGAAATATATATTTCATATCTTAAGATACAAAACATAAAATAAATGATGTTTTATTTCAGGATATAGGCGATCGCACTGCCTCATAATCTATGTATTAATATAATAAATGCGAAACTTTGGATCTTTGGATCGATGTTTGTTATTCAATCACGCAAAAACTATGATACGAATTTAAATTAAATTTGGCACACAGGTAGATTATAACTTGGAATAGCACATAGGCTACTTTTTATCCCAAAAAAACTAGGTGATCCCGTGGGATTCGCAAAAAACTTTTATAATGCAACGGGCTGCATGCTGCAGCTAGTAATATTAGAAATGCGAAAGTTGGGATGTTTATGTGGGGTGCATCTAGTATTATATTATAATAGTTACTACTGTAAGCAGTGCGAGGTGCTTCCGGCTCCATGCCGCATCCAGGCAAGAGGGAGAGTGGGGAAAACTACACACGAAAGCTATTGCCTTTTATGTCAAGCTAGGGGTCCACCCGCAAACAATTGACATGTCTTTGATGGTTTTTCATTCAAAGTTAACTTTGTTAGGAATGTGCTACTGCAATTTTTATTTTACATTCTATAATAAAATCGTCGTCTGAAGAGCTGTCTAATAAATCAAGAAGTAAGGCCGTATGACTCATAGTTAATCAGCTGTATATAGAACTCCTACAATTAATATGTGAGGCAACGAGGTAGACTCATTATGAAATGAACTAATTTTAATATTATTGTATTTTAGCCATGTGTGATACCTTAAGATGCTGTATACTTTTATATTAGGGTATCTTAAGACAAAATATTATAGTATCTTAACCGTGTGTGATGAGCGTAACAGTTATAATTGAACTAATTCCTATGTCAAAACAAAGTTGTTTGCATAGCATAAGACATGTTTCTCTTTTTATATTATAGGATAACAAACAAGCAAATGGCTCTTGGAAGAATTAATCGCCTGGACAAAGGAACCAAAATAGAAAAGGAAAATACATTTAAAATTGAAGAATTAGAAAAAATAAAGAATTTGCCAGATGATAACTGCCTTTTTTTATATCACAAGATAGCAAAACAAGCAAAGGCTCTCCTCATTGAGAGTCAACCATTGCCTATAGACACTAAAGATGGTAATGGTGCGTTGCTATCCTTGTGGTGGGGTCTTATACATGCATAACTTTACCAGCTATTCCATCGTCCAAAACAAACAGTGATAAGCAATGACATTATTGCGGCAGGAATAAGTAAGGCTGTAATACCAGACCCGGGCGAACAAGGCAGAACTCCGCCATATATTAGCCAAAATTTTGAATTTATAAATTAATATTGGCTGTGCTTTATTAAACAGAAAAAAGCCCATATCTTCAACTAATATATTCAATTTGCATAAAAGTATGCTAGATCAGTAATATACCAAAATTATTCCTCCACAATAATTTCAAATTTTGAAGTTAAAGATTTTGTCAGTTGAAACTGTCTGAATTTATCATTTATAATCACAGTATGTGTTATGGTTTAAATATGACCAAATATATATAAAACCTACTAAGCCAGTAAAGCTACATAATAAGTAAACTAACTATGCTGTTTTGCTAAGTACATAAGTAGCATTCACATTATACTTAAAAGCTGGAAAACATTTTGTATAATGTATTCTAAGTGTAGAAGTTTATTATTATTGAATAAAATTAATTCTTATGGCTGGTTATTTTTCAGCTAAAAAAATTTTACGTCTTGTTATAATTATTACAAAACTGTAAAGTTTTTTTAGTAGGTACAAGGTAAAATAAAAACTGCAAGTTAATATTTTTTCTTTTGACATAATCTTTATTCAAAAAAAAAACAATTATCTTAAATCTTTTGTCCTTCTCATATGGCAGTGCCTTGCCTCAAGTTAAATAGATCTGTCAGGGTGCTGTTTTGGATCACTTAGTATTGCTGGTTGCAATTCACAATGTGATAGGTACTGCAACTCTTGTATTAGAACAGTCGTGTTTGATGTTTTGGCTTCGGCATGTAGAACAACATAGGTATGCATTAGGATATTATTTAGTAGTGTTAGGGGGGTACTTTACTCTGCTCGTTAAATATTACCAATTCACTCTCGGCACTCTTATACAATTTTCAGTAGTTAGGTCCCACCAGCAAACATCAACATAGAACTTTTGTTATTAAGGAGTTGTAGCTGATTAATGAAATATTAAATTTAAAATCAAATAAAATATTTAAAATGGTATATGCAAGCATCACTGCATCAATATGCTATAGTTAATAATGTAATGGTTAATCCTCAGACCATTTTTGTTGTCCTGAGTGTTAACCGTTAAAAATTAAAAATAAGTGTATGGTACGGTAGGTACTTTAAGGTTTAACACAATGACAATTTTTTCTAAGAGAAACTCTCTTCATGTTCAGGATTAATAATAGCTAGATATAGGAGTTCAATAGTACATAAAAGAACACTAAGTTCTAATTTATTGATAGAGTCATAAGTTCATAAGGGCAATAAAATTAATAATTAAATTCATACAGATAAATTGCTTTTTGATTTGATTACTCTTGTAAGTAATATGTATACATATTACTTTGATAATTACACTTACTCTAGCACAATTACTTTTTAAATCAAGGGGATTAGAACAATTAATAAGAATTTGCCACATGATAATTAGCAGAATCCTCCATAAAATAAGCTCATTTCTTTCACTAAAAAATCACTAATAAAATTAGTTGGCAAATTTAGCATTTACAAATTCAGTATTGGTTGTATTCACATAGAAAAGAAAGTCATATTTCTTCATCTATGGTTAAAGATCTTAAAAATGTGATATAACAAACCATTTATTTCCATAATTATCAAAAACTCTTGTACAATCCCTTTTTGAAATTAAGGTTCCAACTTATAACTATTCTAGAAGGGTTTGCCAGGTGATAATTACCTCAATTTAGCATCTACCAAATCAGTATCGGTTATCATTTATTATATCGGTTCATAATAGAAGCTCATTTTTTTTCGCTAATAACTTTGCAAGCTTAAAGATGCTAAAGCCTCTACCACTCTCTTACAAGTCGATTTTTTCTTCGGCACAAACAGCATACTGCATAAAACATTATTGTTACCATGTAAAATTATAAGTATTAGTCTTAGATATGTAATTCTAATTTTATTGCAATTGCAGTATTGTGTTATAACTTATGTATCCTACATTATTTATTATTTAACAATAATAACCTTCTAAAAATTGTATTAACAAACTATATATTGTCAATAGTACATTTTCTCTACCTTTCAAACGTCGCCGGTTAATAGTGTTAATCACTATTTTGATCATTAAAAACTACTCTATAATAGTTGCTTTCAAAACACAAAAGTGATCAACGATTTGACGTCATTCGTTGGTCACTAAGCATACGCAATACCAATTGTCAAACTATCCATACTAAAAGTGTCGTTCCAGTGCACGATAGCCACTTTCGACTACACCAGGAACTTGTGACGTCATTTTCGTTGATCACCCGTGTTAGTCAATACGAAATAAGGGAACTGACAGCTAATTGATGTCAACTTTGCACAGTGATTATCACTTTGATTGTCAATTTAAGATAGGCAAAAGGCCCCAAGATAATCTGTGAAGATAGTAGATATGTACCTACCAAGGAAGTTACATTCTATCCGGAATGTTCACACGCGCTTCAAAATCGTTCTGGAGAGTACCACGACATGAGTGGAGTGTGTCTCTTTCTACCAAATAAAACGCCTAACGCCATATGTAAGTGCGGCCATGCATAGTTTGAAAATTACTATACATTTTATATAAATGTATTTATCGACGTGTATAAATAAAAGGGATTTAACGATTACCGAATACATAAAAATCTACCATCAGATAGTTTTATTTACACTGGCAATGCCAAGAAAGGGACAACATTCTCTCTTAGCGTTGTCTTGCTCAGAACGTTTTCCCCCTCTGTTAAGGAAGAAACAAATGTCAACTTTATTGATAACAAAATAAAGTACATTTTTATTTTTCAAATATTGCTTCGTAAAATTCCAGTTATTGTATATAAGTTCCTTGGTGGTTCGTTATTCATATCTTAAATTGGCTACACTAAAATTACACGTAGTTTTGACATATGCCTACGTCAAATGACATATAAATTTAACGTCATCGAAATTTGGACGATTTCATCGACTTTCAAGTTTCAATTCTCAAATTATTTTTTAATATTTTCAAGAGGTTTGCCGTGATAGTTGTTCAAGATAATCTCTTTTGTAATTTGTTAAATCGTATAGTGCGTTTATTCAATAGTTGAGTTATATTTACCTCTAAGTTATAAAATGTCTCAAAAAGTCAATAAAGCATTTACTAAAGAAGAGGAATTGCTCCTTCAAGATTTCAGTAGAAATGTTTCCACAAAATCTTCAGCTCTGTTTTATGGAAACGCCTTTATTGTGTCAGCAATCCCCATATGTAAGTGACATTTAACAATATAAATATGTTGTAGAAATATGACATAAGTTTATTGTGTTTTTATATTTATTACAGGGTTGTTCTGGAGAGTACACGCTTTAGAAGTGAGTACTTCACTAGCTTGGTTTGCTTTAGTTACCGTTATTAGTACATGGTTACTTGCCTTGGCATATCGCAACACGAAGTTCCAGCTGAAGCACCGGGTTGCTGTTCGCAGAGAAGATGCAGTCGCTCGTGAAATGAGCAGGAAGTTGGCAGACGAAAAGAAAATGAGTAGGAAGGAAAAGGATGAAAGGTAAATTAATATTTATCAAAGTAGTTAGTGCTTTCATAAATAAAAAAACTATTTGTTGAGAGAAACCTTGGATTGTTTATTTTATGACTTACAATGTTATTTGTTTTAACTAGGATGTTAAACAAGAACATTTTGAAGACGAGTGGCACAGTCTTGTGGAGAAAGAGAACTTTTATAATCATAAAAAATCATAGCTCTAAAATCTTTTCGACTTAATTCCATTTTCGTTGCGTACGTAGAACTTTGATGTGTGATAAAAAAACAATTGACAAATCATTTTCCATCAATTGTTTTTTTTTATTACTAAGAAGGTTGCAACGTTTTAAAAATATAACATTTGAAATTCAAATAGTTCTGATTAGGTAAAAATTGAAGAATTTTTGGTGTGCAACATGTATATGTTGTAGGATTATATACTGATTAAATAATATAGGCAAATAGTCTTGCAGATAGTCTCAGGTTAAAAGATATGGAAAAAATATATTGTGAAGATGTTTTTATATTTAAAAAAATATAAAATCCTGTACCTTATAATTCATAATTTGGTGACATAATACACATATAACTTTTGTTACATCCCAGAAACAACAAATTGGCCACTAGCTAATAGAATCTCATTTAAAACGAAGAGAGTATGCCTGTGGCAGAAATTAGATTTCACTTTCAATATTTTTGCTGATCTAAGAAAGAATTTGTCACCTTTAATCATGCTATAATTTCTGTTTTCAGAATATTGTGGAAGAAGAATGAGGTTGCGGATTATGAAGCTACTACATTTTCCATTTTCTACAATAATGCCCTGTTCTTAACAATTGTGATTCTAAGTAGCTTCTATTTGCTGCGCACTTTTACCCCCACTGTGTATCCTTTTTATTACAATTCTTTATATTATTGCTGATTGGTTACAAGCTAAAATATAGCACAATATATTAAGGTGAGTGTACTTAATAGGTATCATTCCATAATACAACATTTTTATCCGGTTCTCGATACAGTACTTGAAAGAAAATAGTTTTGCTTACATATGAATGAATAATCGCAAAAAATGCCTGATTTCCTAAAGTCCTACTTACTTACAATTTCTTTAAGTCAGTTAAGCTTTGTCTCCTTATATAACTAACTGCATGACCAAGTTTTTCACAAATCTTATTAAAAATTCCCATTCCTAGATATATATACATTTCTCCTACATAGATAATAATATATCAAATTTGACCCAACACTGTTTACTCACTTTTATGGGATTAAATAACAAAAGTTTAAATACACAAACTTTCATTTATAATATTAGGATTATGGTGGGAAAATATAGATTTATAGATTTATAATCATTAAAAAAATAATTTGTTATTACTAAAGTTGCCTTACAGAGTTTTGCCTAGTGCACATGCACAAGTATTGAATCTGATACTTCTTATATTTTTTTCTGTCAGGGCTACACTTTCAGCCCAGTTCATATTTCCACAGTATAATACAAATATCAACATCCAAAATTAAGGTTTGCATTTACAAGTGTTCTGTAATGACTTGAGCACAACAACATTTTTCTAGCTGAAAGACAGAACATTTGAATTAGAATATGGGTCTAAGGAAAGTTGTAATATTTTAGAGAATTTGAGTCTGGCATTATGTGAAAAAAATGTAAAAAATACTCATCTCAATTTAAGCTTTTTTTTACTTCTAAAATGAAAATATATTTTATCATGATGATTTATAGAACTATATATTACTTGGGACGTTTGAGTGACCCAAATCATATCTTTATTTTGCTTAGTCGGTCAAATAAGTAGCCTAGGACAATAAGTAGCTATTTAAAAGCGAAATAATTTTTAAAATCGGCTGAATAGTTTTTGAGTTAAATTATAAACAAACAAACAAAAAACTCAAATCTTTCTTCTTCATAATATTAGTTCACTATTACTGTCTTAAGTGTGAATCCAAACTATATAGTTGTTAAAGTTGCTAATATGGAAATAGCAACCAGTGCTCATCTATTCATTTAACATACGTGGGTGATTCCGTTCTAACTGTGATATTCAATGTCCTGTATTGTTTGTTCTCACAGGTTATTAATTAATAATTAATTCATGAAATTTTTGTGCTTATTGGAAAATTATGTATTATGTCATGTCCATTTCTAGAATTTATTGACACAATACTGACCTTTAAGTGATATATTGTAAGTTTTCTCTAAGTGGCAAGTTATATTATATGAAAATAATGTTGAAATATGTTTATAATTTTCCAATGAGCACAAAAATTTCATAAATTAATTATTAATTAATGACCTGTGAGAACAAACAATACAGGACATTGAATATCACAGTTAGAACGGAATCACCCACATATTAATTTAACTTTGGTGAACAAGTGAATCTAAATATATGTGTGATACAAAACTGCTCACGTTTCTGCACTCTGCCTTCTCCACTTATACTTGTTTATTTTATTGTTATAAAACTGTTTACTCTCATTTTAATTTGTCTACTTAGTTTACTTTCATTTTTAAGTGACATGCATACACTGTTAAAACTGTTTCACAGAAAGCAGTATAAGTGGAAGTGTGACTATGCCACAAGTCTCACGATTAAGCATTTTTAAATTTAAGTGGGTGTAGTAATAAATAAACCCCGTTATCTATGTAGCATATTGGTGGCAACTGATGTTACAGGGATGGGGTAATTAAAATTAAATAAATATCTGTTTTCTTTTTTATTTACATAACAAAATAAATAATAACAGTAATATATTATTGACATTGATTTTGGCTGGTTCATTGACATTAATTGGACACTGGCAGAAGTTCATAATTGAACTCCTGCCAGTGACATCAGAAGAAGTTGAAAAACCATTTTCTTGCCTCAAATGGATATTTTCAACATATCCAACATATCCAAGTCGTTTACTACGCGCGTCACATACTAAACAAATGTCAATGTCAATAAAATAATATTGTATATTTATTTTGTTATTATGTAAATAAAAAAGAAAATAGAGATATATTTAATGTTGTCACTATCGTGTTCTGTTTTGAAAGGTAAGGTAGTTGGGAAACTTATGCTTGTTGCATTAAAACCCCACTACAAGCACCCCGCCACAAACAATGCACCATTAACATCTTTGGTGTCCATAAGTGATGGTATTCTCTTTCCATTGGATGAGCCATATGCTTGTTTGCTATCTTATGGTATAAAAAAGTATACATTTGAATGTGCAATTTGTGTGCTTAAGGCTTTTTTACTGTAAAGTAAAAGGATTCATTGTAAAATTTGTTTATAATATGTTGGAGATTGCAGTTGCAACACAAATTGTATGTGTAACACAAGCAGTATCTCTAAGTGATCTGAGTTGAGAGAATTATTCTGAAGATTTGGAACGTAATTGCAGATTTAAAATGCTGTTGTTAAAAAAGTTTTGTATATAAAAACTTTTTTCCACTCAGCCATTATGTTCATGAAACAATATAAGGTTATATAATATAAGGTAATACAACGTGTTAAGCCTCCTCCAGAAAATTTAAGTTATATCAAATAACACTTATTCCAGTGTTTGGTTTATATTTACTTTTTGTGGATTACCAATTTCCATCTTATGAAAATCTTAATTTATATATAGTGGTGAGCAGACATTTTTTCAGGGCACACAGTTGTTTAGTTTACGCTGCCTAACAAGCAAAGAACGCGGCGTGTTGATATTTCTTTTAATTTTATAATACCAATATTTGTAAGGCATATAATGACCTCTTGAGTCATTTCTATATTAGATATTAATATATTTAATAAATAGCTGTGCCCGCGATTTCGTCTGTTTGAAAAAATTTCTAAAATAAAATTAGCCTAAGTTACGCGTTATTACATCAATCATTTGCCAGTGAAAGTCTGGTCAAAATCGGTCCAGTTGTTTCAGAGATTAGCCAGAACGGATTAAAAACCGGTTATTTTAATATTACAACCAGACTTAAATTTTATTCATTTGTGTATAGATAGATGATGTAATCATGAAGCTGTATTATATATGGAGGCAGCACTTCTAATACCTACTTGGAACACAATTTTATATACTGCTGTCATCTTCTTCTACCTCTCTCTTTCTAACACAGCTGTATAAAAAGAGACAGAGAGACCTCATTGACAGAGATATAACGTAAATATGTGTTTCAAGTGATTTATATGAGTTCATGGATGTAATATACATGTTTCCTTAACCATGTCTGTACAGTAATTACATTGTATCGCTGACTGCTGCTTCTGGCCTTCTAGCATTATTGTCTACAGGAACCAAGTGAAAGACTGATTGTGCAGTGTTGTGTTTTGCATGAAGTATGTTTTAATTTATTAGTGTTGTAATCTATCATAATTTTTTACAAAATTAATGGAAAATAAGGAAAATAAAAAATTTAAAATGTTACTAATTTTCATTTATTTACAATCTAAGAAATAATTTTACAATTAATCCTTAAGAATATAATTCTAATTAAAATAGTCTAAAGTGGGTGGGTACTAGAATTAGTTAGTAATAAGTCTAAAGATTTTGATGAAAAATTAGCGGCATATTACAACAAAACACATCTCTTGAATTTTATTTAAAAAATACTACAGTTAATATTGTAACCGACTTAAAGAGGAAAAGTTCTCAATTCTTTACGTTTTCTATGTTTCGCACCTCAGAGCAACATAATTATTTATAACCTGTTTGGAAAATCCTTTTTTATTTGAAATTTCACACTGATCTCATTTTATCCAAAGCAAACTAATGACAGCATCCATGAGGAATTGAGATAATATCTTCTATATGTTCTCCACGTGTTGGTCCAGCCCCCTTTGAAGAACAGACCCAGTGTCAGCAGACATGCAATAATTATTGTACATGTACCATTATCTCATGAATTTTTTAATCACAATCCTAAGAGAAAAATACAATAAATTTGAACGATAGGAATTTTCTATATAAAATTACTGTTTAAAAAAAATGATTATCATTGAAATGCTTGAGTCAAATTTCCGGCCTTACCAATAGCTGAGTTCTCAAGTATATAGATACTAGACTAAAAAATTGCATTAGAAAAAGTTTAATAATTGCCGGAATATTATTTAAATTAACATTTTTTCAGTGATTCAGTGATTCTCTTCTAAACTAAAGCTCTCAGACGACAATAAAATCTAATTTTGAAAAATACAATAATTTTATTGAAATAGAATAATTTTACGGCCCTGATATAATAATAATTTTTCACGGGTCTGCCAATACTGAATAGCCATTCTGCGAGGCAGTTCGTAAAACGCGAACGATTGGCTATACGCGTTACTAAAATCATGACTACTAGGTGGTAGAGCCTTGCAACGTCTCGCCCGGGTCTGGTATCAACATCTTACCTAATTCAGCGGTAATAGCGTCCAATGCTTGTCATTATCGTGTTCCGAGAGGGAGGGTAAGCTAACCAGTAATCTTATGCATTTGGCACTAAAACCCCGTCACACGGATAGCAGCACACCATTGTCATCTTTGGTGCCTATAGGTAATTGGTTCTCTTTCCATCCGGAGCGCTGTATGTTATGATATAAAAAACATATATTACATACAACGGCTTTGATGTTTTTGGAAGCGCATTGTAGCTATGTGATTCCGTATCAATTTAGTTAAAATTGGACGTAAACTTCCGAAGAAACAAATTGAAGTTGGTCGTTTATTGTATTTAAAGTGCTTCAAAAAATATTTTTGCACCTATTTAATTAGTACGTAGTATACCTAGATATGAGCGGCCTTTTAAAATATGTATGATGGAATTTGTTGTCCGTTTGTCATTTTCATTCTTACGATGTTATAATTTGGAAAACCTGTGACATCAGATCGCAGCTCATATTATTATCAGACGGTAAGTTATTATTAATTGTACGCTTACCTGCTATTTTATGAATGATTTTAATTTATAAACATCCTGACTGCGTAAATAATTTTTCGCCTCGTCCTGAATATCGTCAGAAACTATTAAAATTTATTAAGTTACTTGGATTACCGATGTGCTAAAGGAAGCGTTTCCCTAGTGGAATATCTTTCAACCTTAGGTTACCTGTTCCGGCTTATTCGCGGACCATACCAACATAGAGATAATAAACACGTATAGGTACATGAAAAATCTGGGTTATGACTGCAGAACCCTAAAAAGATGGCAATGAATATAAAAATTTAAATACGATAACGAGGCTAACGTGATATGGCTTATTACTTTTACTTTCATGACGTGCGAAAATCTATTGTAAATTATAACTACTTTTAATGTAGAGCTCTAGAAAGTAGATTATGACAGCAGGTATAGTCAGCGTTTTTAAGTGTCGAAACAAGATATATGTGCCTACATGATGTAATCGACCAAGTACACAATACGCTTTAAAAATTGTAGGAGTTAGCTTATGCAATTATAGTTAAAGATGAAAAAAAATACCACAACAATACAATAGTACAATAGTTAATTTTATCTATTTCCCTGTCCATAAATGCAGACTTCGAAGAAACAAACGATGAGTTGACAATTACTATGTTGCTATCCGATTGACAAAATATATTTCCGTTTAGGCCAAACATGTCGTGCGCGAAAAAAGAGATTTGACGAATAAAAACCAATATCTCACTTATTCTATTATTAATGCCACGACGCGACGATTTCTCGTGATAGAAACGAGATATTAGTTCTTATTCGTAAAATATCTCTTCTTTCGCACGCGATATATTTTAACGCTGTTAATTCCAAGCGGGATAAAGTTAAATGTGTAAATTTTTATTTATGTACAAGTCGGAATATGACAGCGATAAGCACCGTCGTTTGGTGGCCAGAATAGTGCGATCTCGCAGAGATATATGTTTGATGACTCATTTCATAAAGAAGGTTGACCGATTTGGCTGTCCTTTTTTATGTCAACAAACATAGCTCTTTTGATTGAAAGAGACCACCAAAGATATTATTGGTGCGTTGCCATCCTTGTGGCGGGGCGACCTTATCTTCCAAACTGGAACACGATAATGACCAACACTGACGCTATTGTGGCAGAAATAGGTAAGACCGTGGTACGTCTGGTATCGGGTGAGACAACATAAAACTCTACCACCTAATAGTCACGCTGGTAGTAACTCGCATAGCCAATTGTTCACCTCCTATGAACTGCCTGGCAGAATGGCAGCTGTCTAATCTTCAAAGAGAGCCCAGACTAACACGGTTTTTTGCGATTCTTTAGCGACGACACTAGGTTTTAGGCTTTGATAAGGGTACAACAAGATTGTTGTGGCGTACTTTTCAACCGACTCCCCAAAGGAGGAGGATATCAATTCGGCTGTATTTTTTAAATATTTGTTACCTCAAAACTCTGTCATTTATAAACCGATTTTGAAAATTCATTTTTTGTTTGGAAAGGTATACTTCTCGAGTGGCAGCATTTTAATTTGATGGAGATCTGATCCAGGATACTTGAGGTAAATGAAATAGGAGGTTCACTGCTGCAGTTTTATTGTGTTTAAATTATTTTGTTCGATATCATCAGACAATAGTAAACGCGTTATCAAAATTTTATTATACCCACTCTCTAAAATGTCGGATTTTGCTCGCTTTTCCTCGGCGCCCCAGTGCCGTTTGTCAGAAGTTGGGTTGGTATTAAAGAATACACTGGTAGGTTGATTTCAATCGGTATTCCTTTATAGAGCAAGCTTTATTTTAAGAATTGTATCTTTGTATAATAGTACAGAATACTTTTTATCTCGGAAAAATAAGTTTTTCCCGTGGGATTCACCGATATCTTTTACAATGCTGGGGACTGCATGGAGCAGCTAGTTTAAAAAGGTATTAAGATGATTGGATATTTAGATGGTTGGATCTTTGTAACCTAATCAAGCCGCAACAGGATTAGTATCATGACTTTACTTGTAGAACTATCTAAACGTGTAGCGTATTTATTATATATTTTAAAAATAAAGCATTTTCGTGAGATTTGAGAAAAAGTAAGCCGGTAGTACCTAAACCCGACGAGGCTCTGCAGAACTCTACCACTTTGCAGTTATGATGGTAGTGACAGGTTTGGCCAATCGTTCGTCTTTAACGAACTGCCTGGAAAAAGACTGTCTGCTTATGTGTCTATTTAAATAATATGTGGTCTATTTAAACAACAACAAAAACACAGTGTTTTCATTATTTTTTTGGTTGAAATAAAATATCTCACGATTATTAACATTAGTCATCAATTTTTAGTTTTAGTTTCTAAATTCAGTATTAATTAAAAGAAACAGAATTTCAGCGTGTATCTACGTATACAAACCGATTATGTTTCTCTGTTTGTGTTATGAACCAAATTTCAATAAACACATTGAAGTTCCACTTTATCACTTCTAAAACACTACACAGAATAAGTTTCATATTACAGTATTAAATATAATACTTTCTAGTAGTTGCACTGTCAAATCTCACTGTTCATTATGGAACGCTGGTTTGCCAGAGGCTCAGTACATCATGCCGACGTGCAATGGATCCGAACGTTGGAAGAAGACGTTGGGATTGCTGCTGAAGGTAGGCTCTACGCTCGTGTACACGTTGCCCTCTTCTGGCCGCATAACTACACCTGTAAATGTATAATTTCATGAATTTAGACGCAATTAACTTGAGTTGAGTAGTCTTTGGAGATAAAGTGCTGTAGGTAACAAAATTTATTATCTTACTTCGGAATCAAATTCATTTTTTTCAACTCGTTTTGATTCACGGGCCATATGATTCTTACGAACTTTAAATTTTCTTTTTGTGTTAGAGTTTAAACGGCAAAGGCCACACTAAATTAGGTAGCAACTAGCAATATTCATCAAATTATAAAAGTGTAAATATCATTGTATTAATTTTCGAATAGGTACCAAAATTTATTCAATGTTTATTGAGGTGCAATGAAAATTATAGTAAGAGCGAAACTTGGCTTTTATTCACAGTTGACATAAGGCAACTTCCAGCAAATTGTGCAGAAGCCTACTCATAATTTAGTTATTACTTTACTATAGTTAGCTAAAATTTCAAACAATTCATAATAACAATTATTTTATAACGTACATGTTTATCCATGCAGCTTTGCCCGCGAATAGTTTACCGTGTCGTTGATGTATATTTGACATAAAATTTTATCGCCTATTACAGCCCCTTTAGGGGTTGATTTTTTGAAAATATGTTAGTCTACTTTTCATCCCGGATTTTTAATTATCTCCATCCCCAATTTCATAAAAATCGCTTGAGCAGTTAAACCGTGAAAGCGTAACAAACTCACTTTCATATTTTTGTAATATTAGCTAATAATTAAAGCAATTTGTTGATTGAAATCAATTTTTCGACATTTTTTTTAAATTACCATAACTTTTTTACTTACGAACTGATTGAAATAAAACAAACACAAAATTTTACGTAAAGCTGACTCAATACATTATTAAAAACCTTACTCGGATAGGCAATTCCACAAACATCAGTACGCAACAAACGGACAAAAATTCTAATAATTATTATTTTGGGTTCTTTCCATTGATGAAGGCTATCTTCCGTGTACGGAGAGCGATAAGTTACATTTTATTATATACTAGCTTTCACCCGGGGCTTCGCTCACATTTAAGATTTTTTTAACCTCCCGCTACGTATGTAGATAAGGAAGTTACTGATTTTGCCCCGATTTTCGAAAATCGAGTATTCACCAGATCTCCACGTTTTGAGGTCCTAGAAACATTTTCCGACTATTTTCACGATGACGTCAGTATGTCTGTATGTATGTATGTGTGTGTGTGCGTGTGTGTGTATGTAAACATCTCATAACTTTTGAACGGCTGGACCGATGGAAACGCGGTCGAAGGTGTTCGATTAGATTCCACGAAACTTAGACTTCCTGAAAGTTTTAATCAAATCGGCCCAGGAGATTTGAGAAAAATTGAAAAAACCTCAAAAAAAATTTAAGCGAAACAGTATTTTTTTAATATAACTTCCAGATTGGTGTACTAATTGAGTACAAAAACTAATTAGCTCTATTCCTCAAAAAATTACGTGTAATGCAAAAATTGCATCAAAATCGGTTTATCCGTTTGGGAAAAATCGTAGACGAAAAATGTTGAAAAAAGTGTTTTTTTGACATAACTTTGAAATTTTTCGACCAATCATTTTTCATATTCTACGATATTTAAGTACTAAAAACTACGTCTAATACTGTTTTAAAAATCAAAATCGAATATAATTTTCAAAAGTTACAGCTTTTCAAATATCAAAATTACGTTGTTTTTAGTAAACTTACATAATATTTTTGAAATAACTTTCAGGTTAATACACCGATTGACTTAAAAATCGTATCAGTTTTCCTCCTTAAAACACTGCGTCAAATACCGTTAATTGGATCAAAATCGGTCAATTTGTTTGGGATTTATCAATGACGAAAATTGTTGAAAAAAATATTTTTTGACATTGTTACGAAATTTTTCACCCTATGAATTATTTAGCTAAACAAATATTTTAGATCACAAAAATTAAGTTGAATGCCAGTCGAAAGATCAAATTTAATCATCGTTTCCAAAATATACAGCTTTTCAAAAATCAATATTTTAACAAAATAAATGTTTGAACTGAAATAATCTATGCTTATAGTTTTTAGTCTTTTGAGCTTAAAATACTTTAGCGGGAAGTTTCAAAGATAGCCTGCAGGGTTAACCGTTTACACATTTTTTATTAAAAAGTGTCCTATGTTACTTCTAAATACCTCCAAGAATATGTACATGTATGTACATATTGTTGGAGGTATAGTCATTTGTATTTAATGGATTTAGAATATGTACATGTATGTACAAAATTTCATGATGATCGGTTAAGTAGTTTTCCCGTGAAAGCATAATAAACAAACTTACATTCGCGTTTATAATATTAGTAGGAATAGTATGTATGTAATATGAATTTCAATTCTGTTATTGCATATAAAATTGTAAATTTTTAAATATTTTTTTTTGTTAGAATTTAATATTTATTAATCCACCTGCAAACTAGCAATTTTTGTCCAATCTATACTGATGTAACTTTAAATTTGAATAAAAGAGACAAAACAAGTGCAAAGTAAGTCCTAAAATCTATGAATCGCTTCTGTGGGCAGTCTTAAAAGAAACATTGTATATCAACGAATTGTCTTGATAAAGTTAGCGAGTGGCAGCAGGGAACAATTGCGAAACCCATGTACCAATTACCATTACTATTTTAACGTTTACTATTCATGTCCTTTTTAACGATCTTAATAAGTAGGTACATAACGATATCCATAAATTACTTTCCTGTACCATTTTCGCAATCATGCTAAGTTAAATGTATTACAAGATATCAAACGTATGTATTATAATACTTTCGTTGTATTTTTACTAGTCTTAATCCCGGACCAATTCCCTTGATGAATGACCATTTGCCAGGCAGTTCGGAAAAGGCGAAAGATTGGCTATACGTGTCACCATATCATGACTACTAAGTGGTGGAGTTCAGCAACGTCTCGCCCTGTTTATACCACCACCACCACTGTCTTACTTATCCCTGTTATTGTCGTGTTCCGGTTTGGAGGATAAGGTAGTGGGTAAACTTATGCCAGAGGCATTAACACATCGCTACATGTATAGCAGCACACCTTTGATACCTTTGATGTCTATAGGCAATGATTTTTCTTTCTATCGGGAGAGTCATCTGCTTGTTGGCTATCTAATGATAGGTATTTAAAAAACTGAATTACTTACAGTGTATTTTTTTTATAAAAGGGGATCCAACTGAAACTTTGACAAGAGAAGTAGTAGTTTCCTTTATCTAAGAACTGAAAACTATCTTAAGTCATTTATTTCAATTTAGAATGCGTTTTTGGTATATAATTTTAATTGTTATTGATTTATTGTTGATGGCAAATTAAATTAAATTTATAAAAAACTAGTTGCAGATACTAGTTCACTTATTGATAAAAGTGCGTGCCGCACAGGCGTGATTGCTTAGGTATCAAGTAGTCTTAATCCGGCACTATTATGTGGATCGCTTTAAATATCAAAGAGGCCTGTTTTGTGGCAATAAGATCTGTGTATGTAATAAAAATATGCGTTAAAACATGTTTATGATCTTAAATAGTTAAATAATTATTAATAATATAATACGATTATTAAAGCATAGTTAATTGATCGTAAGCATTCTAAAGAGCCAGTACAAGCCTGATTGGCGATTAGAGTAGGCGTAAAGGCGTTACAAGTTACAACTTTTTGCTGTATTACCCGGAATCTCAGCTGGTGGTGTTATAACACCTCTTTGCCTTGCAGTAAACGTAAACCTTTTCCGTCCATTTTACAGTATACTTACTCAGATTATAATGTGATATTCATAAAAGTGTATAAAAATATGATGTTAGGGATTAGCACTAGTCTTTATACTTCGACTACTTCGCAAGGAAACTGGCGTGAGGTTATGTGCCTATTTTATTTTACTAATAATAACAAGTCACGTTTAACGTTTGGTAAAAAAATGTGTAAACGGTTGAACCTAAGGTCCATCCCTGAAACTTTCCGCTAAATTGAGATATTTTAAACTCAAGACAGTAAAAATATAAGCATAGATTTTTTTCAGTTCAAACATCTATTTCATTAAAATGGCAGTAGGTATATTGATTTTTGAAAAGCTGTATATTTTGGAAACGATGATTGAATTTGATCTTTTCAGTGGCATTCAACTCAATTTTTGAGATCTAAAATATTGTTTTAGCTAAATAATCGATAGGTTGAAAAATTTCAAAGCAGTGTCAATAAACTTTTTTTTTTAAATTTTCGTCATTGATTAATCCTAAAGAAATGGACCGATTTTTATCCAATTAACGTATTTGACGCAGTTTTTAAAGAAACAAATCTGATAAGATTTTTAAGTCAATCGGTGTATATTAGCCTGAAATTTATTACAAAAATATTAAGAAAGTTTGCTAAAACAACGTAATTTTGATATTTGCAAAGCTGTAACTTTTAAAAATTAGATTCGATTATGATTTTAGAGACAGCATTCGACGTAGTTTTTTTTTACTACAATATCGTAGAATACAAAAAAATAATTGTTTGAAAAATATCGACTTATGTCGAAAAATCACTTTTTTTTTTAATTTTTCGTCAACTATTTCTCTCAAACGGATTAAACAATTTTGATACAATTTATGCATTAGATTTTTGAGGAATAGAACTGATTAGTTTTTGTACGCAATCGGTACATTAATCTGAAAGTTATGTTAAAAAATACTGTTTAGCCAATTTTTTTGAGGTTTTTCAAAAATTTCCTAAAATCTTATGGGCTAAATTGGGTCAAATTTTAGAGAAGTCTGAGTTGAGTAGGATTCAATCGAATGCCATCAACCATGTTGTGATCGGTCCAGCCGGTTAAAAGTTATGAAATGTTTACATACACACATACACACAAACACACATACATACATACATACAGACATACTGACGTCATCGTGAAAATAGTCTAAAAAGGTTCCTAGGACTTTAAAACGTGGTGAGAAAACTCGATTTTCGACAATCGGGGCAAAGTCAGTAACTTCCTTATCCACATACGTAGCGGGAGGTTAAAAATTTATAACCAAACTAGTAAATTTGAAATAAATGTAAGTTTAATGCAAAATGTTAAAAGTGAAATTTTTTTTACTGAAGATATAAGTAAACTGTGGACCACCGGATTCTTATTGTTGTTTATTTTGTAGTATAAGATAACAAACAAGCAGATGGGTCTTCTGATGGAAAGAGTTAACCATCGCCTATAGCATCGCCATATATAACACCAAAGGTGTTAATGGTGCGTTGCTATCTTGTGGTGAGGTCTTATGTCACATGCATAAGTTTACTGGCTAACTTACCCTCCAAACCGGAATACGACAGTGACAAGCACCGACGCTATTGCGGCAGGAATAGTAGGGCGGTGGTACCAGACCCGGGAGAGACAATGCAGAACTCTACCACCTAGTAGCTACGATGTTAGTGACTCGTATAGCCAATCGGTCGCCTTTTACGACCTGCCTGACAGAACGGTAATGTTCAACCCTACACTCTATGCATGACCAAGTTACTAGTAAGCATAATATGTTTAGATTTATATATTAAAATCGTAAATAATCTGTTAGACACAGATTATTATACGATATAAAAAATGTTTGCGAGATACGCAAACATTTTTTAAAATATTTATGACAGGAAAAACATATATTTATAACGTAAAAAATTAAAATTTCTGTTTATTTCGCTCAGGTCCTACCCATGCATGTAACTTTGTTATAAAGAGTAAATAGTAATGTATATACATTATATATACAATAAAAGCACAGAGTTTCTCTTTTTATACACTAATGATTTTTGTAAACAAATAACTGAGTGATGGAAAAATAAGTAAAACATAAATAATAAGTATTTTTCAATATTTTTGTCTTTTCGTTGATAGTTGATACGCTCATTAATAAAAATCACTCACCCAAAATAAAGCGTGCTGTATTATATTTAATCTTTATTCTTTTGTGTACAAATGTACACAACATCAGAATTAAGCTACAGAATCAAAATATATTCAAATTTTAAATTTATCAAGGAATTGGACTCAGAAAATGTCCATGTTGATTTTAGAAGGTAGTAGTTATAATTCTTCACGAATTGTTAAAAATGTTATAATATGTCTAGTAACTTAAACAATCTACCAAAAACTGAAGTATACGACTATCTATAAGTGGAATAAAGCGTTCTAAAGAATATACAGTGCAATAATTACCTGGAGGTAGATAATAGTAAGAAGGTGGATAGCTGTATTGGTAGTGCATTAAGGGGTTTAGAGGGTAGTGCGGAGGGCACAGAGTGCGTGCGTGGAGCTGTGTACCCGTGAACATTGCGCCAAACGGATCTGTGAACACAACAACGTGTTTGCGATCAATCTTGGTGCGCGTAAGCGCTAATCCTCACAAAATAGCGCACATTAGATACTTAACTAACCGGCTGCCTGAGCTGAAGGCTCCTTGTGGTCTAGGATAGGCGGTGGCACCGGCGCTTGTGAAGCAGTCGAAACAATACCATATTTCACTGGCTTGAAGTGAAAAAATGACGGTGAATATCCAGATCCTCCTGCTTCCAGTGAACTGAGACCTTCCTCACGATCTGTATCCCAGCGACCTTCACGGCCTAACGCTGCTAAACGCCGGCCTTTTGGTGCAAACATTAGAGTAAATACTACAGCACACGTGCCTAAAAGTCCAGCGGCAATACACGCTTCTTTGTGCTGTTCAGGTGCACCGAGAGCGGCCGCCACCCAACACACCCATACCGCAGCACTGGCGCCCCCTGCACCTGCTATATGTGTCGATTCTCTATAATTGTCACGTATCCCTCTTGACCGCAAAGCTATACCACACACAACTACAATCAGGAATGCTGCATAGCATAACGACAGCAGTAAGTAAGGTAAAGGTGAATCACATGTGGTAGCACCGGCGCTGACTTGTGGCGGTGAGCTCCCAAGCCATTGAGCATCGATAGCTATTTGTATCATCACAGCGAAAAATAATAATAGTCCTTGATATGCTGCTGGCAAATACACACCACCATTTAAACTTAACAAAAACACACATTTCACGAGAAGTGAAGCAAATACGATGACATATGCCACTCCAGTACCGAATCGCACCGCACCACACGTAAATGTAGTTGGAGTAGCAGCGAAAAGCGCCGACACTGCTGCACAAATAAACAGTCCAAACAGTAAAGTCTGTCCGAGAAGAAGATGCCGATGACTGGGCGCTTTGCGACTAGCTCCCCACACAATAAACGCTTCAAATCCACCAATAATTATCATGCTAATACATGACAATGACAATATCGGCACTGCCCATGACTCTGATCTCAACAAAGTTTGCTTAGGATGAAGTACTGCAATCTGAGGAACTATCGTTTTGTTCAATGGTCGTAATGTTGATGTGTTTGCACGGTATGGTGCTATAGGCGGTAGTGGCGAAGATCGCATTGGAATCACAAAGAATTCCGTGCTCATTTCTAGCCGGTGTGCCTCTGTACGCGTAGGTCGCTTTGGTGGAGGATCTGTTTCTATATGTGTTTTAGTGTTTTCTTCTATCGGTATTGGTTCATCGTAATCCTGTTCATAGCTGTCGTCTTCTTCACTTTCTAAGTAATAGTGGGCTGCGGACGAATGGCGAGGTGCGTAGGGGACGGGCACGCGCGGTGCAAGTCGGTCGCCGAAACGCACTCCATTTGCGTTTGCGAAGGTCACGACCAGCGCTGTCACGAGCAGCGAGCGCACCGCCGCACCCGCCATCAGGCCGCGCCGGCCCTCAAGTACCTGGTTTCCAATGTAGATACATTCGCCGCTCTCGTTTTTGCTCTGAAATTGAAAAACGTGTCATCAGTTGGGTTGCCAGATACAGATTTACCTTATCTTGAATATTTCTGGACTTACGAGTGCAATTGTTATTCCAAGTTAAACAAGATAAAAACGTACTAAATTAATTTAGTTCTCTGCTGCTAGAAAAATCTATAAAATAAAAAGAAAAATAAATACATTATCTTCAATATATGAAATATTTTTACAAGTTATCACCTATTAGATAGTCGAAATTCATCCATTAAGTATTTTCCCCGTGTTGGTTCCGGGCTCGTTTGAAGAGCCAACTGCTCCTTAGACCAACTGCCGTTCTGCCAGGCAGGTCGTAAAAGGCGACCAATTGGCTATGCGAGTCACTACCATCGTGGCTACTAGGTGAGAGAGTGCTGCATTGTCTCGCTCGGGTCTGGTACCACCGCCTTGACTATTCCTGCCACAATAGCGTCAGTGCTTGTCACTGTCATGTTCCGGTTTGGAGGGTAAGGTAGCCGGTAAACTTATGCATGTGGCATTAGACCTCGCCATAAGATAGCAACGCACCATTAACACCTTTGGTGTCTACAGGCGATGGTTGACTCTTTCCATCAGGAGACCCATCTGCTTGTTTGCTATCTTATGACATATAAAAAAAATGTAATATTCATACTACTATATAAAATTCTAGCTGTGCCCGCGACTTCGTCCGCGTGGAAAAAATTCTGAAAAAAGAAGCCTAACTTACTCCTTATTACATCAGCTATATACCAGTGAAAGTTCCGTCAAAATTGGTCTAACCGTTCCAGAGATATAGTCGGAATAAACAGACAGACAGACAAAAACTGTAAACAATTTAGTTTAGTTAAAACCGGTTATTTTAATATTACAAACAGAGACACTAATTTTATTTATTTGTATAGAAAAATCAGTAACGCCTGGCCGTAAATTCATTTTTTGTCCAATTAGTGAAGAATGTTCGTTAGTCATTAGTCTCACATCAATTAATTTTTTACCATTTTAAACTTTTTATCTGTATATTCCCTTGCAACTTAATATACTTGTAACTTAATAAACAAACCTAATGATGCAAGGCCCGACGATATCTTACAATATAAAAAAATTTTAAAGGCTATCGCTTCTTATTTACGGTAGCGGCGACAATTACCTTTACGTGCTTTTTCAAGTTGTTTATACACAACTAGAGTCCGAATGCTATTGTCATTGATATAAAAAATCCTAGATGCACAGTGCTGAACAAAAGTGACACACAAACTATCGCTTATTTCACACAAGTAGCTTAAGCGCAAGTTTTATAGTTGTTTTTATAAAGCAATGTACGAAAAGTAATAAAATTGATAGTACCGCGGCCGACGCGATTCTATTTGAAACGAGCGCAAAATTTAAAATATTGCGCTCATTTTTAGAGGACGTTTTTGAGACATTGATTGTGTATCTTGGGTTTTTTATATCAATGGCTATTATTAATGCAATTGCATTAACATCAATACTTGATATTGTCATGTTTCGATTAAAAGTAACCGGTAATCTTTTAGATGTAGCATTACATCTTGTCGCGTAGAGAATGCGCCTTTAACATCTTTGGCGTCTAGGCGATTGTCTCTATGCATCAGAAGAACCACCTGCTTGCTTTCTATCCTATGATAAAAATATTTAATATTTAAGAGTTTTGTTATTATAATATAAACTAAATATATATTACGAAATAATATATTATACGTATATGAAATTAAATACTTTAAGTTTCAATTTTTATACTTTACGATTACCCATATTGCTATTTCTTTACAATTTCCTACATCACTATTTTTAATTACATACATTTTGGAAATTTTTCCACCTATGTTAGTAAACTATATATAATTACTGGATACAGAACACATCACGGAATTTTGGTACTTCTTGAATAATTAGGTATATTTTGGATGTTCTGGACTTTTAATTCATCTGGCAATCTTAGTCATCAGTGAAACGACAGTGTCCGTTTAGGTCGCGCAGCACGACTTCGAGATAACCAAACAAATAAAAAGAAGAAAGAATCTGCGAAACAAACCGGTTTACCGATCGCATTGCACCTCTAGGCACCCTCAACTTTACGGATTTTAGTTTTTTTAGTTTTGTTTTAGATCACAAATCATTCAGAAGATTCACAGCAGAACATTCACAGAACATTGGAAGCTTAAAATAGGCATGATTTATTTTTAAAATGTAACTAGTTTTTAGTGGTTTTATGTAGGCTAATTAATGTTTTAAAGCCACATCAAATCTTACCCGATGTAATTTGCTTTGGCCTTAAAGGGTACAAAATATACCTACCTATAATCTGTAATTGCTTATTAGTTTAAGGCAAATACCTTTTTTTATAAAGGATGAATTTTTAACAAAGGCTTTGTTATTTGGATAGAGATCAGTAGAAATACAAAAGAATGCAAGAATCGTAGGTGTGAACTTTTAAAAAAAATTTTCTACGATTGCAACATTTGACTGGCTATGAAACCTGACATCTTCTGAGTGTGATATGTCCTTGGAAAGACATTGTTTCTTATTATCTAGAAAATCTTGTTCTGGTTTAGTTCTACTCTCATTTTCATGCTTGTGTTCATGAGTCACAATAAAGATACCTATGTACGGATTATGTACGGACGTGTAGTTATATTTTAATAATAAGAATTTAATGCATTTCCTTACTCAGTAGATATTTAGAGACTTCAAATTTAAACCAAAAAAAACAAACTAACCTTTAGGCGCTGGCAATTTTGACTAATTAATGGATTTAGTTTTATTTTAACGGCCAATTAAGTTGTTTAGTGTGTAGTATCTAAAACTCTAAATAAAAAATGCAATATTATTTTAGTACTTAAATTACACGCACGAGGTAATGAGTCGAATCTTAGTTCGGATAATTCAATCTGAAGAAGCATTTCCGAAAAATATAACTTGCTCGAGACTGTATACCTAATATCTGAACCATTTGTTGTTAGATTGGTTTCTTGTTACATCATCGGACTTAAAACCGTTGACAAATCGTGCTAATCGTGAGTATACTAATTGCACTTCTCCCTATATCTTTGGGGATATCGGCATAATTTTATCCATTTATTTATTTTATTAATTAAAAAATAAAGCCTGGCAGATGAAATAGCTGATATAAAATGCGAAGGTGGATCGTTATAGATACCTAGGGGAGACTAAGATTTAGGGTGTATTGATCAAATCGAGCAGGTGAAGCACGAACGAAACATGAACATCTCCACCTATTATTATATAAATATTTTTCAAGATTTTGTGTTACCACTTTGTTGCCGTCATTAATATGTATATTCATACCAAATTACAGCTTTTTATTACTAAGGATCTTTGCGCTAGACTGCGGATGGACGGACAGATATAGCCAAACTATAAGGGTTCCTAGTTTACTTTGGAATCCTAAAAACCCGTTAATACAAATCTTTGCCTGCGCGGCCGGCACTTTGAAAATCAACGGCCATCATTTAGCAAATTATGTTTTGTTGTAAGTATTAGACGACTTTTAATTGCTATAGCAAGGTTTGTATGTCAAAAGTATTTGAAAATTGTACGGAAAAGCGACAAATTAACATTTGTAATAACTTTTAAACATTTGAAAATTAAGGAAAAATAAAAAATATAAAGTGGCGAGTTCAGATTGATACAACCTCTTGACGTTTGATTTGTTTTTTTAGGGTTCCGAAGTAAACTAGGAACCCTTATAGTTTCGCTATGTCCGTCCGTACGTCCGTGCGTCCGCATGATAGCTCAGAGAATCTTATTACTAGAAAGCTGTAATTTGGTACGAATGTACATATTAGTCACGTCAATAAAGTGTAATATAAAATCTTGAAAAATATTTTTTTTCAGGGTATCTCCCCTATACGTAAAGTGAGGATGTGAATTTTTTTCTCAGGTCCACCATTGTGTAGGCTGTGTAGTGTGTAGTGGTTGGATAGGTTTTTAAAAAATATTGTAAGTTTGTGAAAACAAGTTTTTGATTTAAAAGGGACTCGTTTGTAAAATATTAAACTTTTAAGTGCTAACTCCCCTCCCCCTCTGCAGGCTAAACTGGTGCTTTTGGAGGTAGCAAAAAAATCATAGTAGTAGTAAATATAATGAAGTTAAAAGGAAAACTATCACCAACCAACGACCAACGACCAACTTATAAAACGTACTGAGAGAAGTTTTTATAGGTGGTGGCCTTTGGTGCGTATATATATTGGTCATCGACGTTGAATAGCTTAAATATTTATAGTATAAAACTATGAAAGCTCTCTAGTTACTCCGCATTATTGTGATGGGCATCTTCAGCACGCGTTGTGTCGAGCCACGCACAATGTAGTGTCATTGTGCGTGGCCCGACAACCCCCCGTTGGTCGAGTGGTTAGCGGCCCTGACTACGCAATCGACGGGGCTCGGGTTCGATCCCCGACGGGGACGAGCATTTGCGTGATGAGCATAAATGTTTGTATTTCCGGGTTTGGGTGTTTATTAAATATATTCCAGTATTTATATATGTATTTCTATGTATTAGTATCGTTGACTAACACCCATTATAGAAGCAAATAATTTGCTTACTTTGGGGTTAGATCAGTAAATGTAATTTGTCCCGTGAATATTATATTATAATTTATTATATTGCGCGTGGCCCGACACGCACTTTATCAATTTATTATGACAGTTGTCGTTTTATATGACTCAGATATCCTTTAAGTAATAAGTGAAAATCAGAGAAAAAAATTAAACGTCTAGAGACGTCAAGACAAATTTGGATCTACAGTAACATTTTTAATATTGCACAAATATTGCACCATTATAGTGACAATCTGAAATCCTAGCCTGAATCTAGAAAATACCTTAAAGCGATAGTATCAAAGCTGGACTCTACCACCAAGTAGTCATGATAGTACTAATAATTTTTGGCCAATCGTTCTCTTTCTACTTTCTTCTTCTACCTTCTACAAACTTCTTCGTAAGAAGCTAGATGGTTTATTTTTCAAAGGGAACCCAGACTAACACGGGAAGAGACGTTGCAGAACTCTACTAATTAATGCTCATGATAGTCTACTCTACTAATTAATGTTCGCCCCTTACTATTTATGTTAAGGAGACAAGGTAAGTTTATAAGCATTGTGATGTTTAGCGTTCAGTCCTCAATGAACTACGTAAAAAATTATATATAATACGTATATAAAAAAAACATTTTAAATGTGAAATTTTATATGCGTTCGTACCTAAGTATGTAGGACAATTTTTTACAATTATAATATAATTATTGTATATTATTTTTTACTATATTATTTTAAATTACAAAATATATTTTTTTCTACAACACAATTAGAGTAATTAAAGAAATGTATTTTATTTTAAATTACTATATGGCTCGTTATAACAGTGCCATACGGTGGTACAATTAATTATAAACTAATTCGTATCTTTAATAATTTCATTTATGTTCCTTATTATTGCGCAACGTGTTTCGGTCTAGATCTTTATACATATTATATCTTTAGGTGTGTAGTGGTTGGGATATTTGAATATTTACCTCGCGATGTCCTGGGTTTGATGCTCGAGCCGGGAATTATTACGATTGAAGCTTTTCAAGGAATCTTACGTCAGTAAAATGCGGTAACGGGCATAACCACTCATCCCTTTTCTATATGAGAGATATGAGATCCTTCTGTATCTTTCATCGCATCTATCATGCGATCGATGTTTGTAAATCCACAACCTTTCCCTTCTCGGAGCATTTTCGCCCCACGCTGCCACTCTATACATTGTCAGCAAGAGTGTCCAATCAAATACTATTTACTAGACACACTCTTGCTGGAAATACACTGAGATCTTGCTCATTCTTAATAGGCAAGTAAAGCGTCAAAAAACGTATGTATGAACAATGATCATCGCTTATTTGTATCATAAAATAATAAACTGTCTCTGTCCTCTCCTGATGGAAATACATAGCCATTACCTATAGACACCAAAGTAGGTAATAGTGTGTTGCTATCCGTGGGGTGGATTCGTGGATTTACAAGTACTTTACCCTCCAAATAGGAATCTGATAGAGACAGCCATATATGCTATTACGGTAAAAAAATGTAAAGCAGGTGGTACCCGAGAGAGATGGTTCAGAACTCCTCTTCTATCTAGACTCGACGGTAAATACCGTTTACATTTTACGGACTGCTTGATAGTAAAGTAGATGGCATTTTCCTTAAAATGAGCCCAGTTATAGTTATATACTTATATAGCCCAGATAAGAGTTAGTACTTATCATCAGTGAGCCTCCAGCCGTTTACTCATTTTTATATTAACTTGCTGGGCAAAAGTGCTTTGCTTGTAAGTTTTTTTATGTCGAAATGAATTATTACGGAGATGATACTGACCAAGATTCATTTTAATAGTAAAAGAGTGTCTAAATACAAAATTTCAATAAAATTGTTGGAGCCGTTTCGAAGAAACCAATTATAAACAAAAATACGAGAATTACTCGTTTAGTGTATAAGATAATTGGTCACAGTGTACTAAGGAAAGAAGAAAATTGAAGTCAATTGTTGCAGTTTTACAGCATTTCAATTGTTTGCTTTTCCTTTTTTAGTTTAGTTCCTAACACGCCAGGTATATTTAAGGAAAGCACGAGATCGTACAAAAAAGAGAAATTCTATTTAAGTTTTATCACGCCGCGCTCGCCACGTGAATACTATATTAAAGCTTAGGGCTGGTCTAGTGTGTAAATCAATTACCTACCTAATTAGTACGCTAGACTCTATTTAAACATTATTCTATTTTTATTATCTCTTGAAGATTTTTGATGTGAATACGACTGTAGGTAAATTTGCTTTCATAGTAAGCGACTGTTCAAACAACGTGAATACGTCTTTAAATTTGCTTTCATAGTAAGCGACTGTTATACAAATACTAAAATATATTTAATGAGCACCCATATTCAGAATAACATAAACGTTTGTGCTTATCACACAAATACTTGTCTGTTATCGGTAATATCTAGAAATACAAACATTTGTGCGGTTGTACCTAACACACAAATGCTTATCTCAGTCAGGAATTCAACCCAAGACCCACGGTCAAAAGTCGCTAAACACTCGACTAACAGGTGGTGGAGATGAGATACATGACGAGCAATATTTTCCAGTTCATATTATTATATCGGAAAAATTTCTAAGAATATTTTAATGATTTTCTTGTTTCTGTTACACTTGTTTTTGTGAATTACAGAATTAATATTAATTAATTATAACGTCTACAGTGGTATTTAAATAGATCTCATTTTTATATATTTTTTCATATATCATTGATGCATATGATCATGAAACAAGCAGAAGGGTCTTCTGATGGAAAGAGAAACCATCTCCTATAAACACCAAAGTTGTTAATGGTGCGTTACTATCCGTGCGGCGGCGTGGCAACGTAACATGCATAAGTCTACCGGCTACCGGAAAATCGTAACACGATAACCACAAGCATAGACGCTATTGCGGCAGGAATAGGTAAGACAGTGGTACCACGTACCCGGACGAGACGTTGCAGAACTCTACCACTTAGTAGTCACGATGATAGTGACACGTGTAGTTATGCGCCTATTACGACCTAGTTGGCAAAACCGACCGGATCAATATGGGGCTTAAATAAAAGATACTGTGTATTAGTAAGAGTGTTGCAAAAGAAATTATTACAAAAATGAAGCGTAACAAAATGTTCGATAGTAGAGTACCTACCCTCTAATATTTCAGAAATCAGAAATACTTTATTCAATAAAACTTTGCACTAGTTATTTTGATACGTCAACATATTTTTTTTAAAAACTACTACCGGATACGAAACGCGGCCACACATCGCATTATGAGTCGTACAGAAATGAAAACATTCATGTTATGGGTCTCACTTTGAGTAGATGTTATGAGTTTCAGTGCCATAAAGTTGTTGTCCAGTACAGAAATAGTGCATATTAAGCGAGTCATACAGCGCCGTGGTCGCGGTGCTCTTATGGTTGACAGTTGGGAGGGGGCAACGAACGTATTAATTCACATCCTTAAGGACATTGCCGATGCTCTGTGACTAGGGTTGCCTAGTCTGAAAAGTCAGAATGCTTAAAATTCAATCAAATAATTTGTTGTTCACAAATTGAGTTTACTAAGTAGAGTTCTGCCGAGCAAAACACGTGTTTGGTAAAATCTTTAAGTCATACGTGTGCATTAGATCATTAAACGGTTGGCAACACACCAATTACAACTTTTTACAATTTCTTTCCCACTAGGAGAGTCATTTGTTTTGCAATCCTATGATATACAAAAAATGCTTGATTTTTGCTTTAAAAATAAGGTACATAAATCCAGTTTAATTAAAAAACGGTTCTTAAACTGTGACGTAAAATCTATTTCCTATAATATTACTATTATTATTGTTGTTACTTTTTTAATAATAATAAATAAATAAATATAACAAATTACACGAATTGATCAAATTGACGAAATACACTTTTTAACATATTATTAATTTAACAAAGTTAAATGCATTATTACGCTGATCTAAATATCGTATGTGGTTTTTCCCCCGTGTTGCTTCCGGGCTCCTTTTAGACTGGGAGCTGGCGACCAATTATGGAAAGGTCCTTTTAGCAAATGTTGTATACTACGCAGTAGTGAAATAACCGCAAACGCTCTACCAGACTCGCAGACCCGGTATCGCCATTTGACGAAATTATATATTTTCGCAATTCCAATCTGCTAAAAGGACCTTCCCAAAATTCGTCGCCAGCTCTTGGACCATTTGAAGAATAGGCCAACTGCCGTTCTGTCAAACAGGTCGTAAAAGGCGACTGATTGGCAATGTGAGTTACTACTATCGCGGCTATTAGGTGATAGAGTTCTGCATTGGCTCGTCCGGGTCTAGTACCACCTTACATATTCCTGCCGAAATAACGTCAGTACTAGTCACTGTCATGCTCCGGATTGGAGGGTAAGGTAGCCGTTAAACTTATGCATGTGGCATTAGACCTCGCCACAAAGTAACCACGCACCATTATCATATTTGATATATAAAAAAGTGACTTTCTTTTTACTGTAAAAATAAATGTCGTCATAATATTATACCTATCATTTAAATTTATTACTAATATACGTGTCACTAAATTTATATTGAAAATTTTATCAATAAAAGAAGACAATATAAAAATAATAATCAGAATTAAAAATTGTGACTGAGACAAAATTTCAAACAGAAATCTGGTTAGTGTAGTAGTTAGTAAGGTCGTAAGAATATATGATTTAATTCAGAAATAAAGTACATGAATTTTATAGATCAGATATTGTTTTATTTTGCTGGTTGGGTCTTACAATTTAAATTTGAACCCTGTTTGGCGATCTCCGGACGTCTAGCAACCCTATGTGACCAGGTAATGAGGTAACATTAAAACAGTGTCTTCAATAAAGTTTAATTCATTATTTTTCTTCTACTATTTATACCCGGCATGTAACGATAGGGAGTTGAATGGAATAAATTCAAATTAATATGTGATTTTATGATGTTTAAAGAATTTTAGTGCGCTGTTTTTTATTGGTGCTGGAAATAACAAACAAGCGGACTCGTTTTGTTTTTACTACATAAGATTTAAAAAAAGCCCTTTCTGTGTTAATTCGGACCCCTATTAAATAATATCTACTATTACTATTATATTGTTCCCGAAACTATTATATGGTTCTGTGATAATAACGGTTGACATTGGTTGACATTGCGGTGCTAGTTGAGTAACAGTGACAGAATGTCATTGTTACACGAATAGCTTCGATAATATTTTTTTCGACTACCTTGATTTTCAAAATCAAATGCGATTACTACCAGCACCACCATATTCTGCAAGAATACGTAAACGGTAGCATAAATCCAAACGAGACGGTATAGAACTCTATCACGTAAATAAAAATTAGATATTACTAACTGCAGCGCTGCATTACAAAAGTTTTTGGCGAATTCCGCGGGATCACCTAATTTTTCCGGGATAAAAAGTAGCCTATGTGCTATTCCAGGTCATCATCTAATTGTGTGCCATATTTCACTCCAATCCGTTCAGTAGTTTTGCGTGATTGAGTAACAAACATTCATTCATCCAAATATCCATCGATCCAAACATCCAAACTTTCGCATTTATAATCTATATATATATAAAAGAAAGTCGTGTTAGTTACTCCACTTATAACTCAAGAACGGCTGAACCGATTTAGCTGAAAATTGGCAGGGAGGTAGTTTAGAGCCAGGAGAAGGACATAGGATATTTTAGAATTTTTTCCACGCGAACGAAGTCGCGGGCACAGCTAGTATTAATATAGATATAGATTATGACTTAGCCTTGCGGGCTTGGATGAAGTGAACGCAAGTTCGGTTCACTTCACCCAAGCCCGGTTACCGAATGTAACCCGTTACCGAACGTAAATAATTACTCCGAATTTACGATTCGTCAGTTTATCATTATTTTGGTAAAATCGATATTTCAGCATTTTATGGAATTGTAAAGGCTATCGCTAATATCGTGCGAGTGCTAGTATATGGCAAAGGGCTTTAACACACCACCACCAGACTCCGAGGTTTTTCTCGAAAAAAATCTATAACCTATAGCTTGAGCCTGGCACCAAATTGAGGATTTTATAATTTTGAGCTATTGAACTATAACCATCATTAACTAATACCAAGCGAAGATAAAATTTCCTTAATTAAAAAAGTGTAACATTGTATTCCCAAACATAATAATAATAGCAATAAAAAAACTAAACAGTTGACTCTGAGCCCATCTCCGAAACTTAAGACGAAACTTATGACGACGTCCAGCTCTCGCATAGATTAGAAAATACCTAAATTTCAGCTGGGTGATTTTGTGAAATGGCTCTTAAACATCTATTTTGTTAAAAATGGCAGTATACTGACTTTTGATAACGATGATCGATTTTGTTCTTTCGAATGGCACACAGCTTAATTTTTCACATCTAAAATATTGTTTTAGCTAAATATTCGCTAGGTTGAAAAATTTTGAAGCAATGTCAAAAACATTGTTTTTTTTTTATTTTTGTCATTGATAAACCCATTCAAATTGGCCGATTTTGATCCAATTAACGTTAATTGACGCAGTATTTAAAGAAAAATATTGATAAGCTTTTTAAGTCAATCGGTGTATTAGCCTAAAAGTTATTTCAAAAAATATATTAAGTAAGTGTGCTAAAAACAACGTAATTTTAATATTTGACAATACAACTTTCAACTTTTGAAAATTAGAATCGATTTTGATTTTTGAAACTGCATTCGATGTAGTTTTTTAATATCAAAATATCGTAGAATATTAAAAAATGGTTGGTTGAAAAATTTCCAAGTTATGTCAAAAACCACTTTTCCAAAATTTTTCGTCAACGATTACTCCCAAGCGGATAAATGGATTTTGATGCCATTTATGCATTAGACGTAGTTTTTTGAGGAATAGAGCTGATTTTGTACTCAATCAGCACTTTCTCATTTTCTTTCTCAAAATTTCCTGGGTTGATTTGTTTCAAATTTTCAGGAAGTTAAGTTGAGCGGAATCCAATCGAATGCCATCAACCGCGTTTCGATCGGTCAAGCCGTTCAAAAGTTATAAGATGTTTACATACACACACACACACACACATACATACATACAGACATACTGACGTCATCGTGAAAATAGTCGGAAATGTTCCTAGGACCTTAAAACGTGGGGATCTGGTGAAAACTCAATTTTCGAAAATCGGGGCAAAATCAGTAACTTCCATATCTACATACCTACGTAGTGGGAAGTTAAAAATTAAACCGACTTCAAATAACAACTATACTCATTTCTCAAAAACTAAACCAATTTTAATAAAACTTGGACTGTTTCCTAAGTTGAAATATAGCTGATTTTAATCAAAAAGAATTATCTAGATATAAACATAAATACACTTACGAAATTAATACATATTAGCTGATAAATCATAAAATAATAGCTTTCCGGGATAATAAGTAGCCTACGTGTCAAATTTCATTCAAATCCGTTCAGTAGTTTTTGCGTGATTGAGTAACAAACATTCACCCAAACATCCATCCAAACATCCAAACTTTCGCATTTATAATATTAACATAGATTATGCTTGGACATCTAAATAGATCATCATACTCTTACTTAGGTTTTATCCAATTACAACTACATATATCACATACACACATGAACAATATTACATACAAAATAATGCTAAACCTCCGATTATTAGTCCGTTGAAAAAGAAATGTATGTAATCTTCTATTACACTAGCCGTTTCCTTGTGTATGGTTTGCTTTGCGTATCCTGATCCTGCAGGAAAATTGGGATAGTATGTTACGTATATCACTCAGGATTTAGGAATAATGTAGCCGAAGACTAATATTGTATTATGATGTAGCGTTCTGGTGAAAGAATATTCAAAATCGATGTAGTACTTTCCGAAATTATTTCCTACAAGAGACTCACAAACTTACAAACTACTTTCGTTTTAATGACAATTAATTATATCTTCTTTTATGATACGTGAAGGAAAAACTTTGAACCCAATAAGATACGCGAACAGTGGAGTATGAAAGGCATAGTTAAAATTGACAATGTAGAGGACTGCGTAAACCTTGTATTATTATTTTTTGCATTAGAAATACATTAAAATAATAAACATTACTCTCTACATTAATGTGACAGTTTTTTAAAGACTTTACGCGAACAGTGGAGTGTAAAATTTGGCACAGTTACAGTTAACATTGCGGAGAACTGCAGAAACCTAATAAAATTGCAATTATTTGGATTAGAAATACATTAAATTAATAAAAATAAACATTACACACACTACATTCATGCGGTATACGTGATAAGATACACACATGTACACTGTTTTTACGGCTAAAGTCTGATGTTAAACTTAAGATTGCTTAGTCTATGGTGGAATTTCGAGCAGAAGAAGATCGAATAATTTGATAATATGCTGTTTTATTGCTTTCACTACTCTAGAAAATATGTTCTAAGCCAAACAAGCAAGAATTAAAGTAAATTTCTATTTATTTTTAAAAATCTTCAATAAATAATGAAATAGGCTTCTTTATAATACTAGTGTAGGTACTCGTAGTAAAAAACGTGTTCGTACATATAGCAAGCGTGGTAGAATTCTCACATAGATTTAATGGACTCTACATTGCCGTAAGATGTGATAAACCTAAAATATGCAACGCCAACCGTACAAGGAAGCTTCTAATTCAGTCTGGAGATTACGTAGACAGGTTCACGAATAGGATCGTGACTTAAAACTTCTTATCCGAATCACAGTACGTACAAGGCGCGTATTGTAGACAGATTTGGCGCTAAGCTAACGGTGTGCCTCTGAGTACCCGAGGCAAGCCGACAAACGCTCTAACGATCAGCAACGGTATCAAGTAGTGTTATCTAACGAATAGACAGTAAAGCATAACCAAAATGTAACTTATTGCATCGTTTTCGAATAACGACTTGATTCAGAGAGTGAGATTACCTAATAGCTATGATATGGTCCGCATTCAATCTTATCGCTGGTTTTGGCGATAGCAAAGACCGACAGCTTTACGTATTCTTTGAGACATTGGTGTGTTGCCTTATTGCCACTTTAGTACAATCATCACAAGCGCAGATTTATATTTAAAATTATTTGTGATATTTCAAGGGCTTGATAGCGTAAAAGTTTGTATGAAAGATCATGTTAACATAGTAGTCTACTCGTGGGCAAAGATGCGTGGTTGATCAGCTAGTAAATACTCTATAAAACGCAGAAAATCTAATCAAATTGGAAAATCCAGGGAAAAATGCATTTAAACAAAAAAAACCTCTTCGTTTTATTATTATTAAGACGTACCCACATAAAGGCAGTTTTTATGTCTGAATATTATCTACAAATATATAAAAACTTATGATAATATCCACACTTGTCAACACGTGACTTGAATACAAGTTCCACAAGTCTACAACTAATTACATGGTTCGTCGCGGCTTACCACTGTCGCATCTCGCCAAACAGACATACAAAACGACTTCTGCGCAGTTTCTACTGTTCGAGATGTCTTGTTCTGCAAATCGGATTAAAACTGACAGATAAATTTATTTTGACGGCCTAAAAATGTAAGTAAAGGTTTCGACCACAGACCACATGAATACTAATAGGATGGAAATGCGTCGCCGCGCATATGAGCTTTAAAACTACGCAACGGATTTTACTGCGGTTTTCTTTAATAGATAGATTGGTTCTTGGGGAAGGTTTCAGTGTATAAACCTTTCCGATATTTCTACGGGAACAAAAGCCACGCGGGTGAAACCGCGGGCAGGTCGCTAGTAAATAATAAAATGGACATTAATTGTCCTACCAAATGCGCAAGTGCAGTTTATTTATATTTTCATCTCTTTCTAGTCCTTCGTATATGCATTACGCTTGTCTTCTTTCTTTTTTTACAAAATTAAATGAGCTTTTATAATATCCTACACTAGCTACTAGCATAACTTCACCCGTAAATAGATCAACATACCTGGCGTCTTGATTCGGGTTCCTTTGAGGAACAGACCAACTGCCATCCTACCAGCCAGTTCGTAAAAGGTGACCGATTGGCTATACGTATCGCTACCATCGTGACTAGGTGGCAGAGTTCCGCAACGACTCGCCCGGGTATTTGGTACCACCGCCTTACCTCTTCCTGCCGCAACAGCGACAATGCTTGTCGTTGTAATGTTCCGGTTTGAAGGGTAAGATAGCCGGTAGACTTATGCATGTGGTATTGCCATCCTGCCACATAAATAGCAACGCACCATTACCATCTTTGGTGTTTAACGATGGTTTTTTTCCCTACAGAAGGGCCATTTGCCTGTTTGCTATCTAATGATATAAAAAAGTCATCAATATAATATTTCATACAAATTTTCATCCAATATTTCAGCTCCTTAAGGATTGATATTTGAAAAAAGTTATGTTTGACCCGGATCTTTAAGTACTTCCTTATCAAATTTTATCATAATCGGTTCAGTCAGTTGAACTACAAAAACGTAACCGACTGACTGAAATAATTTTGCATTTATTAGCACGGATTTTTGTTACTGGCAATTTATCGATGTGCAGTTGTCTAATAGAAAATTATCAAGCGGAAAACAGTTTTCTTCGGTACTATGTGACGTGCTAGGTAAAACAATAAGACCTAAGGAAACAGAGCGTTGTCATGTGCGGCCGCGCGTTGTAAAAGTAACAACGTGAATATTCTGGGTGAAACTCGGCAGAACTGATTGCAGACTCCATCGCTTAGTGCCAAGTCACATTCCATAATGAAGAATAGAAGAAAGGATAAATTATTATCATTATTGATAACATAAGACATTACTTTGTCATTGATAATTTATATTAATATTATAAATGTGAAAGTTTGGATGTTCGGATGTATGTATGGATGGATGTTCTTTTTATATCATAAGATAGCAAACAAGCAGATAGGTCTCCTGATGGACAGAGTCAACCATCGCCTATAGACACCAAAGGTGTTGCTTACTTATGCATGTGGCATTAGACCTCGCCTGAAGATTCTGGCGAGGTCTAATGCCACATGCATAAGTTTACCGGCTACCTTACCCTCCAAACCGGAACATGACAGTGACAAGCACTGACGCTATTGCGGCAGGAATAGTCAAGGCGGTGGTACCAGACCCGAGCGAGACAATGCAGAACTCTACCTAATAGTAGCCACGATGGTACTGACTCATGACCTGTCTGGCAGAACGGCAGTTGGCCTGTTCTTCAAAGGAGCCCCGGACCAACACGCAGTAAACGTAAGGTTGTTATACAATAACGCCGAAATTATTGAACGGTTTTAGACGAATTTTGGTACACAGGTGGATTAAACCGACACCTGGAAAAGCGCATAGGCTACTTTTTATTCCGGAAAAATAACTGGATTCCGCGGGATTCATCAAGAACTTGTAGAATGCACCGGCTGCGTGGTACAGCTAGTAAAAAATAATGTAAAATGATCTTTGACTATTGATTTTGTCAAACACTTGTACTATTTCACAAATATTTATATTTTATATTTGTGAAATAGTACAAGTGTTTGACAAAATCAATATGATGCAGTTTCACTAAGTGCCGACAATGGAAAGTATAAATTATGATCTTTGACTATACAAACGTCTATATGATTGTAAATGATCTTTTCTATTGTCTATTATGAATGTAAAATGATCTTTGACTATATAAACGTCTATATGAATATGATATTATATGTCGTCTCTGAAGTCTAGTGGTCCGGTGTCAGTGTTGACCACGTGAGGTACCGGGTTCGATTCCCGGGTTGGGCAATTCGAAATGTATTTTTTCAGGTTTATGATAAAAACAACGTAGCCCGGGATTGGATAAGTGCTCGGTTGGCGATGGGCTTGCCACCTATTACATTGTAGGACGAATTTTTTCGGCTAATCGTGGGTGCACTTGTTGTATGTGTCTGTCTATCTCTTTGGGGATACGGGCGTGAAGACACTTTTTGAAGTTATACTTCTTGGCGCATTAGGGAAAAAAAATGAGGTCAAATCTTTAGGATGCACGCGCACACCGTCACGAAAAACCGATACCTTGAAATTAGCTAGTCAACTTTTAGTTTTTCATAAAATTTTTGTCAATTATGTAAAAATAATTATTTCATGATATTTAAATAAAATTAATTTATGTAGGTATGCTGTTATTAAGAATTTTATGGATTGCTTTATAAGGAAGTTACTGATTTTGCCCCGATTTTCGAAAATTGAATTTTCACCAGATCTCCACGTTTTGAGGTCCTAGGAACCGTTTCCGACTATTTTCATGATGGCGTCAGTATGTCTGTATGTATGTGTGTCTCTCTCTCTCTTTCTCTGTGTGTATGTGTTTATGTAAACATTTCATAACGTTTGAATGGCATTCGATTGGATTCCACTTAACTTAGACTTCCTAAAAATTAGAACCAAGTCGGCACAGTAAATTTAGAGAAAATTTAAAAGAAAACAAAGTTGTTGGCGAAAGAGTATTTCTTTAATGTAACAGATGAACGTACTGATTGAGTACAAAAACTAATCAGCTCTATTCCTCAAAAAATTACGTCTAATGCATAGACTGCATCAAAATCGGTTTGTCCGTTTGGGAGTAAACATTGACGAAAAATGTTGAAAAAAGTGTTTTTTCGACATAACTTCGAAATTTTTCAACCAATCATTTTTCGTATTACACGATATTTTAGTACTAAAAAAACTACGTCGAATGCCGTTTCAAAAATCAAAATCGAATATAATTTTCAAAAGTTACGGCTTTTCAAATATTTAATATACGTTGTTTTTAGTAAACTTAATATTTTTGAAATAACTTTCAGGCTAATACACCGATTGACTTAAAAATATTATTAGTTTTTCTCCTTAAAATGCTGCATCAAATACCGTCAATTGGATGAAAATCAGTCAATTTGTTTGGGTTTTATCAATGATGAAAGTAATTGAAAAAAATGTTTTTTGACATTGCTTCGAAAGTAACCTACCCATTAGCGAAAGCAATATTTTAGATTTCATCATCATCATCAAAAATTGAGTTGAATGCCATTAGAAAGATTAAAATTGATTATCGTTTCCAAAATACACAGCTTTTAGAAAATCAATATACTTAATGTTATTTTTAAGTAACTAGATGTTTGCACTGAAAAGTGAGAACATCTATCCTTATCGTTTTTATTCCTTTGACCTTAAAATACCTTAATTTAGCGGGAAGATTCAGGGATGGCCTGCATGGTCAACTGTTTACACATTTTTTTTAATTTGCGCCGCCCCGTTAGTCGAGTGGGTAGAGAACCTGACTACGCATTAATGGGGGTCGGGTTCGATTCCCGACAGAAACATTTATGTGATGAGCGTAGATGTTTGTATTTTGGATTTAGGCGTTTATATTAATCTGTTTGAGTATTTATATATTATGTATCTCTATGTATTAATATCGTTGATTACCTAGATAAATAAATAAAATTTATTTATCTAGGTAAATAAAACTTTCATTGTATTATATGCACGTTTTTTTTATTATTATTAGTGTCGTTTTCTCTACAAACATAGTATAACGCGAAGAAAAAATTTTTAGAAAGATTTTTATCTTGTTACGCCAAAGAAATATAACTTTTTGCGTGCGTGCATAAGAACATTCAACGTGCGTGTGCACGTTTTTTATGATATTATAATGTAAAATGTAATAGAAAGTAGCTTTAGTCTTTTGTCGAGCTAACATTATATGGAGTATTTGATATTTTTGTGAAAAGATTTTGTTCAAGCTGGATAATTTCTCATTAGCCCTAAAGCCTAGAATACACATGCTACTAAAAAACACGCTTGTTTGCTTCTAGACAGTATGCTCATTTATAGCATGCTCTCCGAGTGTGTATATGAAAGCGCCGACCTCAGAAGCATACTTCTTAGGAGCATACTTCTTTCCAACACATACGAAATACAAAATGGACCTTTCTATGCGGAATCGCGTGCGGAATGAAATTCAGTGATATTATCACTTCTAACACATTTAATAAAGAAACTTTTAATGAAAACTAACAATAGACGAAGGAAATCTCCCGAGTTTGTCCGGGCTCCTTTGAAGAATAGGTCAACTGCTGTTCTGCCAGGCGGGCCGTAAAAGGCGATTTATTGCCTATGCGAGTCACTACCATCTTGACTACTAGGTGGTAGAGTTCTGCTTTGCCTCGCCCGGGTCTGGTAGTACCGCCTTACCTATTCATGCCGCAAAAGTGGATAATTTTCCTGATATAAAGAGATAACTATCGTCGAGAGAGAATGACACGTGTATGAAGCACCGGCTACCTTGCCCTCCAAGCCGGAACACGACAGTGATAAGCACCGACGCTATTGCGACAATTGCAAGAAAGGAATTGGTACCAGACTAGGACATCGCAGAACTCTACCACTACACTCATTAGGTGGTAGAGATCAGCAACTTTTTGTAAAAATTAGGTAATACCGCCTACCTATTCCTGCCATAAGAGGGTCGATGCAAATATTCCGGTTTAGAGTGTAAGGTAGCAGGCTAACTTATGCACGTGGCATTCCATCCCTTTAATAATTTCGCTGTTTATAGACAATGGTTATCTCTTTCTATCAGGAGATCAATCTACTTGTTTGCTAATACTATGACGAAAAAAAACATACACACGCCTTTTATTAGCTTTTAGTCCAACCTAGGTTATGATCACTTATACTTTAATTTCACTACAAATATAGACAAATAATTTTAACTTAATCGAGCGGTTTCGCTTTTTAAAGCATCTTCAGGGCGTATTCCATTGTTATATACGTCCTGAAGATGCTTGAAGTCGTATAGTCTTTAAGCATCTTTAGGACGTACATGACAATGGAATTTCACCAAGTGCCGACGATTGAAAGTGTAAAACCTTTTATTAGTGTTTTGAGTTTTGACAGGTTTTAAATTGAATTTCCTGTGTGAAGAAACCGAAAACTGGAAATTGCATCTCAATATCGGCTATCTCACGGGTCTATCATGTGTATTAATTAATTATACGTATTAATAAACCGAAAACTGGAAATTGCATCTCAATATCGGCTATCTCACGGGTCTATCATGTGTATTAATTAATTATACGTCATACGATTACGTATTACTCGTATAATATTTGTTCTGTGTCCAAATATATAAAGTGTCACATATAAGAAAATTTTAAATTATCTGTCATTACTCTTTATAGCGTTGCACTTCCTGCAGTAAAAAGTTTATCAAGTAGAACTTGAATCATTTATAAGAATAATTTTGTCTCATCTAATTAAGTTTTTATCATACGTTAATAAACATTATAAGTTAAGTTAATCTATAAAATCTATTATTTTTAATAGTAGAGAATCGCAAACATGTATTCGGCTTTCCTCATGTCAAGAGTCAACCGCTGCCTATAAACTGATCTTCACCAAAATAAAATGGGAGGACACGAATACGTATATCCTCTCAAATAAGAGAATTTTCAAAATCGGTCCATAAACTCTCGCGTTCTGAGGTACCAAAGAGTTTCTCACTCCTCCTTTTGGGAAGTTGGTTAAAAATGTACTGAATTATTCTCTTCATTGGCACACACAAGAAGAGGGCTTTCTCTTCCTGCCAGGCAGCTCGTAAAAGGCTAGCGATTAGTTAATACTATTAATACTGCATTATTTCGTGTGGTAATACCACTTCTTAGATGGTAGAGTTCTGCAAAGGTAAGAGTCTTAACTCGGGTCTTGTAGCACCACCTTACATATTCCTGCCGTAGTAGCGTCAGTGCTTGTCACTATCATGTTCCGGTGTGAAGAGTAGAATAGCCGGCAAACTTATGCATGTGGCATTAATATCCTGTCACAAATATAGCAACGTACTATTAACATCTTTGGTGTCGATATGCGATAGTTGTCTCTTTTCATCAGGAGAGCTATCTGCTTGTTTGCTATCTTTAAATATAAAAAAAGAATGATTTTTTATAAATATAAATTTTTAACTTGCTTCATCTTTGGACATAAAATGTGTTGATAATGTTATTAATAGATTTAAGTATTGCTTCGTAGAAATTCATAACTAAAAAAAAAAACAAATTAAGTAATTTAATTTGTATTTTTGTGATATTGTAAGCTAAAATAATAAGTTATATATTTTAATACTCATACAATTTCGTTGCTTGAGCTTTTGCGCGGCTTTTACATCATAGGGTAACAAAGGCTCTCTTTTTTTATAGTTCCATCATACAATATGATGATGATACGTAAATTTGACAATTCATTGATATATGATGTACTCGTATGAAACAAGACATTAAAAAATGTAGTAAAAGAATAGCCTGCTGAGTGCTAGGTTTCTTCTGTCGGAATTTCTGTGTCTATTTGTCTGTTGACAATCGTGTTCTTGTAAATTGTTAATATTTGAATACAGAATTTCTGTTTCGTAGTTCTCCAATCGGACACTTTTGATAAATATTGTTAGGTTATAAAATAACAAATTATGTAAATATAACTATAGTAATTAATCTCGTGAACTCTATTTTAACCGAAACAAAATTACCGAAACAAAACCTATCTGAAAGTGTTAAACAAAACTTACTAAATTAGAAGCGGTTTTTAAAACCTCATAATTTTAACCTTGTCGCTGCAATAGCCTAGGAATACTATTTTCGGTAAAAATGCATTGTGCTTAAATTCGAATCCCATGTCGAACCATCTATATAAAAATTTCATTTTTTTTGATACATAACTGTTCGTTTTGTTGAAAAACTAGACACTTGTGTTGACTATATATACGAAATATTATTGGAAGTTTATATTGAAATAAATTTTAAAATATTTGGTACATGTGTTTCACTAATATACTAAAATAATTGGAAATTTTTGACGAAATATATTTAAAAATACTTGGTATATGGGTTTAACCAATACACTAAAATTATTAGGAGTGTATAGCAACATAGATTTACAAATATATACATACATTATTCAATTAATAATAATGGTTATGAAGACCTCATTTTGGGTTTAAATCATGGGTACGGGGTGTATGTCCTTAAATATGTTTCGTCACACCAGACAGCTTCATACTGTTGGCTATTTAAGAGTAGGTACACAAGTCGCGGCCTTGTACTTCCTCGTCCACCTGTACATACGTATCCAAATAGGGAAGCAAAGGTGGTTTTAATAATGCCTATGTAAACTACCGCGAAAATATAAGTGTGTATATTTAAATACGTCTTACGAATAAGTATTGCTAGCTAGTTAATACTGACACCATTTGACGCAGATTATTCGTCTAGCTTGGGCTTAGCACAACTCGTGTAAAATGTATATTGTTAGTGATTTATATATAGCGATATAAATAAAACTACAATACAGATAATGGCACGATTATACTGTCTTTGGCTAAAGAAAGTAGCGTTCGCTTTAGCAATATTAAGTTATAAATCATAAAGGCTTAAAGCACTTCGCTAGTTACATTAATTTATCATAATATTCCCTAACATTATTGTAAGGAGCCTGTTTAGGGCTACGATTCTGCTATTATTTTCCCTATCGGATTCTAACAACTTATAATTTACTACCCCGTAAATAATCGATAAATATTTATTACACAAACATTTTAGATGTACGTAGTTTCCTGGGTATTAAGGATATCTTCTCCAATAATGTTGAAATTTTATGATATGCATGTACGTATTTTATGGAAGAATATAAAATACTTGGTTCCTTTGTAATCGTTTAGCGTGGGCCTTTGTTGCGTGATATTTTAAAGGATACTACTGAAGCTCTGCCGTTGAGTGCCGTTGATGCTTCTACTAATCGCATAGTTTAGCTATCGACTTCAAAACACAGGACACAACAATTCGAATTGTATGTGTATAATGTATATGTATTATTGGAACTGTGGTGTATTCAAGTATGAATATGATTCATCGAGCCGATTTATTGCCGCCTTTGTTGGTCGAGTGGTTAGCGAATCTGACTACGCAACAACGGGGCTCGAGTTCGATTCTCGACAAAGCAGGTATTATGTGATGAGCGTAGACATTTGTATTTCAGGATTTGTGTGTTTATTAAGTACATATGAGGCTTCTATCTAATAGTACCGTTGACCATCACTCATTTCACAAGAAAAGGATTTGCTTGTGAAATGAGTTATATCCAAATAGGAGTCGGATTCTGATCATTCTTTCTATAATTGGTATTAGTAGTAGTAATAGAATTCGTATCTTCACGCTCGTATCCCCGAGGCAGAGGTACAACAAGTGCACCCACGATTAGCTAAAGGTACGGCCGGTTTCTGAAACGCAAATTAATTTTAACATGCAATTAATTTGTGTTTAACTATTATTTCTTTATGTTAACTCTTTTTGAAAGGTGTCTATTATTTTTCTTATATTTATATATAAAATATATATAAAAAACAACATGTTATAACCAAAATATTATGTTTGTTGCTTTTCAAAATAATCTCCTTTACATTTTAAATATTTTTTTAAGCATCGAACCATTTTTTAAAACAGGAGGACCACAGATCTGAAGGCGTGTTTTCTACGTGCTGATTGAACGCTATCACTGCCTCTTCGGAGTTGGTAAAAGTAAAACCTCTCATCAAATCTTAGTTTTGGGGAAAATACAGAAATCACATGGTGCTAGATCGGGGCTATGCGCAGTATGAGTGACGAGATGTACTTTTTCGGAAGCTAAAAATAACTTTGTTTTGTTGGCCGTGTGTGAAGAAGCGTTATCATGGTGTAGGTGAATGCGGTTTTTGGGTCGTCTTTCGCGAACTTTTTCTAACACCCTGGGTTAACAAATGGTAGAATACCTCTCGGCATTAATACCCTTTTGATCTTCAAGTGTACTTGTACAGATGGGACTCGTAGCTGAGAAAAAAAACGCGATCACTTTTTTACCAATGTTTCTCGCCTGTCTTACTTTTGTTGGCCTGTTGTCATTTTCAAACACCCATTCACAAGATTGCTGTTTTTTTTCGGGTTTAAAACAATAAATCCACATTTCGTGGCCTGTGACAATGTCATAAACAGCATTAGAATGTCCGTGGTCGTACTTCAGTAGCATCTGTGAGCACCATTCCACGCGAGCCCGCTTTTGCTCCGTTGTCAGTTCATGAGGGATCAAACGACAACAAAGTTTCCGAACTTTCAATTCTTCGTTTAAAATTTTCTGAATTTGACTCGTACCAATCCTCAGTAGTCCTCGAATTGTCTCATAGGTAATCCGGGGGTTTTCTTCAATTAACCGCTTAACAGTAGCCACATTATTTTCGTTGACGGTAGTTGAAGGCCGCCCTTCACGAAATTCGTCATGTAAAGAAACTCGACCTCTCTGAAATTCAGCAAATCATCGCCTCACGGTGCTCAAACAAGGTGCTTCTCTCCCAAAAGCATTTTGAAGACGAGTGGCACAGTATTGCGAAGAAAGAGAACTTTTAAAATTATAAAAAATCATCGCTCTAAAATCTTTTCGACTTAATTCCATTTTCGTTGCGTACGTAGAACTTTGATGTTAGATAAAAATACAATTGACAAGTAATTTCCCGCCAATTGTTTTTTTTTTATTATATACTAAGAAGATTGCAACGTTTTAAAAATATAAGATTCGAAATTCAAATAGAGGTGATCTCAACTTTTTCTTGGTTACGCGATACCTGAGACTATCAGTACTACCTGATTTTAAGAGATATGGCATTGTTAATACATCGTCCGCAGACTAAGGCTCTAAAGGAACTAAGGGAAATCAAAACCCAGGAATTAAGTCCCGGGTTTTGATTCCCCTTCGTTCCTTAGCCGTTAGGAGCCGAGCCAGACTGGTTTACAACTACACAAAACATATACGGACTGTTCCGAAATGCGAACCAATTTTCACAAGCAATTAATCTGTGTTTAATATCATTTCTATAAGCAAATGTTGTGTTTAAAAATTAGTGCTTATATCTATATGTACGTGCCTCTCATACATTAAGGTATTGGCAGAAACTAATTTTGATCTTATTAGTGTGTTAGTATACTTGTTATCAAATATTATAAAAAGGAGATCTTTGAAATGGACGCGAACTGGGCGATAGACGCGAACAGGCGAATTTACCCTATTTATTTTATTACTACCTACTTCTGTAACAAGTTGTGTAGGAGGAATTCTGGGTGTGTGATCTAAACAGAACCTAACTAACCCACTTCAACTGTAGCGTTACGTAGATTTCTTTCTCTGTGGTGGGAGGCTAAGCCCCCCAATTCTCCAAGAATGTGGTGGCTCCACATTTTTACTTGCTAGTAGCAAATTTTATTTTATTTTTTCTACAAAAAATAATTATTTATTATAAAAAAATTACTTAATGATAAAACAACAACAGTGAATTATAATAGAACAATAAATAATTATAAAACAATATAATCTTTCTAATCCATAACCCTGTCATTGTAAAATGAATTTCCATTGGATGTAACTTCAAACTCAAATAAAAAAACTACATTTTTCCTCAGGGTGAGGGGTGTGTTGCTTGAAAAGAGTAACAAGCCCCTATAAAAATTATATACATTTTAGAACAACATCACATTATTTGTTTATAATCACAATGTCTCTTAAATTTTTGTGGTACATGTATTGCAGCTTATAGATAGATAATAATCAAATACCTACCACATTTTTTTAATTGCTCTTTAATAGATATTACAGTATATAAGAGAATATAACAAAAAAAAATACCGAGAGAAGCTTCTGGTGCCCCATGCCCAAGTGGTCGGTAACCAATCAATATTTAAATCTTTTAGCAAAACGGTAGGTAAGTAGCTACTTCCCGTTCTAGACAATATTTTAAAGTTAGCATCAGGGTTCAATAGTAAAACTACACTCTTTGGGATACGCCGTTACCGGGTGTAACGCTGATGATGATGAGGCGTACTCTACATTTTTAGTGGTAAAAAATGAACAGTTATAACGTAAATCATTTACGTCACGTTTAAATTGGCTTTAAAGCGACTACGTGAATTAGGGTATATCACGAACATTAACATAATTACTAATTGCTTAATGGCTTGTCATTTCGGTTTAGATCATGAGGTTTGATTACCGGGTCGTTGTTATTGAAGATTTTTAGAGGTTAACCTCGAAAATTGAAATCTCAGTAGAAGTTAGGCGTTTGATCACTATGTGTGTTACCAACTTCGTTCCTCAGATAAGTAATAATAATTTAAACTTTTGGTCCCGGTTCACGAAAGAATCAAGCAATAGTCGTTATCAGATCGGAAAAAGATAGCGTTGTGTATATCTCGCCTAATTCACAAACCGCTTAATCTTGTTGGACAACAATATCTATTGACGTCCAATTCAGCCTACGCCTACGCATACGGCCTAGTTGAAAGCCTACAGCTAACACCTTGAAAATCTCCCGCTGTAGCGGAGATAGCTTCCCGGGCAAACTGAGTAAGGAAAATGTTAATTTAACGGTACACGCGGGAATTGCACCTAAAATCAACTAAAAAACCCAGAAAAATCTGCCTCACATAAAATCAAATCACATAAAATGATAATTAGACTATACGGCATGTATGACGTATATTTCCTTTTACTGATCAATATGTTTTAGTACAGATGAATAAATAAAAAACTTACCAAGTTAAATAGAGTGGAACGGTAATGTTTTGTCAAAAGAAAGAAAATATAATCAATAAATTGAACATATTACTCGGGTGTGAATTCTGAAAACAAGAATTCTAAATAAATAACATGCCCAACAGCCATGTAATTTATTTAGAAAAAAATTGGGCCAGAACTTGTTTTCATTTTAGATCTCAGTATTGTAAGAGGCCAACATTTTTGAACAAAAACTTGGATCATATTTTACATAAGTGTTTGTAGTGGTACATTGCTAAGTTTATGAGTACTAGGTAACGAAGTTAGCAATGTATTCAACTTTTGCTCTCCATTGCGAGCAATTTCACGACAGAGTTTGCTACAACCACCTTATCTACTGTTAATGTCATTAATTGTCACTTATCTTGTTTTGTATTAAGGATAAATTAAGCTATGTTTGTGACAGTACATCCCTGCATTGCGTATAATGATGTATTGCTGTGCGTCAATTTATAGATCTTATGTAATGTTGCATACGTTAGATAAGTCGCGAATGTATCAATACAGTATAGTAACTTACATATAATTATTAATATTATTTTTTTAGAGTTCCGCACCTAAAGAGTAAAACGGGACCCTAAGACTTCGCTATTCTATCTATCTGTCTGTCTGACCGTCTGTCATCAGGCTGTATTTCATGAACCGTGATTGTTAGACAGTAGAAATTTTCACAGATGATGGATGCACTTCTATTGCCGCTACAAAATAAAATGCTAAAAACAGAATAAAATAAATATTTAAGGGAACTCCCATACAGCAAACGTGATTTTTTGCAAGTTTTTCCTCGATATTAACAACGACAACTGCTCGACGTTTGAAATATTCACCGAATATTTAGTTATACCTATATTCAGCTCAAAAATAAATAATTAAATTAAAATATAATAAATATTTAAGGGGGCTCCCATACAAAAAACGTGATTTTTTTTTGCAATTTTTTCCTCGATCTTAGTAACGACAACTGGTAGACGCTTGAAATATTCACCGAATATTTAGTTATACATACCCTATATTCACTATAATAAATACTCGTAAATAAATTAAAATATAATAAGCTTAATATATAGGAGCCCGGAACCAACACTTCCCCGTGTTGGTTCCGGGCTCCTTTGAAGAATAGACCAACTGCCGTTCTGCTAGGCAGGTCGTAAAAGGCGACCGATTTGCTCTGCAAGTCACTATCATCGTGACTACTAGGTGGTAGAGTTCTGCATTGTCTCGCCTGGGTCTGGTACCACCGCCTTACATATTCCTGCCGCAATAGCGTCAGTGCTTGTCACTGTCGTGTTCCGGTTTGGAGGGTAAAGTAGCCGGTAAACTTATGCATTATTATGGCATTATACCTCGCCACAAGATAGCAACGCACCATTAACATCTTTGGTGTCTATAGGCGATGGTTGACTCTTACCATCAGGAGATCCATCTGCTTGTTTGCTATCTTATGATATAATAAAAACACGGTTCGTGAAAAGAAACATTAGTGTCATGTTTTAACCACAAATTATATCAGACACTTATGCTAATGAAAGTATGCCGGACTTGTATGTATTATGTAGTCATTACCACTTTAGAGGAACGAAAGCGTTAAATATGGTTTGTTACACTGACTACAGAAATTTCTAGTTTTTTAATCGACAAGTGCATTAAATCTAAGTTTTTATAGCTAACAAGCAGATGACCGTCCCATCAAATAGAGATGATCATCGCCTATAAGATACGTAACAAAACCCTGTCCACTCATTAATTATATTTTTTTATATATCATTAGCTAACAAATAAGCAGATGGCTCTCCTGATGAAAACTAAATATGTTAATGGTACATTGCTATCATTGAGGGGGATGGCAATGCCACATGCATAAGTCTACCGGCTATCTTACCCTTCAAACCAGAACACGACAATGACAAGGATTGACACTACTGCGGCAGGCATAAGTAAGGCGGTGGTACCAAATACCCGGGCGAGACGTTGCGGAACTGTACCACCTAGTAGTCACGATGGTTGTGATACTTAGAACCAATCGGTCGCCTTTCAAGTCCTGCCTGGCAAAGTCTATTCTTCAAAGAAGCCTGAACCAACACGGGAGAATTTATGGATATTGTTTTCTTATATCAGCACACAAGCAGATCCAAAGATACAGCCATCGTTGTATGACTTATCGTATCGTATATATTGTATCGAGCGGCCGATGTAATGCCACGTGTAGTTTTACCGGCTACATTACTCCCCAAACAGGAACATGACAGTGACAAGCATTATTACTATTAAGGCAGGAATTAGTAAGGCGGTGGTAACGAATTCGAATGAGACGTAACAAAACTTTACCACTTAGTAGTGACAAAGGTAGTGGCCAAACATGGCCAATCTTTCACCTTTTACAAATTGCCTAGCAGCATTTTTTTCTATTTACTTAAAAATGAACATTAAAAAAAAATACTGAAAAATGAACATAGGTATCTTACCAAAAAACATTGAAATTAATACCTAAAATATATTAAAGGCAAGCAACGAACTCAATATACTTCGAGGTAAGTTTTTTTGACTGTAAAAATTTTTTCAGTATTTTTTGATACCGATTATTCTTTGGATGATTAGATAGAGTATATTTTTAGCAATACAATACAGCAAGTTTATCATTTGCTGTATCACTAGGTGACTAGCACCGACCTACCATCACGTGTTGATAGGTTGATGGTGAGGAGACTAAATCAGTGCCGAATATTCAGCGTTTCGGTCTGGCTGAATATTTGGAATTCGCCAAAATCACTATCCGTGAGAACCCTTATATAAAAACAGTGTAACTAATTAGATACTGTATGATTAATAATTTATATATATTTATATATAAATAATTTATGTATACTAATTATTGTTGAAATAATGTATTTGTCAAGATGTTTACGGCCTAGGCGTGTAATATTGATTGATAATCAAAATATCAACCTTTGGCCTAGCCGCAGCCCGTCCTACATTTACTCTTAGCATCCAGACCGGTTGAAGCCGAGGCATCCATCACGAATATTAAACCAAACCAGTTGGCAGGCGCCATACTTTTGCAAAAACTGCACTCTTACAGTATTAACTTTCTTAATGTAGTGTTTAAACTGGCATTTATCCTTATCAACGTATACTCGTATGTACTATATAGTGATCGCCTGACAGTCAGTGGATATTAGACCATAATTTTTTAATTTATATAAAGTCGAATTTCGACTTTATACAATATTTAATTTATAACAAGTAAAATTTCTTTAGTCAGCTAAAGCTTTACACAATTTTCTCAGTATAAATTTCTCAGGATATTAGACCATAAATTTTAATTTATATGAAGTCGAATTTGGACTTTATACAAAATTTAATTTATATTAAGTAAAATTTCTTCCGTCAGCTAAAGCTTTACACAATTTTCTCGGTATAAATGTTAGTGATACCGAATTTCTCTGTATTCGATCCCCTCTGGTTGAAATTCGATCATAGACTTAACAATAAAAACTATTCTAAGTTTGACAACTGACTTTAACCATAAACAAAATAGTAGTTATCACGGAATTATTATTTTGTTCTATGGTAGGTATAATGTATGTGTGTGTATTATTGTCTTTATCAAATACCAAATGAATGATTAGTATGCATCATGTTTATTTTTATTAGTTAACGGTGTTAGAAACTTTAACTACGCCAAATTTCAGATGCGTAATTGGTGTAAAAAGGGGTATAAAGTTTTCGCTCCATGTAATTTTAATCAAACTGGGCTGAAATATTTTTAATCGACCCTATCCATACCTATATCCATCCCAATCTATACATATAATAAAATCGTAGGAAAGTCAAAACTGTACATTGAATATTTTTTTAAATAATACTTGGGGCGTGACCTACAATCGATATCGAAGTCAAAAATATAGTTTTTAGAATTTTTGTCTGTTTATCTGTTTGTCTGTATGTATGTCCGGGGTAAACTTAAAAAGTACTGTACGGATTTACTTCAAATTTTGCATGAATATTAATAATAGGTTAGGTCAACATATAGGCTACATATTATCACGCTATCACCTACGGGGGAGGTGCTGTGCGGAGTAAACGAAGTCCACGCGGACGAAATCATGGGCAACAGCTAGTATTATAAATAATATAATATATATATATATATATATATATATATATATATATATATATATATATAAATATATAAATAAATAAATAAATAAATAAATATATATATATATATATATATATATATATATATATATATATATATATATATATATATATATATATATATATATATATATATGAAAAACTATATCGATGACATGTTAATTTACTAGCTGTAAATAATAATAAATAATAATATGCTAGTAAATAATAATATGAGTCAAAATATTGAACGGTTAAGGAACCACTGCACCGCTTTAAACAATTTCCTGTGGAACACACATAGGGCCCTGATCGATGTACGAGCATGTACCATGTTTACTCCAGACTTGTTGGTGCTGATTGACTAACAAGCGAAACCGTCGTTTCTTAAAAATCGTGAAAAAATATAGGAAACACGATGAGCGGCGAGTCAGGCTCGTCAATATATAAAACCGTGGTATTGCAATGATACACCGGCGTGCTTCACAGACGAGCCATAAAACTGCGATTTTACTCGTCGGCCGATCAGTGCCTTTTTATATTAATACGTAAAGGAAAAACTTTGGACCCTTTTTATAACAATTGCACGAACAATGGAGTATGAAATTTGGCACAGATAAAGTTTACATTGCGGAGGACCACAGAAACTTAATATTTTTAGATAATATTCATTAGAAATACATTAAATTAATAAAAATAAAAATTACACACACTATATTCATGTGACAACCATGGTTATATTCACATAAAACGTAGTGATTGTATACTCTTTGATGTATTATGATGATTTTATGATTAATGGTGCGTTGCTATCTTGTGGCGAGGTCTAATGCCACATGCATAATTAACCGGCCACCCTACCCTCCAAACCGGAACACGTCAGTGACAAGCACTGACGCTATTGCGGCAGGAATAGGTAAGGCGGTGGTACCAGACCCGGGCGAGACAATGCAGAACTTTACTACCTATTTGTCACAATGGTAGTGACTCGTAAAGACAGTCGGTCGCTTTTACGACCTGCCTGGCAGAACAGCAGTTAGTCTATTCTTCAAAGGAGCCCGGGACCAACACGGGGGTTAGTTGCGAGTATAATAATGTTGTACGTAGTATACTAATGTAACGTAATGTAGTGTAGAACTGTAAACTACTAATGTAGAGCCTTCTTAGTTCCATAAAATATTTATGTTGTCGTTGAGAATGCTAGTTATTTTGAGGTTTATACGGGTACTGGGAGTCGACAGTTTTAACTTGTAATCTCAATTGCAAACCTCACCTGCTAGAAGAAGGATGTTCTTGCTGGGTGATAGGTTTGCCACCTGTTTCATTACGGAATATCATACCGTTAGTTGGGATATAAAACATAGTATATACATAGGATTAGTAGGTGCACTGTGGTGCATTAGTTATTCCTTCCAGAACGTCTATGTCATGGTTTACTTTTGTTATGAACTAGCTGTTGCCCGCGACTTCGTTCGCGCGGACTTGGTTTACTCAGCAGAGCCTCTCCCCCGTAGGTGATAGCGTGATAATATGTAGCCTATATGTTGACCCGACCTGTTAGTAATATTCATGCAAAATTTGAAGTAAATCCATGCAGTACTTTTTGAGTTTACCCCGGACATACATTGACTTTCCTACGATTTTATTATATGTATATAGATGTCAAATGGTATTACATACATAGTCAATTACATACATAGTCGCCTCTGTGTTCCAGTGGTCCGGTGTTATTAGTCATAGTATATATTATAGGACATAGTTTATGTGGTATTGTTTGAATGCTATAATATAGTATTGTTTATTTATGTATTTCATGTGTACACAATGTGATAAGTGGCAAGCCAACGGGACACTTATCCGATTCCGGGCAACGTTGATTTGATCAGATAACTGAAAAAACACCTTTTTGAATTGCCCCAGCCGGGAATCGATCCAGGGACCTCGGGTGGTCAATACCGACACCGGACAACTAGACCATGGAGACGAATATGTATGTATTTCACTTATTAAAATATACCAGCAATCGCCCTGTGTTCGAAATTCCACAATAGACTTCGCAATAAAATCAGGAATACATAGTTAAAGATGTTAATGGTGCATTGCTGCTGGTTTGGCACAGTGTAAAGATGTAAACATCATCTATGATCACCAAAGATGGCTCCAACAAGAGAGCCATCTGATTGCTGACCAATGTTATAAAATAAATATTGAATTCCTATTCGCCGTGTTGGTCCCGGCCGCCTTTGTAGAATAGGCCAACTGCCGTTCTGCCAGGCAGGTCGTAAAAGGCGACCGATTGGCTATCGAGTCACTACCATCGTGGCTACTAGGTGGTAGAGTTCTGCATTGTCTCGGCCGGGTCTGGTACCACCGCCTTACCTATTCCTGCCGCAATAGCGTCAGTGCTTGTCGCTGTCGTGTTCCGGTTTGGAGGGTAAGGTAGCCGGTAAACTTATGCATGTGGCATTAGACCTCGCCACAAGATAGCAACGCACCATTTACGTCTTTGGTGTCTATAGGCTATGGTTGACTCTTTCCATCAGGAGACCCATCTGCTTGTTTGCTATCTTATGATATAAAAAAAAGAGTTGAATATTGAATTCCTTCATATGAGTATACTTAACACTTATTTAGTTATACCCCGTGTTGGTTCCGGTCTCCCTTGAAGAACATACCATTAGCCATTCTGCTAGGCAGTTTCTACCATCAGGAGGTAAGAGTTTTGCATTATCTCACCCGGGACTAGTACCACCGCTATAGCTTTGAAAGCATCAATGCTTGTCACCATCGTGTTACGGTTTTAAGCGTAAGGTAGCCGGTAAACTTACGCATGTAGAATTAAGTCGATGCCCCAATTCAATTTTTTTTTTGCCGTCTATAGGCAATTGTTGCTTCTTTCCATCAGGAGAGCCATTTGATTCTTTGCTATCTTATGGTATAAATAAAAAAAAACTCTGTCTTTGTTCATTTCGTTGCCGTGCAACATTACATAGCATTATAAAGACATCATCTAATGAAAGTTACTTACAATTGCAATTAACTTCGCTGCGTGTGTGCTCCTAGAAAACAATATGAAATCTATCTGTGCACGTTTATATTACTACTGTTGCAAAGCAATAAATATGTACTGTATATCTACTGCATATCATGTTTAGATTAATCTTAAAGTAGATTTAATTGATTACCTCGTGGCCTAGGGATTAGCCTATTTAACTTAGATTTGATTACGCGAACAAAGGTATTAATTTTTTCGAGGTTATCCATGAATAAAAACGAAATCTCAATCAAGAAGATAAAAACAAGCAGATTGTTCTCCTGATGGAAAGGGATAATCGTCACATATAGACACCAAAGATGTTAATGTTGTGTTGCTACCCTTGTGGCGTGTTCTTAAACCCACATGCATAAGTTTTTCGGCTACCTTACCCTCCAACAACTGGAACACGACAGTGATAAGCACTGAAGCTGGTGCATCAGGAATAGGTAAGGCGGTGGTATTTTATTTTTTATTTTATTATCGCAGACTCTCGATCTCGCTAAAGATAATGCGGAACTCTATCACGTAGCGTTTTACACTTCCGTGCCTTGGATGGACAAGTGAACATGTGGGTCCCGGTTATTGCTAGAAATGTCCCGTGTTGGTAAAGGCGATGAGAATTACCATCTTTCTCGTGAACCGAAAACCTTGTGAAACGTGGTGATGTTCAGTACACTCTGTCTACCCTGGAATAGAACCGGCGTGACTTTTTACATTAGACTAGCTGTGCCCGTGTATACGTCCGCGTGGAAAATTTTCTAAAATTAAAATTAGTTTAAGTTAGTCTGTGAATTAACAGATAGATAATCCCGGGGTTTTACCTGCATAGTTCCCGTCATCTGGGAATTTCCGATATAAAAACTATCCTTTGTCCTTTCTCGGGTCTCAAACTATCTTTATAACAAATTTCATTCAAATCAGTTCAGTGGTTTAGGCGTGAAGAAAAGACAGACAGACGGTTTCGCATTTATAATATTTGTATGGATTTATTATAAATTAGATTATTCAAGATAAAGTTATGTTTAAATTATACCCTCTCTTTAACTGATACGCTTACACCTAATACCTTTAAGGTCTAGAATCTAAATGATTAATCTATACTAATATTATAAATGCGAAAGTCTGTCTATCTGTCTGTCTGTTACGCTTTCACGGCTAATCCGCTAGACCGATTTTCATGCAATTTGGCATGGAAATAGTTAAAATCCGGGTTAAAACATAGGCTAATTTTTTTAAATCAATCTATAAGGGTCTGAATTAGGAGATGAAGTTTGTATGAAAAACTATATCGAAGACATGTTAATCTACTCGCGGACGAAGCTGCGCTTGTCAATTGGTATAATAATAAAGATTCAATTAATAAATAAATATCAGTGACAACAAGACAGTGGTTTCATTGTAGGATAAACAATGTCATCGATGGTGATTAAACATTTTTGTTCACCTTGATTCACCGAGTTGTTGAATGGCGTTTTGAGTGGTGATCTTCATCCCCGATTTTTTTTCAATTTCAAAGTTTATCGCTTATTATTGACGACGATATATGGCAGTAGCAAGAGTACAGATTGTTGATTTATAGGATATTGTATAGCCTATAATACTTGTATATAGGTACGATGAAGCTAATGAGAGTAATGAGTAATGACCATAGCTAATGACACAGGAAGGACCGTTATTTCAGTCAGATACGTCCTCAAATATCGTCAAATCGGTTCATTACGAAGTAATTTTCGTCTTGACCTCTACTTGTTAATAAATAATGGCGATATAAAATTAGTCATTTCTTTCGGACGGTTATTATTTTTAACGCACTTACTAAAGAGAAGGAGGTTCTCAGTTTGGCCACACGGCTGTATTATTTATTTTTGTTGCCTCAGAACTGGGTTATTTAATAATTGATTTAGTCTGAATCACTGCTGGCTTTAAAATCCTTCACAGCTTCGCTGGAAGCGTGGGCGAGCAGAGTGCTCAGCCAGAGTTTAAAGTTTTGGGGTTATACGCCCCCCGTCCTAAGGGTATCTCCTGTGAGACCGAACGTCGGCTTAGGGTGGGGTCGTGAGTTTAGGATATACTTTACAATTTGGGGTAAACTTTTAATTTGATACCAAAAAAGCTTAAGATTTGATCTAGGTTTCCAGAGATAAAGGAAATTAGATGGCGATTGTTGCATTGTCACTGCCTCTGAATTATTAGTATTTACCTACTAATATTAAATCATAAATAAGCTATTTACCTAATGTATTTTTCTGATTTCAAGATCTCGCAAACTATCATATTATATACTCGTAAACTCGTACCTATCTATTTTGAATAATTTATTGAGAAATGTCAAAGTTTTCCTAAATGTATAGCTATTTTTATAGAAGAGGAGGAAAATGGACAGCAGGCTCACCTGATGGTTGGTGATTACCGCTACCCACAGACAACCTCACACTGCTGGAGGTCTTCTTGCAGTTGCGTTGCCGGCCTTTAAGATTCTTATATACCTACCTGTTTTCTTTCATTCTTTTGAAAATGTAGAGACCATTTGGTGATTATAATTAGTTTAATTAATTATGAAGAACTTTAATAACGTAAAAACAAATTCCCCGTATTGATAAATAAATATGTTTGAATAATGATGTAACTTGCTGCTTAGTCACTTTTGAATGAAAGTGTTAAAGCACACCACTTACATAGATCAATGTGTTAAATAAAGTAGGACCACAAATGTCTAAAATTCATTTTTAATTCTTCAAACAATGTGAATGTTTTTAAGTAGCGACTATAATGTAATCTTAATTGTTGTTATATAATGTAATAGTCTATACAAATAATATAATGCAATCATTTTGTTTAATGACTGAAATACGTGTGAAATGCTTAAATTTTAATAATGATAGTTTTCTCTAATTTTAGTTCTTAATCAAAAGATTTTATTATGCAATACAATTTAATTATTTTTATTGTAACTATTGTCTTTATAATACTTTATTTATACTTCAATAGCGATCGCTCTCTGTTCGAAATTCGACCACAGACTAAACAATAAAGAAAATAGTATAAATGTGTGTATGTTATTATGTATGTCACATGGATGTAGTATGTGTGATGTTTATTTTTATTAATTTAATGTATTTTTAATACATATTCTTCGCAATCCTTCACAACTTAACCACGCCCAATTTAATTCTCTAGTCTCTACCCTTCGCATGATTGTCATAAAAAGGGTTAAAAATATTTTGCTTCGTATATTAATATGTATATAAATATAAGACATTTTTCCGCTTACTTCTTTTAAATTTTGCAACAGATTTTGACATAGTTTTCATTGCGCTTAGATATTTTATTATAGTTTTAAGCATCATACTTCCTAATTAAATATTAGTTTTTATACTTTACAAGTAGAAAAACCTGTGCAAAATCGACGTGAATCGTAAAGGTGGAAAAAGACACCCATAGCGTACCTACCTATATAGGTACCCAAAGATTTTAATGGTAACGTACCATTAAAATCTTTGGGTTATCTCTGTATCGGGATGGTATACTAGGTCCATTCATAAGTTTACCGGCTACCTTAACCTCCAAACCGAAACACGATAGTGAAAAACGTTGACGATATTACGGCAGGAATAAACAAGACGATTGTAACAGAACCGGGCGAAACATTGCGGAATTCTACCATATAGTAGTCACGATGGTAATGACACGTATATTCAATAATTTGCCTTATAAGTAACCTTTAAGAAAGACAGTATAATTGTTATTGATAAGAATTAATATGCGGTAACTGTTTATAATCATTTCAGAATTCGTCTTTTAGGTTTAAAACTTGCAAAAACCACTTTTTGTAAGAGTTAGGTTGGATTTCTTTTTTTTCAAATAGACAACATTTGTAATTGCAATATAATAATATTAAAAATAAATAGATAATTTTTTATGGATATGGAATAAAATTACATAGCAGTGTTGAGCTAAAATGTACTAATTTTTTTAAAACCACATTAACAGAAAATCCTATATATATATATATATATATATATATATATATATATATATATATATATATATATATATATATATATATATATATATACACACATATATAGGCATTGTGAAGTATAAATAATACGTAAAACTACAACCCTAATGTTTTTAAATCAATTAAATGAGTGAAACTCACAAGAAAAATCTTCTGATGTCCAATTCGTCCTTCAGGTCAACTGAACTTTTTATTGTGGGGTCAAATGCACATCCAACCTTTTCATAGTTGCACAACGAGTTTTATCTTCATGCGTGCAAGTAGCACGAAGGCTAAGGACAAACTAAAAGAATTTCTGAGTGTCCATGATGCGTGAAAGATACACGTGCGCGATGCCTAGGCGCATCTCGAGTCTCGACTCTACGTTTCAAGTCGGCGAGCGTTTTTTTGTGCTTTGCTTTTCTTATAATTTGATAATAACTGCGGATAATAGGCTGTTAGGTTGCATCATAACGTTTGGTCAGTTATTTGTTATGTGATCCGTATACTTAGTTATCTATATATTAAAATAACAGTTTGTATGTCCTATATAGAATCTAAACTACGCATTTCATCATGTGATGATCTTTAGCAAAGCTGTTGTGCTGTGTATGTTTTTCCTTCTATTTTAGTTGGTGGCGTAGCAATGCGTGCAAGGTACAGCTAGTTGTGGATAAATTATTGAATGATTAGTACTTATTTATTCGTAGGTACGTTTCTACGGACCAACCTTTTTGTTTTAGGAAATAAGTTTTAGTTTCTTTGCTAGAAACATGGGATTTCATCTTTTACGAATATCATTTGTCATTTGCCTCAGTTGAAACCGTCAGCTTACGTGCTCAATGCTTACAGAGGCACGGGATATAACCACACCCCGACTAGGTTTCCAAGCTATCTATTAAGAACTTTTTAGATGGAAAAACTCCAAAAATATTTTCTTATGACCTAGGGAAACCCGCCATTATATGAGTTCTGTCCAACAATCAAATCAAGAGGTGGTTACATAGGAAGAATAAATAAATATCACTAGGCAAATTACCCGAATTAATCTTACCCCAAAGTAAGCAAATTATTTACTTGTTAAACGGGTGTTAGTCAACGGTAACAAAACTCAATAAACACCTAAAACCTAGATCTACAAACAACTTTGCTCATCACACAAAAAGAGAATAAATTATAATAATTTACTGTAGTCATTTTATCAACAAAAATGTCTTTGTGCTCTAAATGTTAATTTAAACGTTAGGCATGAATTATAAAACATGCTTTATCATAGTATAGTTAATACTTTTTAAGTTTGTCATCAGTAAATAAAAGCCGTATTTTGTATTCAGTTAAATATGTAGGTAATACCACAGATTACTAAATAGTTACTTTGTAAGTAATACATTCATGTTCAAAACATCAAATTCGTAAATACACATATACTTTATGCGACTTTATCGTCTGTACCTGGCAGAAAACTTTTGGATAGGTCATAGTTTTTTTTAGGTGCAAGGGGGTGCATTTTAAGTCCAGCCAATTTCCGAGAAAATAGTTACTTAGAAAAAATACTTTTTTTGATTAACTTACTGTTTGAATAAAAACTGATGGCGTCTAGGTGCTGTCTAAATTTTTTCATCAATAATATACGTACATGTACTGTTCTATATTAGTTAACAGTATAACGTGTAGATGCAGATGCATCTTCCTGAAAGTAATCCTGGCGGCGCTTATGGTCATGTTCTTTGTTCATCTCAATAGTCTAGTGGTATCGCCCTTGGTATAGACGAACGAGACATTGAGTTCGTATCCCGAGTCACGTAATCCGTTCTGAGAATGTAGGTACAGATGTTAAAGTTTTTCTCTCTGTGTGTACTCAATATTTGATTACTCAAAACAGTTGTATGTTACAATATATTTTTATATTTTTTTTATTGTTAATCGTCCAGCGAAGCGAATAAATTGTCAGCAGGATATATTTCGTCCTCATGACGCTTAAAATGTAAATCCACTTTACTAAAATATTCGTATTTTTTTTTATTATTCGTATTTTAACAATCGGATAGCTCTCCTGATTTCAAGTGACAACCAAAGTTAACAGTGCTACTATTTTATTAATTTATTTTACTAAGTAATTTGCGTTAACCGCAAGGTGGCAACTTGAGACGCGAAACGGACCTTAATACATAGGTCACACTATAAGTTTTGCGTAACTTAAAAAACAACGTTATAACCAAAATATTATGTTTATTGCTTTTCAAAATAATCTCCTTTATATGCCATCTCCTTTATATTCCATTTTTACATGCGATCGTACCATTTTTTAAAACAGCTGGACCACAGATCTGAAGCCATGTTTTCTACGTGCTGATTGAACGCTATCACTGCCTCTTCGGAGTTGGTAAAAGTAAAACCTATCATCAAATCTTTGATTTTGGGGAAAATACAGAAATCACAGGGTGCTAGGTCGGGGCTATGCGCAGGATGAGTGACGAGATGTACTTTTTCGGAAGCTAAAAATGACTTTGTTTGTAAAAAAATGACGTGTGTGAAGAAGCGTTATCATGGTGTAGGAGAATACAGCTTTTGGGTCGCCTTTAGAATGGGGTAGAATACTACTCGGCATAAACACTCTTTTGATCTTCAAGTGGAATTGTACAGATGGGACCCGTAGCTGAGAAAAAAAACGCGATCATTTTTTACCAGTGATTCTCGCCTGTCTCACTTTTGTTGGCCTGTTCTCATTTTCAAACACCCATTCACAAGATTGCTCTTTTCTTCGGGCTCAAAACAATAAATCCACGTTTCGTCTCCTGTGACAATGTCATAAACAGCATTAGAATGTCCGTGGTCGTATTTCAGTAGCATCTGTGAGCACCATTCCACGCGCGCCCGCTTCTGCTCCGGTGTCAGTTCATGAGGGATCAAACGACAACAAAGTTTTCGAATTTTCAATTCTTCGTGTAAAATTTTCTGAATTTGGCTCATACCAATCCCCAATAATCCTCGAATTTTCTCATAGGTGATCCGGGGGTTTTCTTCAATTAACCGCTTAACGGTAGCCACATTATTTTCGTTGACGGCAGTTGAAGGCCGCCCTTCACGAAATACGTCATGTAAAGAAACTCGACCTCTCTCAAATTCAGCAAACCATCACCTCATGGTGCTCAAACAAGGTACTTCTCTCCCAAAAGCATTTTGAACACGAGCGGCACAGTCTTACGGAGAAAGAGAACTTTTAAAATCATAAAAAATCATCGCTCTAAAATTTTTTCGACTTAATTCCATTTTCGTTGCGTCCGTAGAACTTTGATGAGTGATAAAAAAACAATTGACTAATCATTTCCCACCATTTTTTTTTTATTACTAAGAAGGTTGCAACGTTTTAAAAATATAACATTCCTAATTCAAATAGTTCCAATTAGCTAGAATTGCAAAACTTTTAGTGTGCCCCATGTATATCACAAGCGGGCACTGGGCTACTGAGACTTATAAGAAATTAAATATCGTCACTTCGGTTCCCTGCCATGTTAGGCTGAGTATATCGTACTTCTATACATTATGATTCACCGGTTTGGCGGGATAGGTGTTGATTTTCATCATCGCATTATAAAATCAGATGTTAGCGAATTTAGCGAGTTTCATGCAATAATTAAGACAATTAGGATAGTTTGACGTGCTAATGCGATAAACAAGGTTGTTAACAAATCACCATCAGACTCCGAATTGCTACTGAGATTTTTCGATAAAACCTCATTGTCATTTTTTTTGTTCGAGCCAGAGATTGAACCTCATGTTATACAGTTACCTAATAGGTTAACCATTAGATGAATAGATCAACGAGGAACTTAAATGAATTTTCAAAAACGATATAATTTTGTATAGGTAGAAGAAATATGAGAAAAAACGTTTGATAAAGTTGAGAAATACAAAGACTTCCGTCTACTATTTAAATATTCACAAGTTCAGGTCAGCGTATTTTGTTAAGCACATAAAGTCCAGTAGTTAATTGTCAAAAGGCGGGGAAAACATCCATTCAGAGTCTTGCGGATGAAACAAACGTCAAATGCGAGTCTATCATTATATTTTATCTCTACCGGACAAACAAATCAAAACAAGTAAATTAACTTTAGACTGTTATTTTGAACGTAATTAGAGAGAAGTACTTTTAACCACAGATGAATAGTTCCGTGCTTGTAGCGGAAAAGTTTATAACACTTCTGAAGGAACTATTATAAACTTACGCATTATAGAACGTCAACGTCAAAACGTCAAGAGACCCAAAATATTAAGTACTGGGATTGGATTAGTTGACGGATAGGCTTGATACCTATCACATTGTAAGACTTAAGTATCTTGACTAATCGTGGGTGCACTGATCGAACTTTTGCCTACCTCTAATTTATGTGTGCCTACAAATGTACACATAAATTTAATGGGAGGATACAGAGATGGATGGATAAAATTAATGTACTTAAAGTTATCAAAGAATCATAATATTACCTTAGAAAGGAAGCTCCTTTAATAAGAGGCTTGGATATTTTTGTAACAAAAGCCCATTCCCGTTCATTGCTTGATTAAATATAAAAACTTGTTTATGAGGATAGTGTAGGTGTTGATCACAAATTATTTTTTATGGAAATATAAGGTCAGGAAAAAAGTTTTATCGTATTTTTAATCCAAATTCAAGATATTATTTCATATAATTTATTTAAATTTGACTTTGATATAAATGTGCCATTTTATTCGATAGCTTGTTGCTATTGCATAATGGATTTGAGATTGTAGAAATTCTGGAACTTTTGATCAAAAAACTGCGACGAGTAGTTTTGACAGTGCTATCTTGTTATTACCTACTTACCTAAACAATTACAAAAACACTGAAACTGGTGAAAATCTAAGGGTGTAAGACCAGGTCATAGTTTGCGTTAATATTTCCCAACCAAGCTCTTTCAACATTTGGTGAGTGGCTAAATGTAATATGCACTATATAATAAAAATAATGAGAATATATTAAAAATATTTAACTGAATGAATATAAAACGTTTTCTACCCAAAATATTTATTTTTATAAGCAAGAAAATGTGTAATTTAGACAATGTCTGAACGTTCCCTGCCTACCAATAGAGTTATTAAAAAGCAGTGGCGACAACAAAGTATTAATTATAAAAGCTTATTTTACTAAAATGGTGCTGTTCTACGATTCCTTTAATTCTAAAGTACAACTTGTCATTATAGAGACCATTGTATTATTATTACTTCAGTCATGAAATAAACGGGCATAAACATGTCATATACCCGGTCCTAGCTTACGCACTTATATAGACGCATACATATTTGGAATGCAGTCTCATTATTTTGCCGGAGATATAAGTTCATTAAAGATTTATAAGAGATAAAAAACCGCTAATGAGTTTTGTTAGTTGATACTTATTTACATGTAGAGCTTGGGAAGAGTTTTTCAAACCGTGCACAGGCGTAATAACTGATGTGCTGTCATCCTTGTGAGTTAAAATAATTATGTCTTTTGAAGTTGTAATTAGCAGGCACGCTAGTAATTACATTAGCCTCATTACATGACTTTAAAAGGGTCACAACGATAGTAATTATATAACATTGCACATTAGCTTCATAAACATTTCTATATAAATACTAATGTGAATTGTAGTTTTTTTTAAATCATTTGATAGCAAACAAGTAGATGGCTCTCCGGATAGAAACAGAAACCATCGCTAAAAGACACCAAAGATATTAATGGCGCGTTGCTGTTATCATGCTGATTTTCTTTTGAGTAAAGTGAACTGAATTTCGTTAAAATTAACAGTTGATTATATTCATTAACCATTCATTGATTGGTCGGCTGGCGGACGGCTGGTGATCCCCATGGGCCGAGTTATCAACTCTAACGACTGCGATTTACGTTTTCTCCTTGGGGTGATAATAAGTCAGATAAATAGGCATTTTATAAATTAATATCTTGTCTCTATTACATATTGAACTTAGACACTATTATCACTGCAAGTAGATAGAATTTATGTACGCTAAAGTTTTAAATTACTATTGTATAAGCTACTATTAAAAAGAATATTAATAACAGTACCGTCATAATTTGTATCGTCTGATTATATATCGTCTCGTACAAATTATGACGGTAAAGTATATATAAATAATGTTGAACATCCAATGATACATATAACACATTTAAAGCCAGCTGATATGTAGGTCACACTATAAGTTTTGCGTGTCTTAAAAAAACAACATGTTATAACAAAAATATTATGTTTATTGCTTTTCAAAATAATCTCCTTTACATTTTAAACATTTTTTCATGCGATCGAACCATTTTTTAAAACAGGAGGACCACAGATCTGAAGGCATGTTTTCTACGTGCTGATTGAACGCTATCACTGTAAAAGTGATAAAAGTGAGTTGGTAAAAGTAAAACATCTCATCAAATCTTTGATTTTGGGGAAAATACAGAAATCACAGGGTGCTACGTCGGGGCTATGCGCAGGATGAGTGACGAGATGTACTTTTTCGGAAGCTAAAAATGACTTTGTTTTGTTGGCCGTGTGTGAAGAAGCGTTATCATGGTGTAGAAGAATGCGGCTTTTGGGTCGTCTTTCGCGAACTTTTTCTAACACCCTGGGTAAACAAATGGTAGAATACCACTCGGCATTAACACTTCTTCAAGTGGAATTGTACAGATAGGACCCGTAGCTGAGAAAAAAAACGCGATCATTTTTTCACCAACGATTCTCGCCTGTCTCACTTTTGTTGGCCTGTTCTCATTTTCAAACACCCATTCACAAGATTGCTGTCTTTTTTCGGGTCCAAACAATAAATCCACGTTTCGTCTCCTGTGACAATGTCATAAACAGCATTAAAATGTCCGTGGTCGTACTTCAGTAGCATCTGTGAGCACCATTCCACGCGAGCCCGCTTCTGCTCCGCTGTCCAACGACAACAAAGTTTCCGAACTTTCAATTCTTCGTGTAAAATTTTCTGAATTTAGCTCATACCGATCCCCAATAGTCCTCGAATTGTCTCATATGTAATCCGGGGGTTTTCTTCAATTAACCGCTTACGAAATTCGTCAAACTCGACCTCTCTTAAATTCAGCAAACCATCGCCTCACGGTGCTCAAACCAGGTGCTTCTCTCCCGAAAGCATTTTGAAGACGAGCGGCACAGTCTTGCGGAGAAAGAGAAGTTTTAAAATCATAAAAAATCATCGCTATAAAATATTTTCAACTTAATCCATTTTCGTTGCGTACGTAGAACTTTGTTGTGTGATAAAAAAACAATTGACAAATCATTTCCCGTCAATTGTTTTTTTTTATTACTAAGATGGTTGTAACGTTTTAAAAATGTAACATTCGAAATTCAAATAGTACCGATTAGCTAGAAGTGCAAAACTTGTAGTGTGCCCCATGTATAATCATTGTCTCATCTAAGTTTAATACACTAAACTCTATATTAAATACTTCAATATTAATTCAATACAAATAATGTTGAATATTCAATAACGTAAGATGTTTAAAGCTTAACCCAAATTTTGAACTCAATCTAGCGGACTGGACAGACGCCACTTGTCCAAACGATATGTTTGCAAATCAGAAGGAAGTAGTTATAATTTCCTTTTTTCCTTCCCCTAAGAACTTTAATATATGAACTGTTAAAACTATTCTCAATTATTACATGTACCAACGGAAAACGTTTCATTTTTATTTATTCATATGTGATGTATGCGGATTAATTGGAGTAGCGTTGAAGTCTTTTGTTAGTGGTGAGCGAGCGCTACTTTCCCGTTGCGCGTCGTTGCGTTCATTGAGTTTCAGATAATACGTGTCTATCTTCTACACGCTCCATTACTTCTATGACGTATGTTGTATTCATTTTTTGTACGTGTCTATATATTTATATGTGAAGCAAAAAGTTTGTATGCCTTGTTAAGACAATAACGCGAACGGTGGAGTGAACGTATATTAACTTTGGCACAGTTAAAGTTTATATTGCGGAGGACTGCTGAAACCCTAATATTTTAAATAATGGTCTATAGGCTTTCCGGTTAACCGCGATTCACTGGTTTGTCGGTTGGCGAGATAAGTGGTGATCCTCATCGCTGCATTTACTGACGTGTTAACGATTATTGACTTTAGATTTTAATTCGATTTTAGATTTTCTAAAAAAACCTTGCAAAAATTTCGGTGACACTTTTGCCTAACCCGGGAATCGAAACCGAGACCTCACGATCTAAGTCGAATAGGCTACCGCTAGACCAAGGAGCAGTCTAATAAATAATATGCATTAGAACGTTAAAGTAATAAAAGTAAACAAACTACATTTTATATTTAAAATACATGATAAATGATAATAAACATACATGTACACATACTCTTTTTTTTACGCCGAAAGCCTGTAACGTAACCGCTGGTTTATAGTTTCGCTGTCTTCATATAACCTTGTATATAGGGATACGCAAAACTTCAAAAGTATCGATACTTTTGAAGATTAATTATTAACTTTCTCACACATTTTCTTCATTGTCCGTACCACTTGTATGCAGATGATCTGCTGCTCTATGAGCATTCTGATATTACAAATTCAAAAGCAGCCATTTTTAAGCTAAACAATATTCTCGAAGTAATCAGAATCTGGTCTTCTAAGTTTGGAGTACGGGTGAATCCGTTAAAATGTCAAGCTATTATTATCAGTAGTCGGCGTCAGTTGGACAAGTTAGATATAGCCTCGACTCCACCCGTTAGATTTGATAATTCTATAATTAAATTCTCTCCCTCAGTTAAGGATTTAGGAATTTACATTGAGTGCAATCTTAATTGGTCTATTCAAGTTACTGAGCTGTGTCGTAGAGTCACTGGTACATTACGATCTTTAAATCTTTTGTGGAACTTTTCACCATTAAAACCAAAATACTGTTGGTTTAAACGTTAGTTATACCTATACTTGACTATGGGGACGTTTGTTATACTAACATTTCTTCTAACCTTCTTTCAAAACTTGAACGTTTACTCAACCAGTCCATTCATTTTATTTTTAGTTTGCGTAAGTTTGACCGGATATCATTTTATCGCAACTAGCTTCATTGGCTCACTGTTACTCAGCGACGTGATCTTAGGACTTTATGTACCCTATTCACCATACTTTTTAATCCTCTTGTCCCTAATTATTTAAAATCCAAATTCGAATTTTTATATAATACCGACACATTGCACCTCCGACAATATAACAATATGACACTATGACACTTTCTGACAATATGACACTTTCTATACCTCTACACCGTTCCAACTTTGTTTCCGACTCTTTCCCTGTATATGCGGCCTGATTGTGGAATGATCTCCCTCCCTCGTTGCGTCTAGCCGATAACAAGTTTTCATTCAAACGAAACCTAGAAATGCATGTGCAAAAATATGTATTTATAATAATTTGTATAGTATAAGTAGTATATATTTAATTTATTTAGATCTATGTTCTTATATGACATATATTTTCTAAGCATACATAAAACAAACATACAATAAGGAGGTAAGATGTTAACACTATTTAGATAAATTCCAATCATGCTGTGGACAATATGACATAAATAAAATCTTCTTTAGGCGGGATCCAATTAAGCGGTCAATTGATTCGTCTCAATCCTGCGTCACTGAATACATGACAATAATCAAAATCTAATAAACGCCACATTGGTAAAAATAAAAAAATAAAAATTGGCGAACCACATCGAGTAGGGTATCGCTGAATAGAGAATTAGAAATAAAATTTAGGTTTCTTATACCGTCTTTTATTTTGTGCAATCATTTAGTATCTATATATAACGATTTCGAAATTTACATTTCTAACGCAGTCGGGATTTTTGATTTTTTAAATTTAATACTTTGTTACTACTTCATTAAAATTGGAAAGTATCGATACTTTTGGAAAGTATCAATACCGCAAAAGTATCGATTCCAAAAGTACTCAGTATCGAAAAAAGTATCGGTACCCAGAGGTATTTTGCGTATCCCTACTTGTATGTGATCGTCATCAAAATTCAAAATTTGATCATGGCAGTTGCTTAACGCCCATGCCAAAAAAAAAAAAAATTCAAAATCATATTTTGTCTTGTTGATAAACAAGTTCGTTCTATCTCGTTCACTCTCATTTATTGCTATGTCGTAGACATGCATCAGAATGAGCGCTAATCTACACGCATGCTCCAATAGATTTATTAATTGCCCCAATTACAATTTTTCTTCGAAAGAATTTAAAAACTTAGGACGTCTTACAATACAAAATACATATCCTTTTTGCTGCTGCTAGAAAAAAGTGAACAAAAATGAATGATAGTGACCTCGTTATCCTGTGTAATGGCTCTACATCAAATTTCTCAATTTACTAATGTCTTGCTACTAACTGCGCCCTACTTTGGATGGGTAGTCTCACCGTTTCGTTTCACCCCGGTCAGGTACCAACGCCTTTACTTGTTTCTGTTATATATATATATATATATATATATATATATATATATATATATATATATATACACATATATACATGAAAATCTAATCATTTCACGTCCTCCGTTTCGATGATCTGAATCTATTTTGGAAAACTGACCATCTGTGTTCTTGCCAGGCAGTTTGTAAAAAAAAAATACCTGTCGCTATCATCGTGACTAAGTGGTCTGGGACGTTTCGCACGGATATGATACGACCGTCTTACCTTGTCCTGTACGTCCTTACGGAATTAGTTAAAAAAATACGATACCTGGTAATTAACAATGATAGGTCCATACCTGGTTTTCCAAATATTTTTATTTTATCTACGATCTCCTACCTACGATAAAAACCTTGTTATATTTCGCTCGTATTAATTTTGTTTGGGGAAAGCCTAAAAAGTTGGGAAGCCTTTATTTGAGCCATTTTAATGGTTATCTGTGTTTTATTTACCTGCAATACTTAAAAATACATTTTTTTTTTAAATTGGGCAAAATATTGGTAGGTTTTTTAACCGACTACTGTTGCTTTACATATTCCTTTTTTTAATAGCGTACCTATAGTAAAAATATGATTTTCCTTTAATTCAATTTTCATTCACATTTCTAAAAGTGACGGTAGAAAATAGATTGTTAATATATCTATTGTTTTTGTCATTTGTCGATGTTAGCTGTCAAATTTTATCATAATAATATATTTTTGCTTTAATATTTTGAATATAATTATTCACTGATCTGTGTTTATTTTTCGAATTGATTACCTGTGCTTAATTTATAGAAAATAATATATAAAATGTTATTTTTTTTAATTAACAATGTTACTTCACTTTATAATATCTCCGCCATTGCCCTTTATGTATTCATGTAACGAACAATGGCATGAATGGTAATGCATTATTAATATTTGAAGAATCTTTAGGTGGTGGATATCTCTTTCCATCACGAAAATCATAGTACCTATACATCATTTATATTCTGGCTTCATCATTGTATTTGTGAGTATTTTATTCATCAAAAGAAAATTTTACTTAAAAATATTGCCGATAATATTCGTATCCATAGTCATAAATGGTGGGTTTGTCACGATATTTCAGCAAAAGCAGCAGCTTATTACAAAAGTAATTTATTGTAAATCATTTTTCATCATTCGACCACTATTTGGTAGAGGCCTTCCTCATAGTTAATCGAAACTCTAGTCTCCACTTGCTACAACTATCTTTTTTAGTGCTACCTATTACATTAGCGCGGAGTTCTACCTACTCATATCTACATTCATTTGTGTAATTAGTCTAGGGATATTTGTTCATTTTTTGTTCATTTATATATAATGTTATATTTGTTCTTTATATACTATGCAATACAACAAAAATGAGGCATTATCTGCACACTGTGTATGTGATGCTTATTTTTATACATATACTTGGTATGTGATATTTATGAAAATATTTAAGCTTCAATTTTATTTTACTTCAAAATATTTAAGCGTCAAATTTTTCATATATATCTGTCAACTCCACCCTAAAAGTAGATCGATTGGTTTACAAATTCAAACACTTCTTAATATTTAACTTTTATTTCTATGTATAACAAAATAATTAACAAACAAAATATCTATAAATTAGGAGATATGCAGTTGTAAAATATTCGTTTAAGACAGCAAGACGAAGCACGCAGATAATCTCTACAGTTTCCTTACTTTTGAAAGCATCGCTGGAAATAAATGTTAGTAGCTGTAAATACGCGATATTTTATGTATGTTGAGTATGTACTGCCATATCGGAAAAGATATGACCAGAAAGTTCACTTGTATGCTTGATAAAACGTAGTTGTTTAATGTCATAAAGGAAGACTATATACTTGATAGTTTGATGCAAACCAGCACTTGTGTTTTTGTGTATTTCAGCTGTAGCAAATTCAGTAATATTATAAGGTTTATGTTACGTTTATCTATAAAGGAAATACCCACAAGAATATCTATCGCACCTATATCATATGGAATGTTTCACACAGTGTTTTAATTTCTCAATTTTATTTCATCTTAACAGTTTTTTACTTTTGTTCATCTTATTTAAATGGAAGTTACTTAACTGCTATCCTTACTCCTGCTTGGTCTTGGTAGGTGATTTTCAATGTATATATACAAAATTGACCATTTATGGAAGCTCATGTCATAGTATTTACAGTTTACAGAAAATATAGGCTGTTAAGCACGACTGAGTACAACAAAATGTTTTTTTTTCTGTTTCAAAAACTGTACAGTAGTTGAATATGAGTAATCTCCTAATAAATGGAAACTACTGAATTTTGATATTAACATTATATTAATAATAAAGTGGAAAATTCATATTTATAAATTAGCAAGTAGCCTTGGTTTATAAGTAGTAAAAATTGAGACAGCTAATTGATATCGGTATAAGGGGAATAATATACTTTAGTTATTTTCATGGTATCATTTCAAGTAGTAATCTTAAAATTCATTATTTGTAACACAATAATCAGCTGTTACGGTAATATAAGACGATATAGTCCAGGGCTTTTGCCGAGATAAAATCTAATAATTGTGAACTCACAGTCTATATTTGAAAACCTCTTGTATGCTCGTAAAAAAAATGAGTCCACTACTTTAAGTAATATTATAACAAAGCAGAAGAATCTTGCTGTGCTTGTATCTTATCTCCCTAAACTGAGTAACTCTGTTATGGAACAATGAATACGCTTCCATGGGAAGATTTAGAGGTTTACTACTAGTAACAACTTTAAAAAATATTAAACGGCAAAGATTTCGAGATTCTGTAGTTATGACTAACATAAAATAAAAAATTTGCAGGACACGAAGTTCAACCCCAATTTAATCTTTTGACCAAACAGACTATTATAGCAATGAGGCAGGGAAAATAACATTAAATTGATATTTAATTAAAATGCTCGAATTGTGATTTGATTAATCAGGTATATAACTATTGAAATACATTGATATAAAAAACTCAAGATACACAATCAGTGTCTCAAAAACGTCCTCCAAAAATGAGCGCACAATTTAAAATGTTGCGCTTATTTCAAATAGAATCGCGTCGGTCGCGACACTGTCAATTTTATTTCTTTTTGTACATTGCTTTGCAAAAACAACTTTAAAACTTGCGCTTAAGTTTGGATATGCAAAGACATATGTTTTTGCGTTATCTATAACTATTTAAATGAAATTAGGGACACTTTTGGGTGTCAGTTTTGTTCGGGACTGTGCATCTTGGGTTTTTTATATTAATGTTGAAATACAACTACAACAAGAGATACGAAGTGAACTGTCTGATTTAGTCTGTTGTATACCGTGGAATATGGATAGTTTGCTGTATGCCGTGAAGTGTGGATATGGCTGACTGACCGGAGGTAGTTATGCATGCAAATCAGTGCGTCGGAAAGCCATTTTTCTCTCTTTCCACGTCTTGCTTACTAATAAGCAACATCATATACTTGTTTTTATTGAAAAACTGTTATATCTATGTTAAGTCATATTCATAGCATCCTTTTAATAAACTACGCATATATCTTTCAACTTTTCTTATACTTACGATTATTATGCAGGAATATTGTTTCATTTAAAAATCGTTAGTGAAAAATCCAAGTTTATTTGTAGTTTATTAAATAAGACGAATTAATGATATAGTAATGTATTCTATGGATAGTAATGTAATTATTAATTCGTATATAAAAATACGTTTTATTGCAAATCACAATCAAATGTTAACAGTAAACGTAATTACAGTTTAATATTTCTTAAAACATAGTAAAATCACAAGTAAAATCATACTTATTTAATGGCATTTAATATAAGAAATGTATCAAATTCAGGTTTTAGACTAATATTGACAAATTACATAATTTTGTAGATCAATATTGAAAAATATATCTACGTGACTTTGTTATAGTGCCATCTATTTATAGTCCCGGCCTCCTTTGAAGAATAGGCCAACTGCCGTTCTGCCAGGCAGGTCGTAAAAGGCGACCGATTGGCTATCGAGTCACTACCATCGTGGCTACTAGGTGGTAGAGTTCTGCATTGTCTCGCCCGGGTCTGGTACCACCGCCTTACCTATTCCTGCCGCAATAGCGTCAGTGCTTGTCGCTGTCGTGTTCCGGTTTGGAGGGTAAGGTAGCCGGTAAACTTATGCTTGTGGCATTAGACCTCGCCACAAGATAGCAACGCACCATTAACATCTTTGGTGTCTATAGGCGATGGTTGACTCTTTCCATCAGGATATCCATGTGCTTGTTTGCTATCTTATGTTATAAGAAAAAAAAATATATAAATTAATAGGCAATTTTTGTAAAATCCATACTTATAATTATAAATGCGAAAGTCTGTCTGTCTGTTCCGCAGTCACGGCTAAAACACTGAACTGATTTTGATGAAATTTGGTACGCAGATAGTTGAGTATCCGGGTGAAACATAAGCCAACTTTTTTCAAAAATCAATCCACATACCGATCTCTTTAGCAAATTCTGAATTCAGAGTGGTCAGAAAGAGTTTAAATTTAGGTTTAGCCTCTGAAACCCCTTTAAATGTGTCTCCAGTGAGGCCAAACCTTGGCCTACTAGGTATCTTTTCTGTGAGTAGGACAGTAAGTGCCACCGTGGCTTTGATTAGTTACGAACCTTGACTAAGGCGTAGAATGTTCATAGGTCAGAACAAAGGACCTCGTTCTCGCCAGCGCACCGCTGTGTGTATTTATTTGTATTTGTGTTTGTGTGTGTGTGTGTGCGTGATAAAATGGAATCATTATGATCGTCTGCAGATACTCTTTTTTCAATAATATTCTCAATGTTGGATTATTTATTTTTATAATTTCTTGAAAATATGCAACCTGAAATAAGGTGACTTTTTTGTAAAGCCTAATCCAATTCATTGTAATGACAATTGAATGAATTGCATTGTAACAATTGTAATCGTTCTTAAGAAAAATTGCGCTGTAATACTTTTTTATTACAATCAAATATACAAGTAATTACATATAATTGATAACTTAACTAAATAATAATCTAGAATATTTAATATTAAATTGACTTTGTTAATCAAATATATACAAATCAATAATTTATTATTTATATTAAAGGAAGCTATTATTTCCATTCTTAGCGTTGAATTAAATTTCTATATATATTTTACATTTAATAAGCTAATATTCCCCAGTATGCAATACAATTTATTTTAATTTTACTTTCAACTTGAAACTTCGTAAATACGTGATTTTTTTACATACAATAAGTCAAATTTTTCGCTAATAACATTTATAAATTCTGGTGTTATTTGGCGAAAATCTGTAATATAAAAAGGAATTAGGATAATCATAATTAAATATATGTCACAGCTGTCACTTAAACAGGAAAAGTTACGCAACAATTGGAATGAATTGACCGACCTCCTAGAATTCAAAGAACACCTAACTGCACGTTGCCTAAACCTTATTTTTCACATTTTCACTGTATTGATTACACTACTATAACCAAAATCACTAACCAAGTATACGTATTCAATTGGACAGAATTATTTAAAAAAATCTGTGTATTGAAAATTTATTTATTATTATTTATTTATATATTTTTTCAGTTTAAACGTCTACTTTGTTAAAAATGGCAGTATCTTGATTTTTGAATGCGATTTTTAAGTCAGTCTGTGTATTAACCTGAAAGTTGTTTCAAAATTATCAAGTAAGTTTGCTAAAAACAACGTAATTTTAATATTTGAAAGGCTGTAACTTTTGAAAATTAGATTCGATTTTGATTTTCGAAACGGCGTTCGAACTAGTTTTTTAGTGCTAAAATATCGTAGAATACCAAAAAATGATTGGTTGAAAAATTTCGAAGTGATATCGAAAAAACACTTTTTTTAAATTTTTTGTCAACGATTACTCCCAAACGGTAAAACAATTTTGATGCAATTTATGCATTAGACGTCGTTTTTTCAAGAATAGAGCTGATTAGTTTTTGCACTCGATCGGTAAGTTAATCTGAAAGTTATATTAAAAAAATACTAAGTTATATTAAAAAAATTTTAGGGATTTTACAAAATTTCTCAAAATCTCTTGTGCCAATCTGGTTCAAATTTTCAGGAAGTCTAGTTGAGTGGAATCCAATCTAATGCCATCGACCGCGTTTCGATCGGTACAGCCGTTCAAAAGTTATGAGATGTTTACATACACACATACAGACACAAACACACACACACACACACACACACATATACATACATACAGACATACTGACGTCATCGTGAAAATAGTCGGAAAAGGTTTCTAGGACCTCAAAACGTGGAGATCTTGTGAAAAATCGATTTTCGAAAATCGGGGCAAAATCAGTAATTTCCTTATCTACATACGTAGCGGGAAGTTAAAAATACGTTAATCTAATAGGATATATAGCACGACTAACTCAGGTACAGAAAAAATACAGATAAATATCGTGGACGCAAAACAAATAACAAAACGAAAATTTCGTCTAGATATCGTGCTCTGTACTGTACCCTGCGTGTCGATATTTTTCTTTTTTGTTATTAAAGTTATTTCAGTTTTCCCAAGCACGGGATGAGTGCTATAATAATTTCGTCTAGAGTTCAATCCTTACTACGAGTAATATTATAAATGTGATAGTGTGTCTGTCTGTTTGTCTATTCTTCACGCCTAAACCACTGAACCGATTTGAAAGAAATTTAGTTCTAAGAGAGTTTGAAACCCGAGAAAAGACATAGAATAGTTTTTGTCCCGGAAATCCGACGAGAATGGGAAGTACGCGGGTAAAATTCCGGGACTTTTATTTTAGAAATGATTACACGCGGGCGAAGTCGCGGGCACAGCTACTATTTTATATTGAACTTTAACAATTCTATTTGTTCTATTAAGTATGTAGCCTTACCTGCTACGCGATCTTCAATGTACAAACCAGAAACATTTATAAATAAAAAAGTGTATTTACTTTGGCTTTGAAATTGGTTGAATTGTGCTTTATAGTGAAAATCGGAAGACATAAATCCTTAGTGATTCATCTGAGATATTCAGTTACGAAGTTTCAGGTTGTTAATAGTGTGGTGAAAAAATGTATTGTGGAAAAATGTATTGCTTACCGAAGATTATAACAAATAATAGCCCTCTCAGTAACTTTCAACAACAACAACCATAGTCGTATCTTAACAATCCCAGTCTTATGCGAAACCTTGTGCAGCTTCACTTATTTAAGGCCATTTTTAAGTCTGTCTTACGTTCAATAATACGCGTGATCGGACATTTGTTATATTTTTATATTTTGTGAGTGTCCTCGGTCTTCATCATCACTGTGCTCCTCTTGTAGGAGCAGACTATCAGGCGGACCTCTTGATGGCGCACGAGCAGTTCCACTCTTTCTTGACCCACCACGGGAAAACATTCGAGATAACTGGGCGAATTTCTTGCGTGATACTGGGGAACAGTAAAAATTAGTTTATTAAACATTTTTTGCACAGCTAGTAGTTTCCGCAGCTTTATTTGCGTTACCTATACATATAACTTCCTTTTACTCGATTAGGTAAAAAAGAAGTCTATGTTACTCAGTGATCATGGAGCTTTATATTGGTGGAAATTTTTTTAAAATCAATCCAGTTGGTTTTGAGTGTATCTATTTCAAACAAAAAAATCTTACCGCTTTAAAATAGTAATGTAGGTATAATAATTTAAGACACAAATTAACGTTGTTAAAAATATATAATTTAATATATTATATACATTTATAAAATGTAGATAGAATAATACAAATTGACGATGTCAAAATAAATCTTTTATGTACATTACGCGTTTAGCGAGAATTCATTTTTGCCGATGTTAATTCGATAGATAATGGATAGATGATAGAGTTCTGTAACTCTTCATCTAGGTTTGGTACCACCAGATTACTTGTTCCTGCTGCAATAGCACAAGCGTTCTGTCACGTCTTGTTTTGTTTTGGAAAATAGGGAGCCCGTAAATTTATACATTTAGCATCATAATTCCACTATTCAGGTAGCATCGTATTATTAATGTATTTTATGTCAATTAGTTTTGACTTCTATGTACATATAAGGAGAGCCATCTGCTTATTTTTTGTCCTACACATACAAAACCTTTTGTTTATCAATAGACAAAGTTTCTTACGAATTCGACACCGTAGAGTGCCAGATTTACCAACCTTTTTAAAAGAATTATATTTTAAATTCGAGAGAACGTACTGATTTAAATTAAAGTTTTAAGGACCGATTCTAGGATGTTCATTTAGTGTAATCATTTTTTGTATCGATATAAATTTCGACTTTTTATGTTTGGTGTTAAACTTGGTTCAAATAGCATGGCCCCAATGTAATGTATTTTCAGACGGTCACATGATAATAGATGGTCACATCCAGCACGAATATATCTATCATTTACACCACTAATCCTAATCTATACAAATAATAAAATCGTAGGAAAGTCAAAACTGTACATTGAATATTTTTTTTAAAAAATACTTGGGGCGTGATCTATAATCGATGTCGAAGCCAAAAATATAGTTTTTAGAATTTTTGTCTGTTTGACTGTTTGTCTGTTTGTCTGTTTGTATGTTTGTCTGTTTGTATGTTTGTCTGTTTGTCTGTTTGTCTGTTTGTCTGTTTGTCTGTTTGTCTGATTGTCTGTTTGTCTGTTTGTCTGTTTGTCTCTTTGTCTGTTTGTCTGTTTATCTGTTTGTCTGTTTGTCTGTTTGTCTGTTTGTCTGTTTGTCTTTTTGTCTGTTTGTCTGTTTGTCTGTTTCTCTGTTTCTCTGTTTGTCTGTTTGTCTGTTTGTCAGTTTGTCTGTTTGTCTGTTTGTCTGTTTGTCTGTTTGTCTGTTTGTCTGTTTGTCTGTTTGCCTGTTTGCCTGTTTGTCTGTTTGTCTGTTTGTCTGTTTGTCTGTTTGTCTGTTTGTCTGTTTGTCTGTTTGTCTGTTTGTCTGTTTGTCTGTTTGTCTGTTTGTCTGTTTGTCTGTTTGTCTGTTTGTCTGTTTGTCTGTTTGTCTGTTTGTCTGTTTGTCTGTTTGTCTGTTTGTCTGTTTGTCTGTTTGTCTGTTTGTCTGTTTGTCTGTTTGTCTGTTTGTCTGTTTGTCTGTTTGTCTGTTTGTCTGTTTGTCTGTTTGTCTGTTTGTCTGTATGTATGTCCGGGGTAAACTCAAAAAGTACTGCATGGATTTACTTCAAATTTTGCATGAATATTCCTAACAGGTTGGGTCAACATATAGGCTACATATTATTACGCTATCACCTACAGGGGAGGAGCAGTTCGGAGTAAACGAAGTCCGCGCGGACGAAGTCGCAGGCAAGAGCTAGTACTAAATAATATTTTACTCCATATTCCTGGCTTCTATTGAAAATAGATAGCATGCAAATTTGTTATTTTAATATATTAATTTATACTTAAAATTAAATATTTTATTTTTCTTATTAAATAATACCATCTCATACATAATAATCAATATTTATACATAAAAGTCTTTCTATACCAATTGTCTTTTCAAGCCATTACAATTTTTTAAATTATATTAAGCTAAATACTAATTAAACTAAACAAAGAGTAAACTGACTTCTAATGCTCATTATCTATATATTTTAATAGAATAAAATAATGTATATCAAAAATTTCAATTAATTAAATAGGCACCTTAAGCCCGGTCACTTACAATTTAAAAATATGTATAATAATTTTAAAGTATCGAATTCCAAAATTAAATAAAAAATAAACGATTCCAAGTATGTCAATTTAAAATGTCAAATAAAATCAATTCCAAATCAATTATATAATATTAAAATAAATTAAAATAATAGAATATAAAATAATTTGAATTATTACTTATTCTTAGTGCTATAAAATATTTTAATTTATCATAAAAAAAATTTTAGGTGCAATATTTACCATTGCAATGTCAAGCATTAAAGTGCCAAATTTAAAAAAAAAACATACTTTTCAGAATATGTAACAATTACCTATTACGTAAAAATTTTAAAAATTTGTATTTATTTTATTGTATTATTCTACACAAAACTTACATCATTGTATAGTAATTCATTGTCTACGTTTTATTAACTCTATTCAACGATGGGATGACAATCCCGCATTTATGCGTAAATTGTCATCCCAAATCCCAAATCTCATTTGAGGAATTACAACTTAAATCCCATTAGGGAAATTGCAAACTATGTAGGTCCACTTGAAATCAATGACGTGTTATATTAGGTACTTACATTTTCCCATATTTTTTAATCTTTCTTTAAAAGCAGCTTCATCGTCGTGACACTTTGTTTTATGTCCTTGTTCGCTATCCAAAGCGGCAATAAATTCTTGGTTCCATCGTAATTCTGCCATAAATTCCTCATTTTGCAAGAAAGTCGCAATACGGTCGTCATCCATTTCCAGGCTGAGGTCAATTCTCGCGTCTGTAGCGGGTGGTATGCGCAAGAACATCGGAGGCAGTGGACCTAGCATCCTAGGAACCCATTTTCTTCTCACTGCCAGGGGGATTGACTCATCATCTGCATTCCTAGGAAATACGAAAAGTATTTATTATACACCAGCTATTGTGCGTCACGTGATACTTGGTGAGCAAGATAAATAACTTTTTAATTTAGAAAATTTAAATAGAATTTTATATACAACTTGGTGGTAGAATTTTGCAACGTCTCAGTCGGGTCTTGATATCACCAACTAAACCAAAAGAAAGAATGATGCAAATAGATTGGTAGAACCCTGAGACATTCGCGTTCAACCCAAACAACTAGAGAAATTCTTAGGCTTTGCATTAATTTTTGCAATTGTTTGCATTAATAACTGTCAAATTTAAATTTACCTATACATTATGGCAGGATTAAGCAATTACTCATTATTATCATACTTAATATTATCAAAATCCTTTTAATGATTTTGCGTAATTTGATAGCATACTAACAATAGAACCCTTCAAAAAGCAGTAGGGCTACTCTTGAAAATCGACTTCAATTTTAAATGAATATTTAATGAATTTTGAAGTATTTCGTACTCTGGACAACTATATTCAATTATTGGATTAGGCGACATTGCCATACGGATTTCGAAATTTTTTGGAATTACTCATTATTGCTTTTATTCGTTATTTTGTTTAAAATGGTATTTAAAATTTCCACTTATAACACTAGCTTGACGTGTAACGATGACATTTATTTCCAATAATTAGGTCGTTACTATACTGTATCAATGCGGGCAATATTGGTTTCAAGAGTACCGTTTTTGACGATATTCGAAACTTATTGTTGTTATCAATATTGGTTTAAGATTTATATTGTTTTCAAGAGTAGGCCTGCAGGTTTCCTTGCTTAGGACACTATTTACTTTAAATTGTGAATCAACAACCCTCGTAACTTTGAAAATATTTTGCACGTACAGAATTCAATGTTTTTAGTATGTGTTACAAAATTAGATTAAAATCAAACATGGAAAAATTATAGTCAAATATTGATCACTAGATTCAAGGTTATATTATTATGCTTTAATTTTTTTTTAAAACGAGGTCGTTGAAACTTGGTGTTATAGGAAATAATGATAAAATTTAATACAATAGTTATATTTATTGTACCTAAATATAATAACTCGAGGATTTTTTATTAAAACCTACACGTATGATGGTCCGTTGTCACCTTTCATGGAAATAAAAGTGACCGAACAAGCGAAAGGACAATCTTTTTTTCAAACATTCGTACTAATAATATATTGAATGCAAAAGTATGCCTGTCTGTTACGTTTCCACGTCTAAGCGACTAGTCCGATTTAGATGAAATCTGGCAACGAGATAGTTGAAGCCCCGGAACTGCTTCTTTATAAAAATCAACTAATATCCCCTCGATAAAAGTTTGTATGAAAGCTTATATTATATACATTACTCTACTTACGGCCGAAGCTTCTAATACAGTTTTAAATATTAAATGTAAAATATTTAAAATACATGTGTATAAAAATATAAAATAACTACTCAATATAATGATGTAGCACATATTTGTATATCACTAAACATTTGTAATAGGTAATCGCTTACATTATATCTATATATATATAAAAATCAATTCCTGTTCGTTAGTCTCGCTAAAACTCGAGAACGGCTGAACCGATTTGGCTAATTTTGGTTTTGAATTAATTTTTGAAATCCAGGGAACCTTCCCTGAACTTCAAAAGGTGAGAAAATATAGAAAAAAAATAAGAGTATTTAAAAAGGCAGAACAACGTTTGCCGAGTCAGCTAGTTAAAATTATACATTAGCTTATTCTTTGAGGCAATTCAATCAATAATATTCAATTAAATATAATTGATTAATAATTGAAAGATTAAAAAATTGAATAAGAGAGACTCTATTATAACAGTTTTGACTAGAGGAATAAGTACGACCAATTAAAACCACAAATGTATGGTGTTAGAGTTATTTTATACAGGCTGTATTGTTGCACAGGAAATACATTTTACACGTTTTACAGTTTAATCTACCGAGACGCACACATGTATGCTTTTAGTAGTTTCAATTGGATTATAGGCTGGTACATAATAATATATTAAATATATCAAAAACTATTATTCATAAAGTGTTTTTAAAGGATGAAGTCATGAGGTAAACTGTACCGTCATGCCACTTTGCTGGGTACAGAAAAGAAATTAAATTGTGGTATTGGTAGGTAATTTGGGATGAAACTGGTGTTTTTAATTATCTGTCTGTCCGCTTGAAAATTCCTCCATCAGGAGAGATATCTGCCTGTTTGCTATCTCATAATAAAAAAAATCGGGCATATAGTTAGTTGGCTCGCATTGCACCACGTGCACCAACGCAAATGTAGAGAAAATTATACGCTTTGATTATTTACCTGTAAATAATCAACTACTTGTCTTAAATTTGTTTTAAGAAAGAACTTAAAGCTATGCTATAGGTTCTGACAAAAAAAAATGGCATATTAAGGATTGTCGATTGATAAAACAGATGTACACAATGCGAATGTGGATAGATGTAGGTATAGGGGGAGACCAAGACTGACGTTCTATGATGAAATTGGTGGGTTGCTGTTCGAAGGTGGTGCCAAGAATCTCCGAAACCGGCGTGTTTGCATGAAGAGTTGTAAATGTGGGAGAAATAAGGCAAGTTTGAAGATATGTATGTAATATATTTGAAGAACTTAATACTTGGAAACAAAGTCTAATAGTGCTAAAATTCGACGTAGCAATACGTGATAATAATGAACGAGACAAAATGAGCGGTAACTTACGCTTACGACCAAACTTGTTATGTATTAGACTGTGAACGTAGATTAAAAACCACGCCGGTTCGCTATAGAGTCATGCACAGTAATTTAAACGTTGAAACACGCTTCCGGTTCAGCACGGTTCACCAGTAGTCGGCTGACAAGATGAGTGCATAATATTAAACAACTACACCTTACACCATGGTTCACCATGGTTCACCAGTTGTCGGCTGACACCTAGCTACACCTTACAGCCCGCTACATTTTTTGCTGAATCCCACGCAAACAACTCTTTCTTCCGGGATAAAAATTATCCTATGTGCTAATCCAGGTCATCTACATACATGTGTGCCGAATTTCATCAAAATCTGTTAAGCTGTTTTGGCGCGATTGAGTAACAAATATTTATTCAAAGGTTGAAATTTTTTGCATTTATTATATTTATATACATAAGATTATAAATTATAATACTAATATTTATTTATTTATTTATTTATTTATTTACTTTATCTTAGGGAAATTAACAGCTAATGTTAAACAATCATGAACTTAAGTCTAGATAATATAAGCTAATAAAAATTTCCACTTTTAAAAAATTAAATGAACTAAGTAGTAAACGAGTTATTTCTTTAAGTTATGATAAATTATTGCTTAGTAAACAATCGCTGTGTATACAATCACATTAATTAAAGAATTCAGTACTCAACAACCTTCTCATATTGTTAGGTTTAGTTTCAAACAAATCGAATCCATGCTTAAAAACTAATTTATTAAAATTGTTACAAGATCTCCAAAGATAGGAGTTTTGGTTATACACTGATCCAGTCAGTTCCAAATTGAAAGTTTTGGTGTAGCGTTTTGACTTAGATGGTATATAAAAATCAAGCCTACTGAGTAAGTATGAAGAATCAACTTGACTAGCGGCTATTTTGAGCAAGTAAATTACATCTGATATTTCACGACGAGCTGATAATGGCAAGAAATGATGTTTTTTACATGATTTATGGTAGTCTTTTATATTAATTTTAAATTTAAAATTCAAATATTTTAAGAACTTCTTTTGTATTTTTTCGATTTCAATTATATGTTTTTTGAATATTGGATTCCATACTTGTGATGCGTATTCAAGTTTACTTCTTACGGAAGCACTATAAAGTATTTTTATGGTTTTAGCATTAGTAAAATCTTTTGAGCATCTCATAATAAACCCAAGTGATTTATAAGCTGCAGAAACTATATTACTAATATGTAAATTATAAGATAACTTTGCATCTAGTGTTATGCCCAAATCTTTGATACTAAACACTCTCTGAAGATCTTCATGTTTCAATGTATAGTTAGCTCGAATTTCATTAACTTTACGGCTGAATGTTATAACAAAACATTTTGATGGATTAAGTTGAAGTTTATTGGTTAGACAGTATTCATTCAATCTTGATAAATCTTCTTGTAAAAGAAGTGTATCATTAATTGTATGGATAGATTTAAAAATTTTCATATCATCTGCAAACATTAAAAAATTTGAATGTTGGAAACAAGAATCGATGTCATATATAAATAGTATAAATAATAACGGTCCAAGTAGAGATCCTTGAGGAACTCCACTAGGAACTAGTACCCAACTCGAAATATAGTTGTTAATAACTACTGCTTGGGATCTATTTAGAATATACGATGTTAGCCACCTATACAAATTACCACAAATACCAATTTTAGATAGTTTGTTAAGTAATAAGCAGTGATCTATTCTATCAAAAGCTTTACTATAATCAGTGTAGACTACATCAGTTTGAAAACCCGCGTTCATACCTTTTACCAAAATGTCCTGAAAAATCATGAAAAATATGGATTGTAGCTATAGCCAAAACCGACAACTTAACGTACTCGTCTAGATACAGACATGTTATTAGTTGTTACATCTCCAACAGACTCTAGGCAGCTATTACATTTTTTTGATAGAAATATAATTTTACATTAACATTTTTGCTTAACTGAGAATCGAACCTAAACATTATATGCCTGAAAAAACACTCGACCATTCTGTTATTTAGCCATTTAGATAACATTTATTTTTAATCGCGTGATAATGGTTGAGCCAGTGAAAGGTTAGTAAGTTGTCACGATAATCCACGTGTTATTAATTTTGCACTTTAATTACTAACATTTTTTGTAGACATGTTCATCGATTTCATGATTATATAATCTTGAGTGTTAATTATTCCTCAGTATTGCAATGGGTATTTATACATAGTATTAGTACATACATACATATCTTCACGCCAAATCTCTTACGGTGTAGGCAGAGAGAATTGAGTGCCATATGTCACGGTCCAGACAGACTTGCTTCCTGCACATTCATGACAAATATTAATATTTAAATACGTAGGTTTCGTTCTTTAGGCCTTTCTCTAAAACCGAACGGTCCAGCAATCTACTTAATTTTAGACAGAACAGGATAATTTAGAAAAATCATCTTAGAAGAAAAATTACAAACGGCTCATTAAATTCTGGTTTTCTTACAAAATGACTCATTTTTTTCGTTTCAAAAACAAATTGTCACATAATTAAAAAACAAAATGTCTAGTAGCTATTGCCACCTCTGTCTCTTCAGCTATATTCTAAGGGAGAATTTAGATCAATATATTAAGAGAAAAGCCCTTAGAAGGTAGGTAGACAGGATATTTTTCGAAAAGTTGTTTTCAGAAGCGACTAGACATGTGCATAGCGTTATTTGAATTATAATTTAAATTTAGATTTTTTTTATAGCTTAGGATAGCAAATAAGCAGATGGATGTTCTAATGGAAAAAATAATCATCTATGGACACCAAAGGTGTTAACGGTGCATTGCTATAAATGCAGCAAGGACGTATTGGACGTATAGGACACCAACTAGCACAAGGCTATTACGGGAGAAATGGGTAAGGTAACATGCTGCCAACCGAACTCTATTGCCTAGCTGACATGATGGCTAATGGCTTTCAAGTTGTAGCCTTACATGGAGGCAGATAGCTTATAGAGCAAGAGAGTTCCTAACTAACTCTGAGATAATCTATGTATTTACGGATAGATAACTTTTTGGCATTTCTAAGAATTTTTTTATTTATAAGAAATATATTAACAAAGTGGCTTGATATGTGTAAAATGCTAATTAATTTATATTAGATGTTTGGTATTTATTTAGTGTATCTATTTGTTCGTTCGTTCGTTCGTTAAAAATTAAATTTCTTAACAGCTCTAACAAGCCCTAACAAACCATAAGCCTTATGGTGTTTCGACATAAGCCATATGGTGTTTCTACAATAAATATGAAGACAGAGATTCTTCATCTATTAAGGTAATCAAACTCTCATTAAATTTCCTATAATTATGTTACCACTCTACAATATTCAATACTCAAATGAATACAAATCATAGAAAGTTTTAATTATTCGTTCGGTCATCTAATCGTTCCTTTAAATTGACTGTATTATTAAAATAACTTTAAAACCCTAAGTAGTTTTTATATTATTTACATATTCATCAATTATTTCAAAGAGAATAGAATCTGTTGTTGGTAATTTAAAAAACAATTTATATCTATGTTAATTTTAATTTGGATGTTATGATACCTTGTACGGATGGTAGGAAAGTTTGTTAGTCAATCACGCCAAAACTATAAAACGGTTTTGGATGAAATTCGGCACATAGTTGATGACCTGGAATAGGATATAGGATATTGTTATACCGGTAAGATAAGTTGTTCCTGTCGGAATCATGAAAAACTTTTATAATGCAACGGGATTCATGGTACAGCTAGTTGCAAATAAGTTTTCATTCAATTTTCTCCAATATATTTGGAGTTATTTGTTATTTTTTTTGTTTCCCCTGTGTTGGTCCGGGCTCCTTAGAATAGAACAACTGCCGTTCTGCCAGGCAGGTCGTAAAAAGCAACTGATTAGCTATAAATGTCACTGCCATCGTGACTACCTACTAGGTGGTAGAGTTTGGTTCGGTGGGGAATAGACATATCCCCGAGAAATAAATGAAGATATAAAACGATAGCGTATTATTGAAAATCCTAAAAAATCCCGTCGATCTTCGGGTGTTACAAGTTGGTTACCAACTTGTAACACTCGTCCGGCGATCTATCAGCCGGCCGTGTTACTCCACCAATCGTACCGCCCTTTTGCTAGGGGGTTTTTCTTTGACTCGCTTGGCTGCTCGAGGACCCGAAGATCGACGGGATTTTTTAGGATTTTCAATAATACGCTATCGTTTTATATCTTCATTTATTTCTCGGGGATACGTCTATTCCCCACCGAATCAAAAGGAACAACCCGCAACCTCTCGCCCGGGTATTTGGTATCACCGCCTTACCTATTACTGTCGCAATAAAGTCAATGATTGTCATTGTCATGTTCATTGCCTGCCATGTAACATCGTCATTCCCGAAACTTGGATAAACAACGCATCATTAACATCTTTGGAGTTTTTAGACTCTGGTTTCTCTTTTCATCAGGAGAGCCATCTGTTTGTTTGTTATCCAATGTTATAAAAAAGCTCTGCTGCTAGAAAACTAAATATTGCGTTACTTTGTAATCTCTGGTGTATCTAATTGAGGAAAGTCTCTAGGCCATGACGAAAATCTAACGTGAGTTCGCTACATTGTGACAAGTTGACAAGTTCACTGTGATTTCTTATATTTTTTTTGTAAGGAATGGAATACAAATAAACGATTCTTTGAAGTGCTTGTTTGTTATATATATATATATATATATATATATATATATATATATATATATATATATATATATATAGAAAAAAAATAATCATATCGCCTATGTAGGTACCACAAGGCAGATACGCAATTAGTGCGTGCAATATTCCAGACTAGCCAATTTTATTAGTCTTAATACTGTTACGAATAATCTAGAAACGTGTAGAGATGGAACGCTGCAGAGATCTATAAATAAAAGAAAGAGATAGCTACTCCTATTGACAAATAAATAGTTGATATAAGCTATACCATAATGAACTTTGTGGTATAGAGCATAAGGTTGAAAGTAACGTGTACTAGGATTGATGAGTCATTGATTTAGATTTTTCTGGATCCAGGTAGAACTTTACCCTGGGTATAAATAGAGATATGTTGACAAATACAAGTCAGTTTTTATCAAGCGATCGAGAGCGGTACTTGAAGTGATCCGTGCGAAGTGAGAAGTGTTTTATTGTTTAGTCAGTGATAGTACAATGAGTGACTAGTGTGTAAAATGTATTTTAGTATTACGTTGTGTTGTGTTGTGTATTTGTATTGTAAATACACGGATATAAGTGGCGTTTTCTTACAATTACGAACCCGAGTACGTAACAATACTCTTAACATCGTTGATTAATCTCACCCAATATTAGTGATTACCTCCATAAATTCCTATATGGTTGAGGAACCGGTTATGACACTGTACCAATGGTAGCCATTAAATGTCAAAAATTTATATAAAAATTAATCTATATGCATACAATATATTTACTGATAAATTTGATTTATTTAAGTGAGGAAGTTAGAAAATTTTATAAAAAAATTAAAATTATACTTTTTTGTACACTAAGTAAAATTTCAAGTGGCCAAAATCGGTAATTTACTATATGTGTATTCAAGGTCTGATAGCTTTTTTCAGGTAGGTCCATTGTTGTGCGGGGCTATAAGTATTTTGAGAATAGCATTTCCAGATATTGAGATGGTAACATGGAATTCTAAATATCAAGTTAGCGACGAGAATCTATCTGAGCAAATTCCCCGATCATTTACGTTGCTGAATGCAAGAAGAGCACCCAGCAATACTAATTAAGTATGTCACGATGAATAAAATTAGAACTGAACAATAATGTCAAATCAAATAAATAAATATTGCTAGACAATCTCTTAATTACATCAAAGTAGTATTTCACATAAACTTTCATCTCCTGTTTCAACCCTTAAGAGGTTTATTTTAAAGAAAAATAGCCTATGTTCAACTGACTCCGAATGTTCAACTATCTTCTTGCCAAATTACATCCAAATCGGTTCAGTGGTTTAATCGGGATAGCATAACAGACAGACAGACTTTCCAATTTATAATATTAGTATCATTGATGTAAAAAACCCAAGATGCACGTCTCGGACCAAACTGGCACTCAAAGCTGTCGCTAATTACACATAAGTACCTAGTTAGAAATATGGCAAAACATATAATTTTATAATTCCAACCTTAAGCGCAAGATTTAGTTGTTTTTACAAAGTAATGTACTTACAAAAAGTAATAAAATTGACAGTGTCGCGATTCTATTTGAAATGAGCGCACAATTTTAAATTGTGCGCTCTTTTTTAGAGGATGGTTTTGAGATACTAATCGTGTATGGGGTTTTTATATCAATGATTAGTATTGATAAATTCCCAGGACACATAATAATAATAATAATAATAATAATTTATTTTCTTTTCACAAAAGAAAACTTAAGACCTAGTCACATAAACATACAGAGGTTATTTTTTAGTGAGAGACTGGTGCCTAACTTAAGTACAATGTACCTGAATTATAGGTCACCAGGCCCGCCCTAACGAAACTGGTACATGTAATATATGAACATTCACAAGTCTATACGTATCCTTAACTACAAAAAATAATATAAAATTGAAAAATTGGTGCTATAGACAACATGTTCAAGAATATACAAATTATGTTAAGTAGCCTGAGTTTTTTGTGAGTTGTTTGTGTTTGTGTAGCCTGAGTTTATATGTGTGTACGTGTGAATGTATACGGCGTACGTGTGTGTATGTGAGTGGGTAAATGTGTGTATTTATGTGTGTACTTGTGAGCGTGTGGGTATTTGATTATAAGGGTGGAACCATCAATTTCTCTGTTTCTTCATAATCTAGAGATATTATCCATTTCTTAACTACGGATTTGCATTTGCCTGATGTCAGGGAATAAACAACAAGAAGGGAGTTAATTTTATTATATAAAAAGCTACCTAAGAAGCAATAGTGCTTATGTGCCAGTTTAGATGAGAAGATCTCTATGTTACATATGGTACCTTTTCTTTTTTTATCTGCATTTAAGTTCGGTGCGTATGGTAACTCTATATGTTTCTTGACTTGGAGGACGAAAGTTTGCCTGACAGTGAGAACATCCCATATATTGTACAAATCAGTTGTAGGAAATCGATAAGGAAGAAAAGCAGCGACTTTTAGTAGTAGAGTTTAGTTAGTCGAGTTCAACAAGATTAGTTTTAGCAGCACCACCCCAAGATATGATGCAATAGCTTATTATAGAGTGACATAGCGCATAGTATACAGTTTTAGGGGTAGCTCGATCTCCTATATGTCTTAATAATTTAAAAATATAAGTTAACTTTCTTATTCTGTTAGTAATATTATGTATGTGGGGTTTAAATGTAAGGGTATCGTCAATAATAACTCCTAGGTATTTTATTTTATCGACTCTTCCTATTGTAGGACCAGAACATGTGAAATTACAAGGTTGTGGATTAACATGTGCAACTAATTTGTTTAATTGTGGTAAATTTGCTTTATTTTTGTTAGTAAAAACGATGTGTTTAGTTTTATTTGCATTTAATGTCAGCAAGTTAGTATTCAGCCACGAACAGATTACATTTAATCCTTGCTAAGCATAGTTAAATAAAGAGTCCCAACTATCAGCAGTAAACAAGAGTGCCGTATCGTCGGTGAATACAAATATTTGTCCACGTGTGAGTGTAAGCTTGCATATATCATTAATATATAGTAGAAATAAGGTGGGACCGATTATACTGCCTTGAGGAATACCATAAGATATTGCTTGCTTATCACTCACCCAATCACCTATTTTAACTTGCTGATATCGATTTGTGAGATAATCCTCAAAAGGTGAAAGAGTTATGCCTCTCGCTCCACTCCTATCTAATTTATTCAGCAGAAGAGGTATAGAAACTGTATCAAAGGCTTTGGTAAGATCTAAAAAGATAGCGAGTGTTTTTTTCTTATCATCCAGTGCTCTAATTATATGATCAGTTAATTCTAATACCGCATCATTAGTTGATTTACCAGCGCGAAAACCGAATTGTTGGGGACAAAGTATATTATTAGACTCCAAGAATGACACCAATCGCTTATTCATCAATTTTTCCAGTATTTTTGATAATGCTGGCTGACATAAATCAGACTTACGAAGATGTAGGAAATGAGAAGTCGATTGCTGTAGTTTTACTGTCTTAAAAAATTATGTACTTATTCTGAATTTGTTTTCAAAAGTAAGGGTTCCGCTTATTAGATCCTTTTATCACTGCTTGCATACGTAGTTTTAACTAACAAACAAATAAAAACAAATGAACATATTCTCAAAAAAGCTTCTAAGGATTTTGATTTTCTTTACTGTTGCGAAAAAAGCGCCTAACTCAATCATCTTTCATGTTTCAGAACAGTGCTATGTCATCTAGATATTAACTTAAAAATCATAGAATAAACATCGATAAACATAGATATTTTAAACATACATATTATGTTTCTCATATGATCAAACTAAGCAAAATATTTATGTTTTTTAAAAGCATTGTTGTATTCCTCAATGTCTTTTTGGTGTAGAGGTTAAACAAACAGTTTAATCTCTGGCTGTAGATTATGAGACCTCGGGTTCGAATACTAGTCCGTTTAGGATGCGTAACGTGAATAAAATTTGTCGACTTGTTTCCTAGTTAATAAAACAGTTCTACTTGTGTTATATAGCTAATTTTGTTGTCCACATGATTCGACATAAGACGTTAAAATTTGGGATGACAGTAACGTTTTTATGTCATTATTCAGTGGTCATTTTGCTGCCAATGGGAAACGAATTCCTCATGACATGCTTGTAAGGGTAAACGAGAAATTAGTCGACATTCACATTCTCTTCTTTCCAGTGCGACATATCTTGCGTTGCATGTCCTAAATGAACAAGCCTTGTAAAATTTGTTATTAGTTTTATTTCTATCTACAAATTTAAACTAGTTCAAAGTCTGATGTTACATGATAACGCTGTTTGTCCTGATTATCACACTTTATTAGCGACGGTTACTATAAATGTGACAAATCCGACTATGAGAATTACTAGGTATTCTAACCAACCGTTAAACCGGCGGACTGATGTATATTTGAGTGACAAATCTCTTTTGGTTTACTCTGCTTATTTCGGAAGGGTGACAGGGTGAATGTTGTATTTATATATTACCGAAAATTAACTCACGATATTTACTGTTGATGACACCATCCATTGGTTATTTATTTTGCGATATAACACAAATAATAAATGGCATAACATCTATTCTATAAGTACATATAATAAAATCGTAGGAAAGTGAAAACTGTATATTGAATATATTTTTTAAAGTTTTTAAAATGTTTGTCTGTATGTATGTCCGGGTTAAACTCAAAAAGTACTGCATGGATTTACTTCAAATTTTGCATCAATATTACTTACAGGTCGGGTCAACATCTAGGCTACATATTATCACGCTATCACCTACGGGGGAGGTGCTGTGCGGAGTAAACGAAGTCCGCGCGGACGAAGTCGCTGGCAACAGCTAGTTTATTAATAACTAGCTGTTGCCTGCGACTTCGTATATGTAGCCTATATGTCTATAATATGTAGTTATATTTTGACCCGACCTGTTAGTAATATTCATGCAAAATTTGAAGTAAATCCATGCAGTACTTTTTGTGTTTACCCGGGACATACATACAGACAAATAGACAAAAATTCTAAAAACCATATTCTTGGCTTCGATCTCGATTGTAGATCACGCCCCAAGTATTCTTTAAAAAAATATTTAATGTACAGTTTTGACTTTCCTACGATTTTATTATATGTGTAGAAGATAATAATTAATAATAATAAAGTCACTACTACGAATCCCAAGTCAGAGTGTAGAACAAATTTACAAGTTCTTTTTTACTAAAAAAATATTAACGACTGGGTAGCTTAACGATCTGAGCAATGAGAACAATAAATATATTTTAAAATGAATAATTATTGCCGATAGAAAATATGTCAAATCAATAAAATTAACGAGACCTTAAGAAAACTTAATTAAATAATGGACTTAGTAAACACTTACACAAGAGCTGTTGTGTCATTGTCCTCTTCATTCTCAGCTCGAGACGTTATGCGCCGTTCTTTACGTCGTGAAGGTGATGTGGCCAGCTCTACTCTTTCCATTTCAAGACGTAACCTCTCGTTTTGATTGTCTGTACTCATAGCTAATAGTTGGTCTATCGTCGCATCCACAGCCCCTTGATTAGCTCGAAGAACAGCCTCAATAACATCGTCATCCATATCCGGAAACATAGTTTTGAAATCTGTCATCGCCTGGGTGAACTCCAACTGCATCGTAGACGCCATCGCATTGGGATCCTATATTACACGATTTACAACGTCACGAGCGTGATACAGTCGCCGGTACAGCTGATATCTGACGTAAAAGTGCCGCAGTGTTGGATAAGGCCTCTGCCGTGTAGGCATCAGCCATCCTCGCGGCGCACTGGACAATGCGGTGACCGCCTTGTCCTCACACTTCTAATTAGCAGTTTGTTATAATAATTTCTGTATTGAAATGTACGAGCGATACCATGATGTGCAATTTTCACTTTCGGTGTTTCAGGTGCGCAATGCGCTTGCGTGATCACAAAGGAATCGCGGGGAGGTGAAGTCGTCGATATAAATAGAGAACGCGTGATATGGCGACGCGACGGCGCGCGATGCTTGTACGCTCTTAGGGTTCGCCCATACCCTCTCTTGTTTTGATTGTTTTTATTTCTCCCTTGTATCACTATGTTTCGTTTAGTTCAAAAGGGAGGGCCTTTCTTCTTATTTCAAAGTCTAAAAAGGATTTTGTTTATTTTTTGCTTTTATTTATTTGTTGAAGTTTTATGTTTATGTTTTACAACGTAAGATAACTGTAAAAATAATTTTCTATTATTAAGTTATTAGGGTTCGATTTCCGATAGGCATAACCGTTTATGTGGTGAATATAGACGTTTATGTGTCTGGGTCTAGGTATTTTTTAATATTTATTTATTAGCACCTATCGTAAACAAGAATAACTTCCATTTCTTAGGTAAGTAGGTAATACCTAAATGTATTTTGGCGAAAGATGGGCGAAAGCGACATTCGTATAACCTGTCAACAGATATTTAGGTATCAAGTATTATTCTATTAAGTTTGAATAAGCAAATTAAAATAACCTTATGGTTACTTAGTTATTTCTTCGCAAGTTTTAACAACATGTTTAGCCGACTCCGGTGAAATCAAAAGTGATTCCATCTTGTAGGTAAATATCGACAGCCAGCCTTAGTCATCGAGGCCCTTTTTAGCATTAGCGCCCCCTATAGATAGGGCGCCCTGGGCAACCACATAACCTAAACTACTCGGAAAATTATAAGTTAGATGGCCAAAAGATTATTACTGGTTTTAAGATAAGTGTCATCATACTAAATGTAATATTGCGTCTAGTAGAGTACATAAAGTCATAAGTAAAAAAAATGAATACCTACTGTGTTGGGTACAAAATGAAAGTTTTTATATGGTTGTTTCATACTTAAGAAAGCGCATGAAGTTGGGTTTTAATTTTTGTACTTATATTTTTGTATTTTTTATAAGTGATCATAAAGTTATTTTAGGTTCATAAAGGTATTTACGAGGGCTGATTGATAATTATATGAAACGACAAAGAAAAACTTTAATAATCTCTTTAAAATAACTTTATTTTTCAACGTAGTTTCCTTCTACCTCGATACATTACGTCCAGCGTTTCTTCAATGCCGTTACATTAGTATGACAAAATGTTTTGTCTAACTCCACAAAATACTCGTCTACGAGGAAAATGACTTCATCATTTGATGAAAATGGCCACCTTGCGGCGTAGGGATGTGACGACCCCATCGCTGGAATAATTTTTGTGGTGGTGGTGGAATAATTTTTGTGACAAAAATTATTTAACACCGGTGCAGTCAGTCAACCAAATTAGTGGTAGTGCCATACTGCATTTGCAACTGAATAGGCCGGCACGCCCGGGGAGATACCACTCTCTCACTTGACACCGACGTAAAGTAGCAGCCCTGCTGCTGCGTTTCGTTTGGTTTGTGAGAGTCCCGGAGGCCTAACCCCCCCCCCCCCCGCACACTATGAATGCGCAATCAAAAGAGAATCTACCCCAGGGGGGACCGTTAGTACGGTTTCCGTCGCGGCCGCTTAGCTGGTGACCTTCTAGTATACCTAACTCATCGATGGGCGGAAGCAGTTGAGTCCAAGGGGGAGGCATTGGCAGTTAGTTTGGACATAGCGAAGGCCTTTGATCGTGTATAGCACAAAGCGCTTCTCGCGAAGTTGCCTTCCTATGGGCTTCCTGAGAAATTATGCGAGTGGATCACCAGTTTTTTGGCTGACAGGAGCATCAAGGTCGTTGTCGACGGTGCGTGCTCCGACCTTAAATCTGTCAATGCTGGTGTTCCCCAAGGCTGCGTGCTATCACCGACACTGTTCCTTCTGCATATCAATGATATGATGCGAATTAGCAACATACATTGCTATGCGGATGACAGTACTGGTGATGCTACATACTCCGGCCGAAGCAGTATTTCTCGGAAACACGTCGAAGAGTGCCGAAACAAGCTTGGGTCTGAAGTCGAGAATCGACTTACCGATGTCTCGGAATGGGGTCGCCAAAACCTAGTTATTTTAACCCCAAGAAGACACAGCTTTGCGTGTTCACCGCAAAAAAGACGCCCTTTGTCGTATCACCTCGATTTGGAGATACTCTCCTGACAGCCTCAGCTAGTGTCGGAATCCTGGGAGTTGACATATCGAATTACGTTCAGTTTCGCGGTCATTTGGAAGGCAAGGATAAACTAGCCTCCAAAAAGCTCGGTGTGCTCAGCAGAGCGAAACAGTACTTTTTGCCGGTCCATCGCCTTCAACTTTATAAGGCACAGGTTCGGCCTCACATAAAGTACTGTTCGCATCTCTGGGCCGGAGCTCCTCAGTACCAGCTTCTTCCTCTTGATCGCATACAGCGTAGAGCGGTTCGAATCGTTGACGAGCAGGCTATTTCGGAACAGCTCGACTCTTTGGCATTACGCAGAGATGTAGGTTCACTCTGCGTCTTCTATCGTCTTTATCATGGGGAGTGCTCCGACGAGTTGTTTGGAATAATTCCTGCCGCCGAATTCCACCATCGGACATCGCGTCAAAATTCAAAGTTCCATCCTCACCATCTCGATGTCTGGATAGCAACGCACCATTAACATATTTGGTGTCTATAGGCGATGGTTGACTCTTTCTATTAGGAGACCCATCTGCTTGTTTGCTATCTTGTGATATAAAAAAAAATTAAGTTATCATTCTTGGATAAGTAATCGTGGATGTTTTAGTTTGCACCTCTGTTTTACCTAAGGAGACACGGATGTGACATATTTCACATGTATCACGGACAATCTGTTATAACCGTCTGGATCGGAATATTTGCGCCCGAGAATTATCGCGCGGCGCGAACGGCGAATAGTCCAGCAACTAAAACTAACATATAGGAATGTACTAAGTATGCCACGCGAGGCGGTACGTAATGTAGAGCGTACCTATGTCCGTACCTATGTACATAGTTGTGAATTGTGTTTATCACTTTGGCCTTTTATACGTGTTGATTAACGTGTATGTAATATTTTTTACAATAAAATATAACATGTAGCGTAGGTACAAAATGTTTGGGGACTTGAAACCAATTTTACGCAGCACTTGATCAATTTGACCGATATATTAGTCTTAATCTCTGCCGATATTTACGGTTTACACTATTTTTAATTTTTAAACACCATATGGTATATTAGCTTTTTACTACCCGTGGTGATCCGGTTTCTCTCTGTAGAATAGACGTTCTGCCATTCACCAGGCAGTTCGTAAAACGCAAAATAATTAACCATGTATTAGTCATCGCCATTGTGACTACTACATGGTAAAGTTCTGCAACGTCTTGCCCGGGACTTGTACTACATGGGGCACACTAAAAGTTTTGCACTTCTAGCTAATCGGAACTATTTGAATTTCGAATGTTATATTTTTATGACGTTGCAACCTTCTTAGTAATAAAAAAAACAATTGGCCGGAAATGATTTGTCAATTATTTTTATCACACATCAAAGTTCTACGTACGCAACGAAAATGGAATTAAGTCGAAAATATTTTAGAGCGATGATTTTTTATGTTTTAAAAGTTCTCTTTCTTCGCAAGACTGTGCCGCTCGTCTTCAAAATGCTTTTGGGAGAGAAGCACCTTGTTTGAGCACCGTTAGGCGATTGTTTGCTGAATTTAAAGAGGTCGAGTTTCTTTACATGACGAATATAATGTGGCTACTGTTAAGCGGTTAATTGAAGAAAACCCCCGGATTACCTATGACACAATTCGAGGACTATTGGGGATTGGTATGAGCCAAATTTAGAAAATTTTACACGAAGAATTGAAAGTTTGGAAACTTTGTTGTCGTTGGATCCCTCATGAACTAACAGCGGAGCAGAAGCGGGCTCGCCTGGAATGGTGCTCACAGATGCTACTGAAGTACGACTACGGACATTCTAATGCTGTTTATGACATTTTCACAGGAGACGAAACGTGGATTTATTGTTTTGAACCCGAAAAAAACAGCAACCTTGTGAATGTGTGTTTGAAAATGAGAACAGGCCAACAAAAGTGCGACAGGCGATAAACGTTGGTAAAAAAATGATCGCGTTTTTTTCTCAGTTACGGATCCCATCTGTACAATTCCACTTGAAGATCAAAAGAGTATTAATGCCGAGTGGTATTCTACCATTTGTTTACCCAGGGTGTTAGAAAAAGTTCGCGAAAGACGACCCAAAAGCCGTATTCTCCTACACCATGATAATGCTTCTTCACACACGGCCAACAAAACAAAGTCATTTTTAGCTTCCGAAAAAGTACATCTAGTCACACATCCTGCGCATAGCCCCAACGTAGCACCCTGTGATTTTTGTATTTTCCCTAAAATCAAAGATTTGATGAGAGGTTTTACTTTTACCAACTCCGAAGAGGCAGTGATAGCGCTCAATCAGCACGTAGAAAACATGCCTTCAAATCTGTGGTCCTCCTGTTTTAAAAAATGGTTCGATCGCATGAAAAAATGTTTAAAATGTAAAAGAGATTATTTTGAAAAAGCGATAAACATAATATTTTGGTTATAACATGTTGTTTTTTTAAGTTACGCAAAACTTATAGTGTGACCTACGTATTCGGCTTGCCTATTCTTACCTTAATTGCGCCAATGCTTATCACTGTCGTATCTGGGACACGACAGTGACAACATTAACACAACCGATTGGCTATTCGTATACTACGATCATGATTACTAGGTGGTAGAGTTCTGCAACGTTCGCCCGGGTATACGGTACCATCGCTTATCTTATTCCTGCTATAATAGCGTTCACGCTTGTCATTGTCGTGTTTCGGTTTGTAGGGTAAGGTAGCCAGTAGAATTATGCATCCCGCCTACCGGAACCATTAATATATTTGGTGTCTATAGACAATGGTTGTCTCTTTTCATAAGGATAGCCATCTCCTTTTCTATCTTATGATAATATAAAAATAGATGATATTTTTTGCCTGTTCCTGATCCTGCAAATCTTCAAAAAATGAAAAGTATTTGAATGCCTGTGTAGCTTAAAATGTTAGACGGGTTTTGAGAAGCAAGGCGTTGTTAGTTTTGAACTCAGACCTGTCTTGGTGTCCATATTGATCCGGGCTATCTATAAGCAGCAGACTATTCCTTGCTAGCAGATAGCCCCTAAGAGGCGAGTGAAGACGAAATGTTTTAAGTCAGTGCCGTAGTGTGCCTTGGCGGGGCCCCGTATAAAAATTTGGTCGGGGCCCCCATGAAGGGTAGAGGTTTCTCACAAAAAAAGTTTGCATAAAATTAAAAGAAATATTTATTTATCATAATCTGTTACTTTTTCCAAAACTTTTAGAAACAACTCAAATTAAATATACACTCCCCTGCTTTTTTTTGAAGAAAAAGAAATCGTTTTTTGACTTTTGCCATTTGGGAAGTTTTGATTAATTTTTGCTTACGCACGTGGGGGCCCCATGACCCGGGTGCCCGTTTACAGGGGGATACGGCAGATACAGAGGTAGATACGCCCCTGTTTTAAGTGTCAACGTGAATATTGAATGGTAGACCTCACAAACTGGAACGACTCACCCATATTGGTGCCACTGCCTGACATATTTTTTCCACGACAATGTCTGTGCTTTTTGCTTTTTTATATGATTAAATAGCAAACAAGCTGATGGCTCTCCTAATGAAAGAAGGAACCATCACCTATAGACACCACAGATGTAAATGGTGCGTTGCTATCCATTTGGTGGGATGCAAAAGTCTACCGTCTACATTACCCTTCAAACCGGAACACTACAATGACAAGCATGTACGCTATTGTGGCAGGAATAAGTAAAGCGGTGGTACCATATACTCGGGAGAGACGTTACAGAACTTTACCACTTCACGACGATAGTGACATGTATAGCCAATCGTTCGCCTTTTACAACTTGCCTGACGGAACGGCAAGTGGTTTATTCTTCAAAGGGAACCTAGAACAACAAGGGGTTGACGCCCGGAAGACTCCTCAGCTTGGGTCCTTATCTCGTAAAAGAAAATCAACGTCTAGTACCTAATACGTGCGGAAAGGATAAAAATGACAAGGCCATAGTGAGCTAATCGTATGATTTTATTTATTAGCTGTTGCTCACGACTTGCTCCGCGCAGACTTCATTTACTCCGCACAGCTCCTTCCCCGTAGGTGATAGCGTGGTAATATGTAGCCTACACGTTGACCCGACCTATTAGTACTATTCATGCAAAATTTTAAGTAAATCCATACAGTACTCTTTGAGTTTACCCCGGACATACATACAGACAAACAGACAAACAGACAACAATTGTAAAAACTATATTTTTGGCTTTGATATCGATTGTAGATCACGCCCCAAGTATTTTAAAAAAAAAATATCCAATGTACAGTTTTGACTTTCCTACGATTTTATTATTATATGTATAGATTACACAGTACATTAAAAAGCATTCTGGAACTCTAATCTCTATACTAGGACAGCCCGTGTTATAGAGGTTAGATCCTTCCCTAAGGCTCAACAGTTTTAACAACTAATTTCTAAGTACATAAGTAATCTCACATAGATTTAATCCACATGCATGCTTAGTAAAGCACGTAGCGGGTCGCTAGTATTTATATAATACTAGCTGACCTGGCAAACGTTGCTTTCTGCCCTTTTAACTACTCTTTTTTTTCTATATTCTCTCACCTTTTAAATCTTCTCTGGACTTCAACAATTAATTAAAAACCCAAATTAGCTAAATCGGTTCAGCCGTTCTCGAGTTTTAGCGAGACTAACGAACAGCAATTAATTTCTATATATATATATATATATATATATATATATATATATATATATATATATATATATATATATATATATATATAAAAATATAGAACGACTTAATAAATTTGATAGATACGGAGCTAGAAATTGATAGTTTCTTGAAAAATGTCTTTTTAAAAGTGGGTATGGGATATCTAATTGTTCTTTTTGTGTCGATGAAAGAAATGTATGGTTTTCCATCAAGTAGTGGAGAATACATTTGAATATGAAAAGCTTCCTAACACTTAATACATTAGTCATTTCGTAAACTTTTGTAGGCGTACGAATTGGCAAAAACACAATTGTTTTTAAAAGTGATCTTTTTCATCGCCTATAGACACCAAAGATGGTAATGGTGCGTTGCTATCTTGTGGCTAGGTCTAATGCCACATGCATTAGTTTACCGGCTACCTTACCCTCCAAACCGGAACACGACAGTGACCAGTACTGACGCTTTTGCGGCAGGAATAGGTAAGGCGGTGGTACCAGACCCGGTCGAGCCAATGCAGAACCTAGTAGTCACGATGGTAGTGACGCGCATAGCCACTCAGTCGCCTTTTACGACCTGCTTGGCAGAACGGCAGTTGGCCTATTCTTCAAAGGAACCCGGGACCAACACGGGGGATCTCTGCGTTCTTTCTAGGTCTAATACCTAAATGCGTTTTTGATGCACCACCCCAGGCTGTAATACAATCATATATCAAATTTTGAGCTAATGCTTTATAAATAGTTATTAACAATTGATGATTTGCAAAATTTCGTAGGTGTTTAAATAAGGGTATTAATATTCTTGCTAGAGTAATGCGTTATTATTCTATGCGCCCAAGTCAACCTGTCATTTATTGTAACCCACAAATATCTTAGTTTGTCTACTTGAGAAATGAGTTAGATGTTTACAACTAGAATGGCTTACAGTGTTTGAGTTGTTGCCCTTGCAGGGATATGTTTGCATTCGTAGTGCATAATTTTCATTTGGTTCAAAATTAAAACGCATATATTTGGTTTTACTTATATTTAAAGATAAACGATTATCCTCAAGCCATGTAGCTAGGCTAATCAAACCTGCTTCAGCCGATTCAAAAATTTTACTTCAAGAAGATCCATAAAAAAGTGCAACTGTATCATCAGCAAACATAAGCAGGTGAGCCTTGCTTATTTTTATTTTGCAAAGGTCATTAAGATATATCAGGAAGAGCGTAGGTCCTAACGTACTTCCTTGAGGAACACCAAATGAGCACAACGATTGCTAAATGGTTGTGTTGCAAAAACTGTTGCTAAAATAAAATAATAAAGTGGCAACGACTGCCATTAATATACAAGGCTATTATTTGTCTTGTAATAACTAAAAAATTACGATAACCGTGATTGCGAGTTACGTGATAACCCCCCAAGCAGCAATCAAGCATGTTTAATACCCATAAAGCAGCTCATATAGAACTTAAAGTTCTATTGCAGCCGTACAATGGTGTAAAAAGATGCTTTTATCGGTATAAGAGACCTTTATGAGTTTTTATACAGCCTAATGCTGTACAAGGCCTTTCTTAGAGTTCCGCGTAAGCTTCAGGCGTTATATCTGAATATTAATACACTACTGTACAGCTTTAAGCAATTTGTAACTCATTAGGCTGATTTTAATCCTTAAAGCTGTACATTAGCTGTATTTTGTTTAGCACGGGAATTTATTACAGCTTTAAGTGTTATTATAGTATCACTCAACGCTTGTTTCTGTAAAATGGGACATGCAATCACCGTTCTACAGCTAATATTTATGGCGTAATTGTAGACTGTTATGCAGCCAATGGTGTTAAAAAATCTGCATATACAGCTATTGTACAGCTCAAGGCTGTATTACTGAGAAAATTATTGTTTGCTGTTTTTATATCTGCATAGTTGATATCATGTGGAAAAAATCAAGAGGAATATTGAAAAGGAATATTTAAATATTATAAATTACCAACCAAGTAATCGTGATGAAGATAAAGCTGAAAAATTACTAATTCAGGTAAACCTACAATCGTCATTTTTATTAATGTTCAAGGAAAAGGGTTCCGTAACAAAAACATTAAAAAGTGATTGTAGGTTATCTGATTTATTATTTTTTAGGCTTATCTTCTTCATTAAGGTTATTTGGTTGGTAATTTACAATAACTGATTTTTTTTAATGTCATAAGATAGCAAACAAGCAGATCGGTCTCCTGATGAAAAGAATCAACCATCGCCTACAGACAGCAAAAATGTTAATGGTGCGTTGCTCTCTTGTGGCAAGGTCTAATGCCCAATGCATAAGTTTACCGGCCACCTTACCCTCCAAACTGGAACATGACAGTGACTAGCACTGACGCTTTGCAGCAGGAATAGATAAGGCGGTGGTACCAGACCCGGTCGAGCCAATGCAGAGCTCTATCACCTAGTAACCACGATGGAAGTGACTCGCATAGCCCATCGGTTGTCTTTTACGACCTGCCTGGCAGAAAGGCAATTGGTCTATTCTTCAAAGAATATATAAAAAAGAGTTAAAAAGAGAAATAAAAATCATTACACTGAGAAAATATGTATTTTTTTATTTTTAACTTGCTACTATACGGAGTTTTACAAAAGCGGTATAGTAAGTCGAAAGGGGGTGACTCAGAGGGTCATTTTGAACAACTTTTGTTCAACGATTTGTGAAAATTCCCGAAAAACAATTTTGTTTTTCCATTGTGAAAAGTCACGTGACCAACAAAGTTTCTATGGAGAATCAATATTTTTTTCGCGAATTTCCAAAAGTCGTTAAACAAAAGTTGTTAAGAATGACCCCCTGAGCCACCCCCTTTCGGCTTACTGTACCACTTTTGCTACACCCTGTATATATGTATACTTACAATCGTTTTAAAAATATTATATACTTAGATACAATTACAGGCAAAAGAGTATGTGTTTCTCTTTGAAGAACTAATAATATTAAATCACAAGCACGAAATAACGTATTCTTCTTAAAAATATTTTTGTGATAGACCAATATTTAAAGGGCTTGATTTTTCGTTCTTGATCAACTTAGTTATATTAAGTTGTTTTCTTGGTCATTATAATTCACCTTTATCCTCCCACAAACTGGGTACGATACAAATGGGTTTTCAGTTTTGGCTTCTCTCAATTGTTTTTATTACTTTATAAGGCATATTTCCCTGAAAAATAAAGTAAAACATGATTGAAATACATGTCCCATAAGTTATAGTTAACAATAAGTTGGTTTAGTTGTAAAGTCAAACGACCGACATCAATACAACACAATAGCGAAATCAAGTGACAAACATATGTTTTGTATTTAGGGTTCTTCAATTTTTGTACGCATCTCTAAACATAAGTTAAGTGATTAAAAGCCAATTACTGTACAATAGATTTATATAGGGACTTAGTACAGCCTAAAGTGTATTTGGACGGTAATAAAAAGCCAATAGCCGTATAATAGAACAAAAAAGAGATTCAGTACAGCTATTTGAAGTATATCACCCTCCAAATACACTTTAGGCTGTATAACAAAACGCCGCCATTATTGTGTATTAAAAACAACATTAAAGAAATATATTGTTAAATAAAAGATATATTTAGCAATAGCTAAAGCTATATCTTGACAAGCAACTTATATTATGATCATTATGCCTTTATATACAATATTGTACCATAAATACTTGTATATTCTAACCTTAAACACAAACACTTACCGTATTTTGCAATGATTTTATTTGTGTTATCTTGATTATTTCGTTGGCGCGTGAATATTTTGAGGAAAAACATACACGACTTCACAGTCATTTAGAATTTGCACTTTGAATACACCGTTGAATACTGCTCCAAGTCCAAGAATTTATCGTTTATTAATATATTTTTAATTATGGCGTCTGCAGATATAATGTTATACAATATCAAAAACAGATTAGTTACTTTTTATCATTTTCAAACACCTATTAAGAACATTTAGCTGCACAAGAGAGTATCTTAAGTATTATAGTTTCTTTATACACCGAATAACAGCCTTTGTACAGCCTATACCAGCTTGTACAGCTATTGTGCAGCCTATTTAACTCTTAGCTGTACAAGACAGTTACAAGAGAGTATCCTTAGTGTTATAGTTTCTTTATACACCAAATAACAGCCATTGTACAGTTTATAACAGCTTGTATAGCTATTGTGCAGCCTACATAACGCAATAAGCTGTATAACTTGGGGCCCTTTTTGGTGTTATATCGGCTGTAGAAGCGCTTCTACAGCCTTTGTACGGCTTCGTATACAGCTTTAAGTTTAAAAATGAACCTAAATGCAACCTATATACAGCTTAACGTGCTACTTGGGCCAGCCTGTTTGGTCTAAGTTCTCGTCATTAGGTTTCAAATTGGAGGTTAGGAGCCATTCAAGTATTACGTAAGCATCAAAGGGGGGGGGGTTCCCTTTGTTTATTTTTGATGACAAGGGGGATGGGGGGTCTAGATGGTGATTACGTCAGCAAAATATTTTTTTTACTTTCGAGTTTTCTATATATTCACTGCTTGCTACATTAAATATTTGCGTTAAACTCTTTTATCTTACCGACTGCTGCTAATGAATCAATCACAAATCTGAGGAACAGATTAAAAAAAGAATTTACAAATGTTTACGTAACCAAGGGAGGAGGGGATAAATGATTTGTTTACTTTTGCTGACATGGGGGAGGGGGAGTCAGTAATTGAAAAAAATCTGCTTATATAATACTTGAACGTATTAAGAAAAAGCTATATACCTACTTAAGTGCTCTTTATATAGCTTTTTCGCCATGCCATCGCCGTCTTACGTATAAAGCTTTTTCGCCATGTAAGTAGCAAAGCCCCCTAACATGTTTGATATCTGTTATATTCCTGATATCAAACATATAGTTATATGTTTGATATCAGGAACCTTTTGCTTGGCATCCCATGCCTTAAAAATCAGTTTCTTGTACCTCTCACTAGCGAAAATATCTTTTCCGATCTCTTTAAACAAATACATCTCTCTTTCCTGCTTAGTGCTTACTCAATACCTCTGGAGCAAAAGTGCATAAATACTGAAATACACTTTTTTATATGATAGCAAACAAGCATATGGCTTAACTGATGGACAGATACATCCATCGCAGACACCAAAGATGTTAATGGTGCGTTGCTAAAGTAATGGACATGTTAACCATTCCAAACCGGAACATGACAATAAGGATTGGCGCTATTGCAGCAGAAATAGACAAGGCCATGGTACTAAATCCGGGCGAGATATTGCTGAACTCGACCACCTTGTAGTGTCGATGGTGGTGATATGTACATGGGGCACGCTAAAAGTTTTGCACTTCTACCTAATCGGAACTATTTGAATTTCGAATGTTATATTTTTAAAACGTTGCAATCTTCTTAGTAATAAAAAAAACACATCAAAGTTCTACGTACGCAACGAAAATGGAATTAAGTTGAAAAGATTTTAGAGCGACGATTTTTTATGATTTCTCTTTCTCCGCAAGACTGTGCCGCTCGTCTTCAAAATGCTTTTGGGAGAGAAGCATCTTGTTTGAGCACCGTAAGGCGATGGTTTGCTGAATTTGAGAGAGGTCGAGTTTCTTTACACGACGAATTTCGTGAAGGGCGGCCTTCAACTGCCGTCAACGAAAATAATGTGGCTACTGTTAAGCGGTTAATTAAAGAAAACCCCCGGATTACCTATGAGACAATTCGAGGACTATTGGGGATTGGTATGAGCCAAATTCAGAAAATTTAACACGAAGAGTTGAAAGTTCGAAAACTTTGTTGTCGTTGGATCCCTCATGAACTGACAGCGGAGCAGAAGAGGGCTCGCGTGGAATGGTGCTCACAGATTCTACTGAAGTACGACTCCGTGGTCCGTGCATTCAATTGCATTCTAATGCTGTTTATGACATTGTCACAGGAGACGAAACGTGGTTTAAAACGTGGTGGAAATTTTATTGTTTTGAACCCGAAAAAAAACAGCAACCTTGTGAATGGGTGTTTGAAATGAGTACAGGCCAACAAAAGTGAGACAGGTGAGAAACGTTGGTAAAAAAAAGATCGCGTTTTTTTTCTCAGCTACGGGTCCCATCTGTACAATTCCACTTGAAGATCAAAAGAGTGTTAATGCTGAGTGGTATTCTACTATTTGTTTACCCAGGGTGTACAAGTTCGCGAAAGACGACCCAAAAGCCGCATTCTCCTACACCATGATAACGCTTCTTCACACACGGCCAACAAAACAAAGTAATTTTTAGCTTCCGAAAAAGTACATCTCGTCACTCATACTGCGCATAGCCCCGATCTAACACCATGTGGTTTCTGTATTTTCCCTAAAATCAAAGATTTGATGAGAGGTTTTAATTTTACCAACTCCGAAGAGGCAGTGATAGCGTTCAATCAGCACGTAGAAAACATGCCTTCAGATCTGTGGTCCTCCTGTTTTAAAAAATGGTTCGATCGCATGAAAAAAAGTTTAAAATGTAAAGATTATTTTGAAAAGCAATAAACATAATATTTTGGTTATAACATGTTGTTTTTTTAAGTTACGCAAAACTTATAGTGTGACCTACGTATAGCACAATAGCCAATCGTTCGTCCTTTATGAACTGCCTAATAGGATAGAAGATGATCTATTCTTAAACCCACCCGGCAAACAAAAATGTGGAGTCCTAGCTAGGGCAAAAAGCATTTAAAAAACCCTGTTAGATTTTACCATTCACTTTATTTATTATAGGTACATTTACCACAATATCTATGTGCTTAACAATAATATAGGACACACCAAACATTCAAGATATTTGATACAACAATAGACTGATCTATTTTTATAAATAATTTAGTGCCTAAGAAGATAAGTTTTTGAGAAAATAATAGTACATTTATTAAATCACAAAGCTTTTTAACGACGTAAGTACATGCATTAGTAATACATTGTAGGCCGAGTTGGAACTACTTGGAAGTTACCAATTCATTAAATATTACACACACTTATCCTAAAGCCTTGGATTTCGACGTTAAATTACAAATAAAATATCGCCGGGAGCTCATTTGGTACTGAATATCTTCTTTATATTCTACCAGTGTACTTGAATATTTTTTTTAAATAAAGCGTTATGCTAATACGCATATTGACTGACGTTACTCGTCTCACATTACCGGCGAAAATTTTCTAGCTAAATAACTTAGTATTATTGTATAGTGCCCACAACCTATTTGTATAGTAAACAGTCGCCTGCACCATCTTGTTAAATGTCATCCCACGCTCAGTTTTTTTAGTAAAATTCCAAACCATAGAGAAGTATTTAAACGCCTCACTAGTTACGCCGTTTTCTGAACAGACTAGTTGGTCGCATTGTAATTTATATTCAGAAAACTAAAAATTAAAAAGAACCATGTACGGTCAATTAGGGCTTAGCTTTAAAAGTATCAATTCGTAATTAATCGGTAAAAAGCGTGGTGTAAAGTCCTACAAGTATGCATTATTTAGGTAGGATCTGTCAATGCGTTTGGTGCGATTTTTCGTATCTAGATCTATATGAGACCTAGATAATTCAAATGTCATCCATATTGTTAGAGTCGATTACGACAACGTTATGTTTAACGTAGCTTTTCATTTTTAGGGAAGGTATGAGAAACCCAATGAGTAGTATTGTGTCCTGCTACTGGACCTTTTTTGAACTGTAGCAATAGCAACGCTATAATGCGTATATAAACGCTATAATAATAAAAATAAAATTACAATAAATATTAAAGATCAAACGAGTAATGCCAGTTCAGCGTTTTTATATTTTTTTTAATTACAATAAATAAACATGTCTACATATTGTATGGTCGTAAGAAACAATATGTGTGCGCATTCAAATCACACATCGCTATGTTTTTAATTAATTGAAGTTGTTGCGTTTCTATTGTGTGTAGAAATAAGAAAGTAATCCTTTCATATTCAAACTGATACTAATATTGGAAAATGCTTTTGTAATTATGGTAATATTAATATTAATTACACCAACACTCTTACAACTTCTTAGGAGGTAGGTAGTGGTGATCGATTATATATATTTTTTTATTTAAGGAAAAAACAATAAGTGTAATTTTAAAAATCCAAATTTATTTTAGAGCGCAATCAATAATGTGTATTATTAAATCGTGTTAATATGTTATTATATATTATACCAATGCATATCATTTTTAATATTTATACAATCACTATCTTCCTAGGTCCTATACATACACATATATACTCATTAAATTATTATAAAACAAATGCAATAATTAACAGATCTAGTCCTTTATTTAATAAAGTTTCATTGGTGTGCAAGCGTCCAATATACCTAACTTAAAATTTTATTCCAAAACGAAACATTTAGAAAGTTTAAATACGTAAGAAGTCTTTATAGCGTTTTTCTTTAGAGCCTTTTCATTAGTCAAAATTACTTCTATATCTAATATTATTATTTTGGATTTTAAATACTGCGTCTCACTGAACTTATCATATTTATATAAATTTGGTAAAAAGGCACGAATGTTATAAATTATATTGATCAAGTTATTGGAAATCGATCTTAATTTCCAATAACAAGAAAACTTGAATTGTGCCTTTGCCAAAATTTATAAACCAAATAGGTAAAGTTCAACACACTATAAATAATTTTATGTATAGCTAATAGGTTTTTTTAATATTATTATCGCCGTGTTTCAACAGATTAAGTATTAAAATTGTATTAAAAATAGGTTATGTCTCCCTAAAACTCAATATGGACGGCCAGATAAACTTTACATAAATTGACTTCAAATCGTTAAGATTAAACTTTCTTGACATCTTATTATTTTGGATAAGATCACTAATATCTATTCATATTTCAATAATTATATTGAAACACAAAATATATTTCCAGAATTAAAAAAATGGGTCTTTATTATGTATGATTTGTTAAGGTATCTATAACCGATAGATTTATGGAAATTTCATGTTGTGTTGGGACATTTTGTGTGAAATGAATCACAACCAAAATGACTGTTTGGTTTACTCAAAATTGTTTGGAATGTGAATATATTTTAGAATTTAAGTAACAAATTAATTAGCTAAAAACGTGTGAAACAAAGACTAAGTTTATTTTACATATAAACAAAATATATTTTAAACAAATCATAATGGCACTACAATTGTTAAGTGGGATAGATATTTCCATCAAGCCCTTAATAAAATTTAGAAAATTAGACATAGTGGAGTTTCTATGATACTAATCGTCAAAAAGGAAACCTGCTCCCTTTAAATAACTAAAAAAATATTAGGAAATATGTAGTATGTAATGTGCGTTTTTTATGTTTTCTATATAGGTTAAATGACTTAAGCTATTGATGATGGAAATGTTTTGCAAAATAAGTGTTTGATATTGACATACGATACGTGGTTTGGTAATGTAAATATTATATATTTTTATATAGATGGTCGTATTACGATAGTAGCTTAAAGACTGAAAGAACACAGCCGATTTTGGTTTTGTACATCCTTTGTGTCTTTCCGATGACGAATGCCAGATACACTAGAATAATTTTATACGTTTTTTAAATTAATTAAATAATATAAAAAAATAAAAAATATTGAGACTTTGATTTGATTTACTTCTACCATCATATTTAAGTGTTACCATTGTATAAAACTTTACTTATATTTGCATTAAAACAGCAATAAGTTTATATATCATACATTTCATTATAAGTATAAAATAAAATTTTTCCCTGTTTTTGTAATAAAGAATAGCTTAATGCTAATTTATTTTTTGTTCTTTTAAGTATCTATAAAGTGTCTTCGCAAAATCTAAGCTCAGAATTCTGTCAATTAACTTAGATTTCTGAGATTAGCAGTTGTTCTACTGAATCACAGACTACTAAGGAGAGAACTGATTGTTTACGTTAACCTTACCTAAATTTCAACTTGATTTAGTTACTATTCCCTAAGTTTAAAAAATATTTATTAAATGCGGATGAATTAAGGAGTTGATATAGAATCTTAAGGAATATAATTAACTTTAAGGCAACAATTAAAAAAAACGAATTACCCGTCTTGCCCGTGTTCTTTAAAATCTCTTGTAGAATTTGACATTCAGTTTTTAAACTACTATAAATTCAATATGGTATTCAATGTTTGATATAAATATACAGCAAAACATCCAAAGTCTATTTCAATCTGAGTTTTCTTCTAAAAAATGTCCTACACAAATATTCATTAAGTGAGAACTAAACATTAAGCAATATATTTGTTATACATACTCTATGTATTTTTAATGTTTTATATATTTTATTTGAAACGAAATTAAATACCAAGTCAAAAGATTATCCACATACAATTTTCTGTAATTTAATACATACACACAAATGAAAAAATAGAATAACACATTTAATAGCTTTAACCACGAAATAAAGAAAACAACTTGTTTTCTTTATTTCGTGGCTTTAACGAACATACGTAAACTTGAACATAATTTAACACATAAATCAAAAGTCACAAAAATAATATCAATAAGATTTAAACAATTAATAAAAAATATATTTGCCCATAATTTAACATAATATTATGCCTTTTAACATAAAGTTTTTGTGTCAACCAGATATATATATATATATATATATATATATATATATATATATATATATATATATATATATATATATATATATATATATATATATATTCCAATCAACCAGTATAGACCAGATATCCCAATAACATACAATCCCAACAAAATACATAGAGTATGTCTATGTATTTATAATGTTTTATATATTTTATTTGAAACGAAATTAAATACCAAGTCAAAAGATTATCCACATACAATTTTCTGTAATTTAATACATACACACAAATTAAAAAAATAGAATAACACATTTAATAGCTTTAACCACGAAATAAAGAAAACAACTTGTTTTCTTTATTTCGTGGCTTTAACGAACATACGTAAACTTGAACATAACTTAACACATAAATCAAAAGTCACAAAAATAATATCAATAAGATTTAAACAATTAATAAAAAATATATTTGCCCATAATTTAACATAATATTATGCCTTTTAACATAAAGTTTTTGTGTCAACCAGATATATATATATATATATATATATATATATATATATATATATATATATATATATATATATATATATATATATATATATATATATATATATATATATATATATATATATATATATATTCCAATCAACCAGTATAGACCAGATATCCCAATAACATAAAAATAAAATTAAACAATAGCAATGATCAAAACCAATTTTCAACATTAGTACAATAATAGGTACACGATATAGTAATTGATTAATGATTATTTACTTCGCCTTTGTAATTCTACATTATTTTCTCGAACATTAATTAGTGTTCTACATTATAAAACTCTTGTTTAAATTTGTAACAATGAGTTATTACTTTTAATAAGTAGTTCAGCATTTCAGAAACTATTGTAACGACAACAACACACTGAGAACTATATAAATCTAACAATACAGAAGATTTTAGAACATAGAAGCGTTAAATTATGTTAATCTTGAGTGTAACACAATAGAGATTAGATTAAGATTTTTAAAGAATACTATATGAAAGAAAATTTCCATTTACATAAGACAATACAATGGAATAATTTTAATAGTTTGGTAACATTGTGCTACAAGTGCTATAAATACATCAAAAAGGTTGCATTCACACTGACGTTTGTCCGGTGCTAGCGTTTAGCATCGTCAACTGTGTAAGCGTCCTAATAACATTCATAATTAAGATGCTACTAACACGGCATCTTATATCTATATTAATATTATAAATGCGAAAGTTTGGATGTTTGGATAGATGGATGTTTGTTACTCAATCACGCAGAAAATACCGAAAAGATTTGAATGAAATTTGGCACACAGGTAGATGATGATGACCTGGAATAGCACATAGGCTACTTTGATCCTGAAATAATTAAGTGTTCTTGTGGATTCGCCAAAAACTTTTATAATGGCGCGGGCTGCTCAGTGCAGATGGTATTATTATATATTAAGAATTAACGTATATAATGCGTATATTAAGATCATAAGCACAACTAGTCGATATGAATACACAGCGCTCGAAACACACTAAGCCGATGAACAACTTAATGATTTTATCATACCTATCAAACGCCAGTGTGTAAGCAGCCTAGAGTGAATTCGCGTGGTGGAATTTGCTTAGTGTGTGAAACTGTACTTCGTCGTTTAGGGTGATAAAGTCAACAATTTTTGTATTTTTTTGGCAAATGAAATTATTACGCTTCGATCTTTCAAATCATTTGTATCCTCCTTGATAAAACGGTAAGCCTGGTAAGTCATAGGAATTATTATGTGAAAAACTGTGACATCGCCCGAACTGCAGCTCTAGTTAAAATATCTGTTTGAAAACTATGCCAGTAGAACCATTTATCAGCAGAACTACAGCAGCTATTAAAGCATCTGCTTAGTGTAAACTGGAGCAGACAAACGACTAAGAGTTAAATATTTAGAACTGTAGCTCCAATTGCAATATCAATTTAGTAGAAACTATACTAAAAGAGTTTACAAATATAGGTCGAATTGCAGCTCCAATAAAATATATATGTATCAGAGTTTCGCAACATTACAAACCTTGCACGTATGTAAGATAAGATGCGTTTTCATTTCGTGGAAGTGACGCACGGTGTAGTTTAAGTTTAGGAAGATAAGTTAACGGTTCCACTTGAGTTGGCGTTTACACACGGGCTGCGGTATCTTGCGTCAGTACTACAGTTTGTGCAGGAACCACGGCCTAAAACAACAAAATGGATAATGTTACGTAAAGTACACTTATTGCCTCTACCTAACTAAAGTTCTTAGACTATTCGCTAAGGCCGCCACCATGCGCTGTGCTGATTCATACATTTGTCTCACTTGCTCACCGCGTCCCGCATCGCACGCCCGTTTCGCTCGGCAAAATTCGTCCGTCGCCCCGCCCGTCGCCGCGCCGCGTGGCATATTTAGTACTTTACCGCGCGAAAAATCGCAAGCGCGAATATCCCGTGGCCAGTCCGTAAGTGGTTAAACTGGTGCAATCTGAAGGCTAACTCAATCATTGCGCGCGTTCATTGGTTAATTTAAATAGCGAGCGCATTCCCTGCTTCCTTCCATTCCGTTGCATTTCACGAAATAACTTCTATGACTGACATGTAAACACTAAATCGCGTCAGATTAAGGTATGGTGGGTTAATTGCTATCTAAAATTTAGAAAATCTGCCGATTCAAGAGAAGTGTAATAGAGTGAGAGGGTCACAAGTTTTCAAAGAAAATGTTGTTTTGACATTCTTGAGTTTTCTTTTATTATAAAGGAAATGATGTAAGAATAACGAAAAGAATATTATCTGCCAAAATTCACAAGCCGAAGTTATTGGATTTTTTTGTTTTTTTTTCTGCTCTAGCCACCCGCTTCTAAAATCTATATAAAGGTCTTATATTTAGGGCAATTGGCCCACCTCTTGTTCCCACCACTGTAACTTCTATAAACCAGAATCAACAGCGGCAACCGATCTGATAACCACTGAGTTGCGAGCTCAGGGTGCCCTGGGGAAAAGTTAAGCTGTCTTGGGACCTGCAACGAAATTAATCAGAAGTATATAGGAGGAGTAGGAAAATACATCCTGTTTTATATTTAGTGGAGAGCCTCAACAGTATTCGAGGTATCCTCCCTATGTTAATCTGACGCGCTCGAGTAAATGCAAAGATCCCCTCTTGGGGTCTCCTACTATACAGTAAAGGTAAGGAGAAAGGCACTGACCGGCGGTGGAGCGGGCATCAGCGTGGCGGCGGTGTAGGAGGGCGGCGGCGTCTGCTTGACCGCCTCCTCGTAGTCGGGCAGCAGGCTGGAGTAGTCCGGCGCCGGCGCCGCCGCCGCGGCCGGGCTGTGCGCGCGCGACCCCGAGATCACGAACGGGGTCAGGCTGTGCAGCGAGTGGCTGCGCATCGTCAGGTACTTGTAGCACCTCCACACGACGCTGATGCAATATCCCTGTAATATATACATACACGATGAATTAATGTCGCTGAACAAATCACAATTGATCTAATCCACACACCACATAAATACTAATAGACACGCCATTGGGAAGAAACGTGTCACCCCGAATATGAGCAAACGCTCCTATCACTGTCAAAAATTACATACATTTGTAGTTCATAATACTAAGTATATTGTAAAAAAATAGAAATAAACCATGTTGTACTGTTTTATCCAACCGAATAAGATGACAAGGTTTATAAATTATCCTTGAAATGTTTTATTTGATCAGTAAGTGTTTACAATACTCTGTGTTTCTGTGTTTCATTATAAGCTACACTGACAAACCAAGAAATTATCTTGAAAGACGTATTAATTTAATCCATGATCTAACTCAAAAGTAAGCAAATTATTTGCTTCTGTTGTAAGTATTAATCAGCTATACTAACGCTTCGGCTACACCTGCGTGTATCGTCCCGAAGATATTAGCGCGCTAAAAACCTCTGACGTACCGCCAACCGCGCGACAAGGTACACACAGTTTCCAAATATAACCGATAATAGCCGGTCATATCTGCATATATCGCGTCATTTCGCAAAGCTTTGTGACGATAGACGCAAGTGCGACCGCAGCATAATAGAAATACATATTATATCGTTATTATCGTTATATTTAAGAAATGCCAGAATCGACGGGGCTGGGGTTCGATTCCTGACAGGGATATATTTTTGTGTGATGAACATTAATGTTTATAATTAATGGGAATCACACCAGAGTCCCGTCGAATTCGTAATTAGGGCCGCTAACCACTCGACCAACATGGCAATCGATGTAATAAAAAATACGATATGTTTCCTTCGAAGGATAGTAAACCTGCATTACTTGAATTCCGTCTCTTGATGGATAGAGAACATCACTTAGGTATCCACCAATGACATTAATGCATTGCGTATCATATAACGAGATCCTTCACAACATACATAATAAGTTAACCGGCTACGTTGTCCTCTACAGTTAACAGACCTATAATTTTCCAGCATGGATGTCGACAGAAGCCTGCTCCGAGAAAAAATAACTGGCTACTTTTTTTCCAACGTACCGAATGCTGACATTTTGTCGATAATTTTCCCTCTGAAAAGAGCCATACTGACGATTGTCTATTACATTCAGGATTATACTGATAAATCTAGGTTTTATCACCTGTGATGATTTGCAAATCGTTAAGATAAATAAATAAATAAATAAACAATAATATTCACGGGACAAATTACACTTTTACCTAACCCCAAAGTAAGCAAATTACTTGCTTGTGTTATGGGTGTTTGTCAACGATACTATTACATATTTATTTATATAGATATTTATCTTTATTGAAAAATGGCAATCCTAATGCATAAATTATTCTGTACCGGCAAGATAACCATACGGCTAACCAGAAAATCGCACAGAGTTGTTAAATTTTCGTAATATTCTTTTTTATTTTATTTGTTTCTCTATTTATATATATATATATATATATATATATATATATATATATATATATATATATATATATATATATATATATATATATATATGAGTATGGCGCGTACCTTAAATACCACAGCGAAGAGGAAAGCAGAGAGTACAATGAAAGCGAGCGCGGGAGCGGGCAACGCCAGCAGCTGTTCGCGCCACGGCACGCGCCGCGCGTCCGCCACCAGCCGGTGAATGGAGCGCACGTAACACAAGTACCCCGTCGCGGTCAGACTGTTAACCGACAGTACCATTTATTACATACGTTCAGAACATTTATCATAAAAATACAAGATAAATTTCTAATACTGATAATAATATAATGTGTAATATTAAAATTTCTTTCTTAAAATTCTCCGTGTTGGTGATTCCTATTGAAAAACAAACCATTTACCGTCCTTTTTTTATATCATACTAGCTGTTGCTGCGACTTCGAAGTTTACTCCGCACAGCTCCTCCCCCGTAGGTGATAGCGTGATTATATGTATCCTATATGTTGACCCGACCTATAAGTAATATTCATGCAAATTTTAAAGTAAATCCATGCAGTACTTTTTGAGTTTACCCCGAACATACATACATACAAACAGACAAAAATTCTAAAAACTATATTTTTGGCTTTGATATCGATTGTAGATCACGCCCCAAGTATTCTTTTAAAAAAATATTCAATGTACAGTTTTGACTTTCCTACAATTTTATTATAATATGTATAGATTATGATTACAACCAAGCAGATGGGTCTCCTGATGGAAAGAGTCAATCATCGCCTATAGACACCAAATATATTAACGGTGCGTTACTATCTTGTAGCAAGGTCTAATACCACATGCATAAATTTACCGGCTATCTTACACTCCAAAGCAGAACACGTCAGTGACTAGCACTGACGCTATTGCGGTAGGAATAGGGAAGGCGGTGGTACCAGACCCAGGCGAACAAACGCAGCACTTTACCACCTAGCCACAATGGTAGTGACTCGCATAGCCAATCGGTCGCCAAAAAAATTACCGTCCTGACAGGCAAGTTTTATTACTTGCCTGTCAAAGCAGCAAGCCACGGCTAAATTTTCCCTGTGTTGGTCTGGGCTTCTTTTAAAGAATAGACCACCTATCATTTTGTCAAGCAGATCGTAAAAAGCAAATGCTATACGATTCACTACCATCGTGATTGCCAGGTAGTAGAGTTCTGTAACGTCACATCCGGGTCCTGTACTACCACATTACCTATACTAGTTGTAATAGCGTCTATGCTTGTCACAGTCGTGTTTGCATCTTTGATGTCTATTCGAGACGATTGCTCTTACCACCAAGAGATCCGTCTGCTTCTTTGTTTCTCTGTGACTCATCACAACGTCATACAGCGAGCGATGACTAAGCGCTATAACGTTATAAACTATGTTAAACGTCTAGCGTCTACGGTCTAGCCCGTTACTCGTTCTCGTCTAAAACGCGTAGTTCGTAACTTCGTAGGTTATAATGTTATAACTACGGCCTACGCTAGTCGCTAGGTATATAGCGTGAAGCGTACGCTACACCTTGAGTATCTATACATATAATAAAATCGTAGGAAAGTCAATGTATGTCCGGGATAAACTCAAAAAGTACTGCATGGATTTACTTCAAATTTTGCATGAATATTACTAACAGGTCGGGTCAACATATAGGCTACATATTATCACGCTATCATCTACGGGGAGAAGATGTGCGGAGTAAACGAAGTCCGCGCGAACGAAGTCGCAGGCAACAGCTAGTATGCTATAATTTAACGCTATACGTTATATTAACCACCATTACAGGCGATCGCTAATAGTAGTAATTATATAAAATAACTTACCAAGTGATTGCGAAGTCGAATATCTGGAGACAGAAGAAGGCCAGCAAGTAAGCTGGTTTCCCGCGGGCCGCGCCATATATCAGCATCAGTGTAATGGTTAGAGTGCACACAGTAACCAGTGCACCCACGTCCACGTCATCTACGCACAGTCAACAATTAGCATTTAAGTAATACAAGTAATCACCGAGAGAAAAAATTCAATCATAATAATTTATGTGATAATTATTTCTTACTACAGGGTTACTTTTAAAAGTCCCGCAAAATTTTCAGAGGCTGTTCAGAACCGATAAAATATGATCGATATCTATACATATAATAAAATTGTAGGAAAGTCAAAAATGTACTACATTGAATATTTTTTTAAAAGAATACTTGGGGCGTGATCTACAATCGATATCGAAGCCAAAAATATTTTAGAATTTTTGTCTGTTTGTCTGTATGTATGTCCGGGGTAAACTCAAAAAGTACTACATGGATTTACTTCAAATTTTGCAAGAATATTACTAACAAGTCGGGTCAACATATAGGCTACATATTATCACGCTATCACCTACGGGGGAGAAACAGTGCGGAGTAAACGAAGTCCGCGCGATCGAAGTCGCTGGCAACAGCTAGTATGTAGAAAAAATGTAATTTAAAAAATACAACATTTAATTTTTATTCGACACAAAAACAAAACGCATGGATATAATTTCAAAAACGTAAAAGTCGAACTAAAATATCTTAGTGCCTTCCACCAAATCAAAAGTGATCGGGAAAAATGTATTTAGAGCGCCAAATTACATAATAGTTACTATCGTAATTATAAGTAAATGTAAAATGACACTCTTCCAGCATTACAGAGTTCAACGGAAAAAAATGTTGTTCCCGCGGAATTCACCAGAAACTTTTATAATGCAGCACGCTGCATTGTGCAGCTTGTCCCTACTAATACATGGAGCACACTAAAAATTTTGCACTTTTAGCTAATCGGAACTATTTGAAATTCGAATGTTATATTTTTAAAACGTTGCAACCTTCTTAGTAATAAAAAAAAAACAATTGGCAGGAAATGATTTGTCAATTGTTTTTTATCACACATCAAAGTTCTACGTACGCAACGAAAATGGAATTAAGTCGAAAAGATTTTAGAGCGATGATATTTTATGATTTTAAAAGTTCTATTTCTCCGCAAGACTGTGCCGCTCGTCTTTAAAATACTTTTGGGAGAGAAGCACCTTGTTTGAGCACCGTGAGGTGATGGTTTGCTAAATTTGAGAGAGGTAGTTTTTTTACATGACGAATTTCGTGAAGGGCGGCCTTCAACTGCCGTCAACGAAAATAATGTGGCTACTGTTAAGCGGTTAATTGAAGAAAACCTCCGGGTTACCTAGGAGACAATTCGAGGACAATTGGAGATTGGTATGAGCGAAATTCAGAAAATTTTACATGAAGAATTGAAAGTTCGGAACAGAACGGAGCAGAAGCGGGCTCGCGTGGAATGGTGCTCACAGATGCTACTGAAGTACGACTACGGACATTCTAATGCTGTTTATGACATTGTCACAGGAGACGAAACGTGGATTTATTGTTTTGAACCCGAAAAAAAAGCAATCTTGTGAATGGGTGTTTGAAAATGAGAACAGGCCAACAAAAATGAGACAGACGAGAAACTTTGGTAAAAAAATGATCGCATTTTTTTTCTCAGCTACGGGTCCCATCTGTACAATTCCACTTGAAGATCAAAAGAGTGTTAATGTCGAGTGGTATTCTACCATCTGTTTATCCAGGGTGTTAGAAAAAGTTTGCGAAAGACGGCCCAAAAACCGCATTCTCCTACACCATGATAGCGCTTCTTCACACACGGCCAACAAAACAAAGTCATTTTTAGCTTCCGAAAAAGTACATCTCGTCCCTCATCCTGCGCATAGCCCCGACCTAAAACCCTGTGATTTCTGTATTTTCCCCAAAATCAAAGATTTGATGAGAGGTTTATTTTTACCAACTCCGAAGAGGCAGTGATAGCGTTCAATTAGCACGTGGAAAACATGACTTCAGATCTGTGGCCCTCCTGTTTTAAAAAATGGTTCGATCGCATGAAAAAATGTTTAAAATATAAAGGACATTATTTTGAAAAGCAATAAACATAATATTTTGGTTACGACATGTTGTTTTTAAGTTACGCAAAACTTATAATGTGATCTACGTATTATAAATGCTAATGTAAGTTTATTTCTGACGCTTTCACGCTAAAACTCCTTAACCGATCGTCATGAAATCATGTATTATTATATATTCTTGGAGGTATTAGAAGTCCCCGCGTTTGACCGCCCCATTGGTCGAGTGGTTAGCGACTCTAACTACGCAATCAATGGGTCTCGGGTTCGATTCCCGACAGGGGAAGGCATTTATGTGATGAGCATAGATGATTGTATTTCCGGCTTTGGGTGTTTATTAAATATATTTTCTATGTATTAGTATAGTTTGCTCACTCATATCACTCATATCATAAGCAAACAATTTGCTTACTTTGGGGTTAGATCAATTCGTGTAAAATTGTCCAGAGATACTTATTTATTATAACCGATGTTACTTCTATAACATCGGATACGTTTTATTTAAAAAAAAACTTGTTAAATAGCATAAATGCAAGCGAACCCGCGGGTAAAAGCTAAATTACATATTTCTTCCGCTAGATCTACGTGTGTGACAGCGGTTCCGATTCGGTAAGTAGCACTAGAATTGTTGATACGAGTTGTATTTCTGAACTAAAAATTTTAGCTTTCTGCACTTCTCTCAGCTTGCAAACTTGTGTTTAATGTAACTAATATGTTTTTTTATATATATCATAAGATAGCAAACAAGCAGATAGGACTCTTGATGGAAAGAGTCAACCATCGCCTATAGACACCAAAGGTGTTAATGGTGCGTTGCTATCTTTTGGCGAGGTCTAATGCCACATGCATAAGTTTACCGGCTACCTTATCCTCCAAACCGGAACACGACAGTGACAAGCACTGACGCTATTGCGGCAGGAATAAGTAAGGCGTTGGTGCCAGACCCGGGCGAGACAATGCAGAACTCTACCACCTAGTAGCCACGATGTTAGTGACTTGCATAGCCAATCAGTCGCCTTTTACGACATGCCTGGCAGAACGGCAGTTGGTCTATTCTTCAAAGGAGCCCGGAATCAAACGGGGAAAATATGTTTTAAAATATATGTGTTTGTATACGTCAAAGTTTAAATATTATATCAAAATTATCTCCCATATCCCGGATGTGCACGTAAAGTCGGTACGGTTATTGCCAGTAATAGTCGATAATCGTTAATATGTCGGCAAATGCGGCGATGAGGATCATTACTTATCTTGCCTACCGACAAACCGGTAAATCACGGTGAACAGGACAGCCTATAGACGTTCCATTTACTCTGGCTACTCCACAAGGGAACTGGGCGTTATGATACTTTTTTCCTACTAATATTGTTGCGTATATTCTAGAAAAGTGAAGAGTGAGAATACTGGAAATATCTAGAAATAAAAGAAAGAGAAGCTGCTTCCATCGATTAAAAATAGCTGTCATTACCGAAACAGCTATGCCATAATGGGCCTTCTCACATATAAAATAAGGATGAATATAGCATGTACTATGACTTGTTAACATCTAGTTATTTACAAATCATTTTCGGAACTTTCGAGAACATGATCGAACTTTACCTTGTGTATAAATAAGGACGTATTGGCAAACAGCGAGTTAGTTTTATAAAGCGATTCGGAAGCGATAGTTCGGATGATCAGTGTGAAGCGATATAGGCGGAGGCGAGAATAAGGGGGAGGCATTGGCAGTTAGTTTGAACATAGCGAAGGCCTTCGATCGGGTCTGGCACAAGGCACTTCTTTCCAAGCTTCCATCCTATGGGTTTCCTGAGAAATTGTGCAAACGGATCACCAGTTTTCTGACGGATCGGAGTATCAAGGTCGTTGTTGATGGCGCATGCTCTGACCTTAATCTCGTCAATGCTGGTGCTCCTCAAGGTTGTGTGCTATCGCCTACGCTGTTTCTTCTGCATATTAATGAATATTGCGATCGAGCAGCATTCATTGTTATGCGGATGACAGTACAGGCGATGCTTTATACTCTGGCCGCAGCGGAATTTCTCGGGAACACGTCAATGAGTGCCGGAACAAACTAGTGTCAGAAATTGAAGCACAACTTTCTATAGCTTCGGTGTGGGGTCGATTAAATTTGGTCCAATTCAACCCCATTAAGACACAAGTTTGCGCGTTTACCGCTAATAAATCACCCTTTGTCATATCACCTCGTTTTGAAAATTCTTCCCTGAAAGCCACATCCAGTATTGGAATACTTGGAGTCGACATATTGAACGACGTTTAGTTCCGCGGTCATTTGGAAGGCAAGGCTAATTAGCCTCTAAACAGCTGGGAGTTCTCAGCAGGGCCAGGCAATACTTCACACCGGCCCATCGCTTATTACTTTATAAGGCGCAAATCCGGCCTCATATGGAGTACTGCTCGCGATGTCTGGAAATCACAACCGTGCGATTCTCGAGGCATGTGGAACCAGCTATCGGCAGAATTTTTTCCAAACGTATACGACTTAGGAACCTTCAAGAAAAGAGCTTACTCATTTTTAAAAGGCTGGCAACGCAATTACAAGACCTGTGGTAGTAGTGTCTATGGGCGGCGGTAATCAATAAAAAGTGATACGGAAAGTGTGATATTGCTATTAGTGTTAATCAGTGCGTATTTACGTATTGTATTGTGGTGTACCGTACATTTGTGTGGTAAATACACAGTTTTAATACGAGTGGTATTTTATTACACAATACAAACTCTAAGCTCGTAATAATATTATAAATGCCAAAGTTTTTAAGGATGGATGGATGGTTGTTTGTTACTCTTTCATGCAAAACCGGTTGAACTTTTATGATGCAGCGGGCATCATGCATGGCGCAACTAGCAACATATATATATATATATATATATATATATATATATATATATATATATATATATATATATATATATATATATATATATAGATTAAAAAACTGGAATAAATAGCATGTTTTACAACAGAACGAAAACACCAAAGAAATTGCTGCCATCAAGCTATTAGATATGCGACAGGAGGTATCATGTGCACGAATCATCGACCACACAGCCCATAGACGCCTAATGTTCGATTTTCCGTATTGAATGCAATCTGGCAACTAGCTGAGCTGAGCTGCTACATCGTGATTGGCTTACTCAAGGCCACAGTGACAGATAGTGATGTACAGAGAATCTGATTGGTCGACACTGATTGGGTATTGGTGCATGGACATTTACATCGGAACTATAAGTCAGATGTGTTGACAGAAGCCATTCGCCTGTTATTAGGGGTCTATGTGTTGTGTGGTCGGTGGCACGAATACACAATCTTCTCAACTGACGCAAAAACGAAGGTTAGCAGTTTGACAGTAAATATTGTTGGAATTAGATAATATTTGAGTATGATGATCTATTTAGTCGTCCAAGCATTTGCATTTGTAATTGTCTGTTTGTATGTTTGTACACTAAGGCCTCAAAAACTTCTTCTTTCTTTTCTTCTCTCTTCTTTTCTTTTGATTTAAATCAAGTATGTTTCAACTTATGGAACTGTCTAAGTTTCATCAAAACTATTTACAATAACCGGAACCGGTAGCTTTACGTGCTTTTGCTGCTACGAGCTGCAACTGAGATTTTTCTCGAAAGAAAAAATCGTGATCTGAGTCGAACAGGATAACCATTGTCGAACGTGTTTACATGACCTTAGTGTTTATCGAAAAACATATTTTAAGAGGCGATATGAAGGCTAACAAAACTGTTATCAGCGCCATGAGTCATATTGATATTTTACTGTGTCACACTTCTCTTTGAGTTTATAACTTTACAATAATAAAAACAAGTTAATAATGTAATATTAAACGCTAGATGATGCAATTTTTTAATAAATGATATCAGCAAACAAATAAATGGCTCTCCTGACGGTAAGAGTAACTTAAACCTATACACGAAGGTGAATGTTAAGATATTCCAAACCGGAACATGATACTACAACGGCCTTTGCGACAGGAAAAATTGGGCAGTAGTACCAAACCCAGCTAAACTATTGCCGAAACCTACCATATATTAAGCCCGGTTTACACTTTGATTAGTGCGAGTGTGAGTGTTTAATGCAAGTGCTTAGTATTAAGCCAAAAATACGTGAATAGCCGTGGATCAGTGCGAGTGATTCGTAATCAGCGTAGTAAAAGTGAATAGATGCTGGTTACTTATCACTCGCATGGATCAACGGCTGTCTTCACGTATTTTTATCTTAATACTAAGCACCTGCATTAAACACTAACACTCGTACGAAACAAAGTGAAAACGGGGCTTTAAGCTTAATAGTAGTGACACGTTAGGATTTTCACTAACAGTTTGACAGGATGACAGATGAAGCATTTTTTAAATATAATCGCGACTATGCCACTAAAATTTAATGTAGCCAACTTACTCACTTATATTGTGAAAAGGAATTTTAAAAATTAGATAGTTTATTAATTGGTCAAAATTTACAACTTCTACAAACAAAATACTGTTTTTTATAACATTTATATAGGTATACTAGCTAATCCGGCAAAAGTTCTTTTGCCAAACAAATTTTTTGTATTGAATATTTTGGTACTTGAGCGGGGAGGGGAATAATTAAAATAATAACTATCTTATCTTTTAAATTGGATCAAATAGTAAGACATTAAAAAATTTATTGAAATCGGTTCAGTAGTTTCGGAGGTCCTTCGCGGAAAAACTTGTCAAATTGTCAATAATCGTTAGATTATAATCTACCTAGGGAGTTTATAATTTGGTTAGACTAGGTTAGCAGTTAAATTATAATATCACTTAGTTAGATTATAATCTAACGGTATTGACAATTTCACTGCGACATTTATATTGCAAAACAACATTTGGCTTGTCAGCTAATAATATATATATATATATATATATATATATATATATATATATATATATATATATATATATATATAAATAAATTATCTTAAAAGGCCGGCAACGCAACTGCGAGACCTCTGGTATTGTGGATGTCCATGGGCGGCGGTGATCACTTACCATCAGGTGCACCTCCTGCTCGTTTGCCCCCTCTTCTATAAAAAAAAATAAAGTTGAATCATTAATTAGGGTACTACAAAATTCAAAGTTTACTTTATATTTTTGTATCCTAGGATAATTTTCAGAGGAAAATGCTTTTATAGCTCTTTTTGAGCAAGAATTAATGTTGAAGTAATACGAAAAAGTCAAGTGTGTTTTGACTTGTAATCGGATTTATTTTAGTGGATAGTAGATAAATAAAATCTAAATAACATAATATGACCATGTATAACCATGTTTTAAATTTAACTGAGACAAAATTTACGGACGTGAAATGGCAGATTTGGAAAATTTCTATTAGCAAATAATCGAATTACATTCTTTTTAGTTCTCAACTTAGATATTTAAATTTCATCTATTATTTTTATACTAGCTGTTGCCAGCGAATTTGTCCGCGCGGAGTTCGTTTACGTAGGTGATAGCGTGATAATATGTAGCCTATTAGTAATATTCATACAAAGTTTGAAGTAAATCCATGCAGTACTTTATGATTTTACAAACATACAAAAATTCTAAAAACTACATTTTTGGCTTCGATATCGATCGTAGATTACGCCCCAAGTATTCTTTTAAAAAAATATTCAATGTACAGTTTTGACTTTCCTACGATTTTATTATATGTATAGATTTCTCAGAAAAAAGTATTTAAAGTAAAATTAGAAGACAAGGATGTAGGTGAAAAATAAAATGAGAGTAAAACAATTTAATCACAACAAAACTATAACAGCTTAATTTCAATTTCCTTTATCTCTGGAACCGACACAGTATACCCTAACAAACAAAAACATTTTTTCTTTGTTTTGTGATTGATTCCATCGAATATAATAATCGCTAGATATGCATATATAGTTAAATGAGTTCATTATTACACATGAATTTCACGTTTATATTATTGAAAAAAAAATCATCAAAAAAAATTTTTCAAAATACATTAATAAATAACGAGTATGGAGGTAGCAAATATGAAAATATGTAATATGTTTTTTTACAATAAAATTTAATCCAACAAAAAATTATGCGATACATTAAAATCAGTGAGTGAATAATCAATCATCCTCTGCTTTTGTATCCTTTTGGGTAGATTTTTATTCATAAATTATACGAGACCACCTTTGGGTTATATTCTATTCAATAAAAGATAAATTATCAAAATTTGAACACTCTGTAAAAAGTTATGCATAGTTATACATTTAAATCAGTGAGTGAACAATCAATCATCCCTTATATATTATACCTTTATGGTTGGATTTTATTTATAAAACATAAATAGGACCACCCTCTGGGTATACCCATTCTAAAAAAAAAATAATTAAAATCGGTGTACTTTGTAAATAATTATGCGTAGTCTAACATAAGAAAAAATTTATGAGACGAATTGAGAAAAACATCCTTTTTGTCGTGAAAATATAGCTGAATACAGAACCTCCTCGTTATTAGGAAGTCGGTTGAAAGAATGTTTGATTTATAGCCAAAATGTATATGTTATTTCAAAATATTTTCTTTTGTTTATTTGAAAAATATGTTTTCACCTAAATAGATATAGGTTATTGAGAGTCATCGACCAACTGAGTAAATAATATTTAATAGAACTTAATGTTTCTACTCATACTTACGATAAATTAAGCTATGATCCTTGGAGCTTGTAGCATGTTGTGGGAATGGGCTTGGAGGAGCTTCCACATTCGAAAGTGGAGTAGGCATAGGAGGACCGATTTCCCGCCAATCAGGTATCGGTGCGGAATCGCGCTCTAGCTCATCCAGTAGTCTTGGGTCACGCACTACAGCGGCCATAAAGCCAAGTGCTATCACATGCAGCAACTGTAATATTAGGAATGATTAGAAACAAAAAAATCTGTAAGCGGTTGATCCTGCAGGCCATCCCTGAAACTTTCCGCTAATTTAGTTTTGTTAAGCTCAAAAGAGTAAAACCTATAAGCACAGATTTTTCAGTTTATTTTGTTAAAAATATTATACTAATTTTTGAAATTTCGGAAACACTTTCAACTCAATTTTTGAGATCTAAAATATTGCTTTAGCTAAATATTCGGTAGGTTGAAGAATTTCGAAGCTATGTCAAAAAACATTTTTTTCCGAAACTTTCGTCATTGATAAATCCCAAACAAATTGACCAATTTTGATACAATTAACGGTATTTCACACAGTGTTTAAAGGAGAAAAGCTGATAAGATCTTTAATTCAATTGGTGTATTAGCGTGAAAGTTATTTCAAAAATATTAAGTTTTTAGCAAAAAAAAGCAAAACAACATAATTTTAATATTTGAATTTGATTAGATTTTGATTTTTGAAACGGCATTCGACGTAGTTTTTATAGTAGATACTAAAATATCGTAGGATACCAAAAAATTAATGGTTAAATATTTCAAAGTTATGTCAAAAAACCCTTTTTTCAAAATTTTTGTCAACGATTACTCTCAAACGATAAACCGATTTTGATAAAATTTATGCATTAGATGTAAATTTTTGGGGAATAGAACTGATTAGTTTTCGTACTCAACCGGTACATTAATCTAGAAATTATATTTAAAAAAAAATACTGTTTCGCTAAAATTTTTTTGGGGTTTTTCAAAAATTTGTCAAAATCTCCTGGGTCGATTTAATTTAAATTTTCAGGAAGTCTTAGTTGAGTGGAATCCAATCAAATGCCATTAACCGCGTTTCGATCGGTCTAGCTGTTCATAAGTTATGAGATGTTTACATATACACATACACACACATACATACATACAGATATACTGACGTCATCGTTAAAATAGTTGGAAAAAGTTCCTACGACCTGAAAACGTGGACATCTGGTGAAAACTCGATTTTCGAAAATCGGTGCAAAATCAGTTACTTTCTTAGCTACATACGTAGTGGGAAGTAAAAAAATCCAATAAACTCCATAGGGGTTTCTAAATCTTCTTTCTGTTAAGTGTATCTACCAAATTCTGTCCACAGATACAATAATACCGCTAAACCAGTGCCATTGGTTCAACCCAGAATTCGAAATTATCAAGATAATTATTTTCTTTGATAATTATTGGATAATTTCATTTCTCAGAATTTCTGTGGACTAGTGGGATGGCACTAAGGTTGGAGATTCAAGCTAAGCCCGTTTCGAAAAATTTCGTCTTTGATTCATAAAGGAATTTAAAATTGTTAATTTATGTAAAATGGGACAGATGTTCATACAAACTAATATTATGCTTACGGCTGTACATTTGATCTATACATATAATAAAATCGTAGGAAAGTCAAAACTGTACATTGAATATTTAAAAAAAAAATACTTGGGGTGTGATCTATAATCGATATCGAAGCCAAAAATATAGTTTTTAGAATTTTTGTCTGTTTGTCTGTATGTATGTCAGACTGACAAGTACTGCATCAAACTCAAAGACTCAAAAAGTACTGCATGGATTTGCTTCAAATTTTGCATGAATATTACTAACAGGTTGGGTCAACATATAGGCTACATATCACGCTATCACCTACAGGGGAGGAGCAGTGCGGAGTAAAACGAAGTCCGCGCGGACGAAGTCGCAGGCAACAGATAGTGCTACATAAAAGATAAATTTTTATTGATACTTTATGTGAAAATGTCAAAATTCCCTTAGTGATCCTCTTTTGGTTAATAAAAATTCCTGAGAAACAGAACTCTACCGGTTTTTTTAGTAAATATATTAAAATAAATATCAGCTGCTGATTCAGTATGAATGTCATATTAATCTATATATTTATATACAAAAATCAATTGGTGTTCATTAGTCTCGCTTTAACGATACTCTAGTTTTAACTCGAGAATGGCTGAACAGATTTCGCTAATTTTGGTTTTTAATTAATTGTTGAAGTGGTGGGAAAAGGTGGGAAAACATAGAAAAAAAATAAGAGTAGTTAAAAAGGCAGAACGTTTGCTGGGTCAGCTAGTATCTAATAACTGTATTTTTTATTTCATTACAAATCATACTTACAAGATGCCATATGCCCAGTAGTATAGTTCCAGTACGAACATGCATGCAAAAGCAGCATAGCCATTCCTTATTGCGTTCACTGCCCAATTTGGGGCGAATTGTTATCATTGTTACCTGCCAATAAAATCAATAATAGTTATATCATTTAAGAGAATTATAAACACTTGTGCTGTAAGTATATATATTCACTAAAGCCGCCCAGTTTCACATATTAACACATTCTGAACATAGGGCACTGTACGATAGTCGAAGTGTTTTTTATAAAAACAAATTTAGAATTTTAGTTAACATGGATTGTAATTTTTTTATGGTACTCCAGAGTAAAAAACAACAATGCTTCTTCTGATAGTACAAGATAAATGCCTCCCATAAATATCAATGATGTTAATGTAGCATTGCCAAGTTTTCTGTCAATTGATTACATAAAAATCTCCATGACGGAAGGCAGATAGGCAGAGCAAGTGATAATGTTGAATCAATAGAAACTTATGGCTACCACAATTAATTGGTTTATCAGTTGGTGTGATGGGTGGTGGATGGTGGATGGTTTTTCTGACTGGTATCAACTTGTTTTTCACAAAAATCAGGCTCATAAATCATAAATACCACTCTGAAATCAAAAGTCCTCTAAATTTAGATCTTATAACCAGAGACAAATAGGCCAAGCCAAGGACATATGCAGTCAATTAATTGATATTGCAAAACTTAAAGCAGTACACACAAAACATATTCTTATGTATATTATTATCCATTAAATTATTGATATTATTCCACCTTATGTCAATTTAGGTTATGTATCAAAATTAATATTTTTTTGTACACATAAAAATACAAAAAAATACTTATATAAAATGAAAATATATGTACAAAGGACACAACTGAAACTGGCCGCCAGAAGTTTCGGCGGATATAGAGAACATGTCTGACGTTGACCAAAACCCCTTAATTTAAAAAAATAAAAAATAAATACAAACGTGCCGAATTCAGTATATTATCGTGAATTTAAGGCTGTATCAAATAAAATAGTTTAACTGTCCCAAAAAAAAAATATCCAAAGACATTACGAGTTTGTTGGAGAAAGAAATGATACTTACTTGATGATTAATTGCAAAAGTTAATACAAGTGTACAATTGAGGGATTCTTTTTAAATTCACATTAATTTCATGAAATGTTGGAATGTCAAAAAAAAAAAATTGATCGATTGTCGACGTTAAAGGGGTCAGGAAAGAAATCTATTTAGCCGCAGAGGATTAATTGAAATAGAACTTCCAGTCGTTCCGAGGAACTAATTGGGAAAAAATATCTAAGATTGGGCCTTCACAATTAATTGTGAGGGAAATTCCGGGCGTACAATTTTGGGACTTTTTTCGACTTAACATTAATTTTAAAGATAGTATGTATCTAAAAAAACTTACTTTATCAATTGTCAATGACAATTGGAGTCTCGAGGGAAAACTAAAGAGGCCCAAGGGATTAATCGAAATAGAAATTCGAGGCGTGAAATTTTGGGACTTTTTTGTGTTTGACATGAATTAGTGGGGTCGTTTACATCTTAAAAAAATTATCTCATCAATTGTCAACGATCTAGGGAGCCACAAAAAAATATCTAAGATTGGGCCTTCACAATTAATTGTGAGGGAAATTCCGGGCGTACAATTTTGGGACTTTTTTCGACTTGACATTAATTTTAAAGATAGTATGTATCTAAAAAAAATTACTTTATCAATTGTCAATAACAATTGAAGTCTCAAGCGAAAACTAAAGAGACCCGAGAAATTAATCGAAATAGAAATTCGAGGCGTAAAATTTTGGGACTTATTTGTAATTGATATGAATTATTGAGGTCGTTTACATCTTAAAAAAATTATTTCATCAATTGTCAGTAATATGGGGAGCCACAAAAAAATATCTACGTGTAGGCCTTCAGAATTAATTGCGAGGGAAATTCCGGACGTATAATTTTGGGACTTTTTCCGACTCGACATTAATTTTAAAGATAGTATGTATCCAAAAAAAATCACTTTATTAATTGTCAAGGACAATTGGAGTCTCGAGCAAAAACTAAAGAGGCCCAAGGAATTAATCGAAATAGAAATTCGAGGCGTAAAATTTTGGGACTAAATTATAATATTATAATTTCTGATGGTAACTATTACTATTTGGATTATAAATATAACTATTTAGGATAATAATAATAATAATTCTCTCTAGTTAACATACAATATTGGAGCAATTATTATAAATATGGTGAATTTTAATACACCCGAAATTACCCTCGCAATTCATTCTATAGGCCGAATCTTTGATATTTTTTCCTGGCTCCCTCTATCGTCGAAAATAAATGAAGTAATTTTTTTAGGATGTAAATTACTGCAACAATTGATGTTAACCACAAAAAAGTCCCAAAATTTTACGCCTCGAATTTCTATTTCGATTAATCCCTTGGGCCTCTTTAGTTTTCCCTCGAGACTCCAATTGTCATTGACAATTGATAAAGTAAGTTTTTTTAGATACATACTATCTTTAAAATTAATGTCAAGTCGAAAAAAGTCCCAAAATTGTACGCCCGGAATTTCCCTCACAATTAATTGTGAAGGCCCAATCTTAGATATTTTTTTGTGGCTCCCTAGATCGTTGACAATTGATGAGATAATTTTTTTAAGATGTAAACGACCCCACTAATTCATGTCAAACACAAAAAAGTCCCAAAATTTCACGCCTCGAATTTCTATTTCGATTAATCCCTTGGGCCTCTTTAGTTTTCCCTCGAGACTCCAATTGTCATTGACAATTGATAAAGTAAGTTTTTTTAGATACATACTATCTTTAAAATTAATGTCAAGTCGAAAAAAGTCCCAAAATTGTACGCCCGGAATTTCCCTCACAATTAATTGTGAAGGCCCAATCTTAGATATTTTTTTGTGGCTCCCTAGATCGTTGACAATTGATGAGATAATTTTTTTAAGATGTAAACGACCCCACTAATTCATGTCAAACACAAAAAAGTCCCAAAATTTCACGCCTCGAATTTCTATTTCGATTAATCCCTTGGGCCTCTTTAGTTTTCCCTCGAGACTCCAATTGTCATTGACAATTGATAAAGTAAGTTTTTTTAGATACATACTATCTTTAAAATTAATGTCAAGTCGAAAAAAGTCCCAAAATTGTACGCCCGGAATTTCCCTCACAATTAATTGTGAAGGCCCAATCTTAGATATTTTTTCCCAATTAGTTCCTCGGAACGACTGGAAGTTCTATTTCAATTAATCCTCTGCGGCTAAATAGATTTCTTTCCTGACCCCTTTAACGTCGACAATCGATCAATTTATTTTTTTTTGACATTCCAACATTTCATGAAATTAATGTGAATTTAAAAAGAATCCCTCAATTGTACACTTGTATTAACTTTTGCAATTAATCATCAAGTAAGTATCATTTCTTTCTCCAACAAACTCGTAATGTCTTTGGATATTTTTTTTTTTTGGGACAGTTAAACTATTTTATTTGATACAGCCTTAAATTCACGATAATATACTGAATTCGGCACGTTTGTATTTATTTTTTATTTTTTTAAATTAAGGGGTTTTGGTCAACGTCAGACATGTTCTCTATATCCGCCGAAACTTCTGGCGGCCAGTTTCAGTTGTATGTACAAAGGCATGCCTATCTCTTTAAGAGATCAGAGATTCTTCCAGCCAAACCGGCATTACATATTGTTAGTAAAATCACTAGATGACAGGGGGAATGGTGTACATCTGAGATCACAAATAGACTATTTAGTACAAAGGCATGATTATCTCTTTAATAGATTTCTTCCAGCAAAACCAACATTACATATTGTTAGTAAAATCACTAGATGACAGGGGGCATGGTGTACATCTGAGATCACAAATAGACTATTTAACAAGTGCCTTATGGGTCAAACTTATTTATAGTAGAGGAGCCCAAGAGGGGATTTTGGTATTTACTCGAGCGCGTCAGATTAACATAAGGAAGATACCTCGCATACTGTTAAGGCTCGCCACCAAAAATAAGCCATTTCTATAGAAGGGGTAACTAGGGCAAAAAAAAAAACAAAAGTAAGATAACTTCGGCTTGTCGAAATTGACAGATTAAATTTTTTCGTTATTCTTACATCATTCCGTATATAATAAAGAATTCAGATGTGCTCGAGAATGTCAAAACAATGTTTTCTTTGCAACTTGTGATCCTCACACTTCCTTACGTTACACTTAAATCGGCAGATTTTCCAAATTTTAGGTGGAAATTAACCCGCCATACCTTAATCTAGCGCGATTTAGTGTTACAATGGCACAGATTTTTTAAAACATATTTTTATCTGTAATTTTTTTCCCCAACATTGAAATGAAAAGCTGTATATAACCTTATATTTTTCCTATAATTTAATCTACAAAATTCAATAGGTTCCTACGACGCTCAAGTAACTACCCATTTAGCATCTTGGGCTCCCCTACTGCTGCCGTGGAAAAATATTAACAAGCTGTTTTTCAATTCCAAAAAGTGTGCAGATGAATTCAAAAACCGCTTGAAAAATTGCAAAAGTTATAAAAGAACTAACTGAAAAAAAAATGGGCTTTGGTTCTTAATGTCAACGTATGTCAACAAAATAATTTAAAAATTTCCAAACTTGAAAAAAGACTCAAAAAGTGGAGGAAACTTCCTAAAAGAAAGTCTTGACTACTGAAACTATAGAACCAATATTTATCCCAGAGGGAATAGAAAATACATCCGAAAACGGATACTTTTGCTTATGCAAGCCACGCCGACATTGGTCACTTTTACAATTATATTAATTTAAACATATCAAATACGAAAATTAAGAAATGAAAAAATCTGGCATTTATCGTGATTATTGAAAATAATGCAATAGTTAATCAACAATAATTTATTTTCAACTTGAATGTGATTACTGCAAGTGTGAAATGATAAATTAAATACCAATTCTCATAGTTTAAAAATTAAAAACTACATAAAATGAGCTACATAAATTGTTATTAAAAAACTGCAAAATATTTTTAATTTGTTTGGGTGTTTATTAAATATATAATAGTATTAAATACTTTTATACAACAATACAAATACATAATTTGTAATGTTGTCTAACATCCATAATACAAGCAAATAATTTTCTTACATTGGGGTCAGATCGATTCGTGGAATTCGTCCAGTGTATATTTATTACTATACATAAAATCAAAGTATTTAGAATTTTTATTACCACCATATGAAATTACTTATATTATTTATAATAGTTTTCATTAGTTATGGTTACTTAAAGCAATTTAATGTTTGTAATAATCAATGTTTACTCTATATAGCAACACTTCCCCGTGTTGGTCCCGGGCTCCTTTGAAGAACAGGCCAACCAACTGCTGTTCTGCCAGGCAGGTCATAAAAGGCGACTAATTGGTAATACGAGTCACTACCATCGTGGCTACTAGGTGGTAGAGTTCTGCATTGTCTCGTCCGGGTCTGGTACCACCACCTTACCTATTCCTGCTGCACTAGTGTCAGTGCTTGTCACAGTTGTGTTCCGATTTGGAGGGTAAGTTAGCCAGTAAACTTATGCATGTGGCATTAATCCTCACCACAAGATAGCAACGCACCATTAACATCTTTAGTGTCTATAGGAGATAGTTGACTCTTTCCATCAGGAGACCCATCTGCTACCTTATGATATAAAAAAAACACTTAAGTGACTGTGCATTTTATAGTGTTATTCACTGATATCAAAAATCCAAGATGTGCATCTTGCAGTCCCAAACAAAACTGAAACTCATAGATGTCACTAATTTCACACAAGATCTATTCTTGCTTGTAAAGTTCGATTGCAATGGTGTAATTTTTTGGTTTTTTTTTCAGACATCCTGGGAAACATACTGAACAAGAATCAAGTAAATTTTTGAGGGAGCAAATATTTTTATATATGCGCGATTCTGACGCTCAATTTTTGACGCCAGTTTCACCTTCAACGTTTTTGAGTCACTAATTGTGTATCTGGGGTTTTTTATATCAATGGTGTTATTAAAAAATGTCATTAATACGAAAACAGACTATAAGGAAATATAAAAAACATACATATAGCGCTGCAATTATTATTAATTTAGCAATTTAGAAAGTACTGTTTGTTAAATATAATGAAGCATGATATAATGAAGTTTTTCCAAAGTTAACAAATATAAGCAGTCAAATGACTATAATCTGATAATAGTCAATTTGTTAAACAAACAACCATTGTTAAATGAGAGGAAAAATTAGAGGGTGTGGGGCTACATAGAGTGTATCATTGTATGGAAACAAAGTAAACCAATCAAAGTCAAGTAATTTCAAAGTGTAAAAAACACTGTATTTCACAATATAGTTTTATATTGATGCTAGTGCATCTATTTAACTCTAAAACAGAATTAATACTTACAATATAAGTATTAATCATCCTGTAAATGACTTTGAATTGATATATCAATTCAAAGTCATTTACAGGATGATTGTTTGTGTTGGATTTATATATTTGTACAAAGCAGTAGTTTCAACACAAAGACTGTAATGCACACCTGCTGTCATTATTTTTTTGACATTTTTTTAATAATTGATTTGTCAAAAAGCACTCACGCTTCTATTTTATACATACTAGATTTCAAAGAAAGAGCCTACACCTAGTGTGGATGAGAATATCACTTTTTTTTATAATATAAGATGGGAAATAAGAACATCTTTCTTCGTTGCTATCTTGACCTTTCAAGACAGATTGAAAGAATTTCAACACACAAGCAAAGTACATGTCTGATAAAATAATAAGATACTGTTTAAAGATTATAGCAGATACAATCTTGTCAGATATAAGATTGATAATAATAGTACATTATAAACCAAACTAGTGATCTAATATGCAATAGAATTAGTTTAGGGAAATATATTCCATAAAAAATTAAAAAAGTAATAAACTGGAAATAAAAATAATTGTCGAATTACTCATTTAATTTGTTACGCCGAATTCAGAAAAAAATACGTGGGCTACGTAGGTGTATCAAACATTACAGATTGTGACATTATACTTAGTGTAACACTCAATGTTTACAGACATGCAAAATTTATTCAAGTATTTATCAGTTTCAGGACAGTTTCAAACACTAACCATAATCAAAAATTCATTATTTTACTAAAATTTACATGGTGATTAGAAAGTGGCAGGCTTCAAAAAATATAGCACGGTTACATAAATCAGTGCACGTTTTAAACATTACTTACTTTTTTAAAAACTTTCACTTTAATAGCGACTACAATACGTATAAAATTTTACAATATTTTGAATTTACCAAGAAAATCACTTCTAAAATAAAAACAAGACGTAAAAACAACTTCAGATTTCTAAAACACTTCACTTTTTCTGTTTTCACCATAGATAAATATGTGTATTACTATATGGTTTTCACTTTTCAGCAGACTTCCAGCCATAGACTAGTAGGCACAGATCAGATATATGTACTACGTACTACTTACTAGTATGCAAGGAACAAGGAACTTATATACGATAACTGGAATTACTAAGAAGCAGTATTTGAAAAATTAAAAATGTACTTTATTTCGTTCTCTATGAAGTTGACATTTGTTTCTTACATAACCGAGGGGAAAAACGTTCTGAGCAAGACAACGACATGAGTGGATGTTGTCCCTTTCTTGCAATTGCCAGTTTAAATAAAACTTTCGGATGGTAGATTTTTATATATTCGTTAATCGTTAAATCCCTTTTGTTCATACACGTCGATAGACACATTTGCATAAAATGTATTGTAATTAATATAGTGGTTTCTAAAATGTGCTAATTTTAATTATTACGTAATTACTTATGTAATGCAAAAACTGTTTCTCAAATTAGTAGAATTACTTAGTAGTAATTTGCAAACTAAGAATGGCCACACTTATATATGGCGATTGGCGCTTTATCAAGGAACTTATATATGATAACTGGAATTGTTACGAAGCAATATTTGAAAAATAAAAATGTACTTTATTTCGTTACTCATAAAGTTGACATTTGTTTCTTACTTAACAGAAGGGGAAAACGTTCTGAGCAAGACAACGACATGAGTGGATGTTGTCCCTTTCTTACAATTGCCAGTGTTAAAATAAAACTGCTGATGGTAGATTTTTATATATTCGGTAATCGTTAAATCCCTTTTATTCATACACGTCGATAAATATATTAGCATAAAATGTATTGTAATTAACATAGTAAGTTCTAAAATGTGCTTATTTTAATTATTACGTAATTAATTATGCAATGCAAAAACTGTTTCTCCAATTAGTAGAATTACTTAGTAGTAATTTGCAAACTACGCATGGCTACACTTATGTATGGCGATTGGCGCTTTATTGAGTAGAAAGAGACATACTCCACTCATGTCGTGGTACTCTTCGGAACGATTTTGAAGTACGTGTAAGCATTCCGGGTAGAATATAACTTCCTTGCGCTTTATTTAGTAGAACGAGCCCACAGAACAATATACACGAGACACACTCCACTCATGTGGTGGTACTCTTCGGAACGATTTTGAAGCGCGTGTAAGCATTCCGGTAGAATGTAACTTCCTTGCTAGTAGATAAGTACTACAGACTGTGCCACAGACGACTTAGAGATGCAAACATGTAAGTACCTATATACCTAATTGTTTTCACTTTTCAGCTGTACTCTGGAGTGTGACCAGATTAAATTGTACGAAAATACCGAGGCTGCCCAAAAAAAAAAAAACAAACAAATATACCGACATATACTGGGCAAATAGGCCAATAAAATAGGTAGGTACCAAGGAAGTTACATTCTACCCGGTATGTTCACACGCGCTTCAAAATCGTTCCGAAGAGTACCACGACATGGGTGGAGTGTGTCCCTTTCTACTAAATAAAGCGCTAATCGCCATATATAAGTGCGGCCATGCGTAGTTTGCAAGTTACTGCTAAATAATTCTACTAATTTGAGAAACAATTTTTGCGTTGCATAAGTAATTACGTAATAATTAAAATAAGCACATTTTAGAACTCACTGTGTTAATTACAATACATTTTATGCTAATGTATTTATTGCCGTGTATGAATAAAAGGGATTTAACGATTACCGAATATATAAAAATCTACCATCAGATAGTTTTATTTACACTGGCAATTGCAAGAAAAGGACAACATCCACTCTTGTCGTTGTCTTGCTCAGAACGTTTTCCCCCCTCTGTTATGTAAGAAACAAATGTCAACTTTATTAGTAACGAAATAAAGTACATTTTTATTTTTCAAATATTGTTTCGAAACAATTCCAGTATAAATTCCTTGGGCTCAAATAATCAAAACGAGGTGTTTTATTTAGTAGAAAAATACACACTCCACCCATGTCGTGGTACTCTTCGGCACGATTGTGAAGTGCGTGTGAACATTCCGGGTAGAATGTAACTTCCTTGTTTGAGCCTAACTCACACAAACACAAACGATATCGATGTGTGAAGTTTCTATATGGCCAAATAAAGACGGAACAGCCTATTCATGAGCAGTGTTGGCAGACCCGTGAAAAATGATTACTGTATCAGGGCCCTAAAATTATTGTATTTTTTAGAAAATTATTGTACATTTCAAAATGAGATTTAATAGTGGTCTGAAGTTTAAAATGTGATCACTGAAGTAATTTTACTTAAATGATATTTCTGGAAACAATTTTTTTTTCAATTACTTAATTTTATTAAACAATTGTTTTTGAAATGCAATTTTTCACTCAAGTATCTATATACTTTGAGAATTCAGTTATTGTAAAGGGTGAAACTTGACTCAAATATTTCAATAATTATGATTTTTTAAAGAAAATTGTAATTTTACCTAGAAAATTGCCATCATTCAAAGTTATTGTAATTTTTATCAAGATTGTACGCTTAGGATTGAGGATTAAAAAAAATCATGAGATTATGGTACATGTACCATTATTATTATACGTCTGCTGACACTGGTCATGAGTCAAGTGCAGTGTGGCCGTTTCTAATTTTATAAACCTACTAATAAATTCTTTGAGAATTGACATTTTAAAATTATTAAGTCGTCAAAATAAAAATACCAATTCTATATTTTTCAATCCTATTCAATTTTCAAAAGTTTTCTTCTGGAAATGCCAAAATCAGAATTTTACTATTTTGGTTTTTCATGTTTCAAGTGAATTGTTTTGGAAATCATTTCTGTTTTCTTGTAGGATTATCATCACAATAGTGCTATTTTTATGAAGAAAATGGACTTAGTAGTAATTTTGTATTTATATACAGAAATTGGACATCAGAAAAACACAAAACTGCTATTGCGTTTTTATTGAGAAATCGGACTCCGTATTATTTTTAATTGTGTTTTTAGTGAGAAATCGGACTACTTGTTATTTGTGAGATAGCGGCCTAATTGAGATATTGGACTCGTTTAAACTTTAGTGATTTTCTGAATCTGGGGGAACTTACGAAAGACTTAATTAGGACATAATTTTCCCTTTATCTAATCGAGTTTCTGATGGAACTATAACAGTACTGTTTAGAATTCCAGTCGCAGGGTATGGATCTTTGAGTCTTGATGTTTACTAATGTTACTATATTAATGTTATTGATAAAGATATTCCTAATCTATAAAATCAATAATGAATACAAAAATATAATCAATAGCTAATTGTTTATGTTACATGTCTTAAGAAGAATGTATAAAAATATAAAATAAACTTTTAAACTGATCAGTTTGTATTTTTTATAAGTATTGGAAAATTCGATTTGTTTGTGTAAGCATGTCATGTGGGGTAATAAAACTATAACATGTAGAATACAAATATAAATCAAATTTTAAAATGATTCCTCATAATTTAATCGGCAAAGCAGTAGTACGGAAGTAGGTTTGAATTTGCCACCGTAAGTTTTATATGGGCGTTTTTTATAAGAAAGAGACAACATCCACTCTTGTCGTTGTCTTGCTCAGAACGTTTTCTCAAGGAAGTTATATTCTACCCGGAATATCCACACGCGCTTCAAAATCGTTCCGAAGAGTACCACGACATGGGTGGAGTGTGTCTCTTTCTACTAAATAAAGCGCCAATCGCCATATATAAGTGCGGTCATGCATAGTTCGCGTATTACTACTAAGTAATTCTACTAATTTGAGAAACAGCTTTGCATTGCATAAGTAATTACGTAATAATTAAAATAAGCACATTTAAGAACTCACTATGTTAATTATAATACATTTTATGCTAATGTATTTATCGACATGTATAAATAAAAGGGATTTAACAATTACCGAATGTATAATAAAAAATGATGTGGTGTCGCGGGACACCAGGTAGGAACGAACTTCCTTCGGCTAAACGGCACTACACGCTTGTGTACGCGACTGTCGCGCCTGCGCACGTCTCATTTAACGCTTTTATTCTACGCATTTTTCTTACGGTTTTACTATCACATTTTTTTCAGTTCGGTCGTGCAGCAAAATCCCTATCTCCTCCAAGCCTGCCGTAAGGAACTTCGTTCCAAAAATCTACCATGAGTAGTTTTATTTAAACACTGGCAATTGCAAGAAAGGGTCAATATCCACTCATGTCGTTGTCTTGCTCAGAACGTTTTTCCCTTTGTTAAGTAAGAAACAAATGTCAACTTTATGAGTAACGAAACAAAGTATATTTTTATTTTTCAAATATTACTTCGTAATAATTCCAGTTATCATATATAAGTTCCTTGCGTTTCCCCCCTCTGTTATGTAAGAAACAAATGTCAACTTTATTAGTTACGAAATAAAGTACATTTTTGGAACGAAGTTCCTTACGGCAGGCTTGGAGGGGATAGGGATTTTGCTGCGCGACCGAACTGAAAAAAATGTGATAGTAAAACCGTAAGAAAAATGCGTGGAATAAAAGCGTTAAATGAGACGTGCGCAGGCGCGACGGTCGCGTACACAAGCGAGTAGTGCCGTTTGGCGTTTAGCCGAAGGAAGTTCGTTCCTACCTGGTGTCCCGCGACACCACATCATTTTTATTATTATTTTTCAAATATTGCTTGTAACAATTCCAGTTATAAGTTCCTTGGGTGCTCATGACTGTCAACTGTCACGTGTCATTGATAATTGACAATGTCAAAAGCGCTGCATAATTATTTTTTTAATTGCTGTTGATATTTGTATTTTATAACTTTTACTTTTAATTTCAAGTTGCTGTTAATTAATGGTATGTATAATCTGATTTAAGTCAAGTGTCAGAATTGTGTATGTATTCCATTCCATTATACATAAATATTTCAGCTATAATGGAAAAAATTCCAGACCAACTTGGTTACCTGATTTTAACCGAGGACGGAGCTGTTCTGGAGTCGGGAGGAGAATTAGAGAATGATGAACGTGTTGCTACTATTGTAGCAGATCTTATAAGCTTATCACAGAGGTATAAAAGAAAAGAATGATTTGTTAATAAAAAATATGGACACAAAGATGTAGAATATAGAGTAGTGACCCTTACATATTTTATATAATTTTTGTATTTCCAGTGTCGATCCTGTTGCATTTGGTCCTGAGGAACAATTCAAAAAAATCAGTATAACATATGATGATCATTGGTATGTAATATGTATATCTAACAAAAAGATATATGTTGTGAAACGGAGTATACAAACCTCTTCAGAAAGCCTTGCAGTGAATGTTTGATTGTATATCCTAAATATAATAAAAAATGGGTCGTAATTTGTTAATGAGTAGTTTAGAAAATGCATCCTTTAATATTTTGTTTCAAATTATATTCAGATGTGTTACGTTTATCATCAATGCATGGGTGATAAGAAATGTTGGACATGAAGTCATAGGGATTATGAATGTCAGGCTATTGCTATTAGAAAGTACTATTATTTTCCTGAGTCGAGAACCATTTAATAGAGCTTGTCTAGGTCAGAAAGATGAATATAATTGGAAGCAAATTATGAATCAAATTTGGTTATCAGTGCCAATAAGTTGTATATTATCTCTTATTTTTGTCTATATTTGGATTAATTGGTTGCCATTAAGTCAACCTGAACACATCTTTCAGTATAAGTTTGGCTGTTGGAGTGTAGCAATGTCTTGTGTTATTGAACTTTCAGCTGCCAACATGGCATTAGTTGCACAACTTTTTTGTTTTGTTAAATTAAAAGTTATTCTTGACACCATACATATTTTTGTGAGGACAACATTATTTTTATCGATAATTTTGTATGATCGGTCTTTAGCATTAATAGCATTTTCTGTTGCACAAGTTGGCAGTATCACAGTTGTTGTTTTGATATATTATTACTTCTTTCACTGGTATATAAAAAATAAGCCTCTGTATGCCAAAGGAGCATTAAAAGGAAGATTTGTGCCTAATACAGTGTTAGAAAGATTATATGTCAATATGGAAGATTTTAACTTTACTTCCCTTAAGGATTTCTTCCCAACATATTTAGGGTCAAATAGTTTTAATAAAAAACTTAGCACACTAACATTAAGTTTTGCAAAACAAGGGGTTGTTAAACAATTGTTGACTGAGGGAGAAAAATATGTAATGTCAGTAAGTCCTGTTTTGAGCTTTACTGAACAGGCAACTTACGATGTTGTAAATAATTTAGGTAGTTTAACAGCTAGATTTGTATTCAGGCCTATAGAAGATAGTAGCTATTTTTATTTTACACAGATGGTGAGTCGTGATCTCCCTTTAATAAAGCAAGATCAAAATAAAATTAAAGAGTCATGTGTGGTTTTATCACAAGTTTGTAAAACAGTAAGTTCTATTGGTTTGATTGTGCTTGTTTTCGGACAAAGTTATGCATATACTTTATTATACCTATACGGTGGTGAACAGTTTGTTTCAAATAATCTACCTGTTATCTTACTTCAAAGCCATTGTTTGGCAATATTGCTTATGGCTGTAAATGGTATTACAGAATGTTATGCCTTTGCAACAATGACTAGTACACAATTAAACAATTATAACTATATGATGGTGTTTTTCTCTATAAGCTTTTTGGTTTTATCATATTTGTTAACATACTTCTTGGGGCCTGTTGGATTTATTGTATCTAATTGTATAAACATGTTTGTGAGAACTTTACATAGTGTACATTTTATTACTAAAAAATATAAAGGTACCGATTATAGACCCTTGAATGGGCTCTATGTTGGAAAAATTTTCTTACTGACTCTGTTTTTATCTGGTTTAATATGTAAGCTATCAGAAAATAGATTTTCTAATACTTCTTTTACTAAACATATAGCCATTGGAGCTTTATGTCTTTTTTGTGTATTAGTTTCTTGGGCTCACGAAAACAAGGATTTAGTAATCAAAGTTTATAGAAAATTTGCTTCACATAATGAGGAAAAAAAGGAAGCAGTGGACTAAAAAATTAGATTAATTTAACTTTAAGATAAATGTATATACTGATATGTTATTCCAATTAAATATGGAAATTTATAAAGCTTTTTATTACTATCAATATTTGGTTTTGTTATATTTGTAAACATTGGCGTATCGATGGGGGGGCAAAGGGCAGCTGCCCCCTCCCCTCCTCTGGAATTTGCTTATCTTCCTACTGTTGTAGATAAAAATATAATAAGATGAAAATATAGTTTTAAAATGATACGGTTGCCAGCCCCAGCCCAGAATCTGGGTAAGCCCACGTTTGTAAAGAATGTTATATTCCATTATTATTTGGATAGAAAAACACTGCACCAATTAATTTTAGTACATTCATAATCCTTCATAAAAAGAGTAGGCAAAGAATTGTCTGTTTATTACTATCTATCGGTCAGACATCATAGGAAAGAGTAGCAGGTAAATTTCAAATATTTGATTGCCTTCAAGAAGACTAAACCAGTGTGTTCTTATCCTGATGCAATGATACCATAATAGCTCAGACGTACTGTCGCCGGCGACGTAGGCTGTTTCGGCCCGCTAACGCTAGAGACCCGGCCAGGAGTTAACGAGCTGAAATCCTGATTCTAATTATAGTCAAGATACTGCCCTAAACCGGCGGACGGTCCACACCCATAGGGTGGACCCTAAGCTCAGCAAACTTAAACATTGGCTGAGCATTCTGCTCACCCAAACAATCCAGTTTCCCAGATGGTTCTACAGACCAACTGCTTAAATTCATTTCGAAGCAAGGTATATAAATGGGATTTAAATCACTTTGGTAATAAGATCGGAACCTATTTATAATAATTAACATATATATAAAAACAAATATATATATATATATATATATATATATATATAAACAAATAATTAACATATATTTTTAAATATCAAGTCAAACAGATAGATAGCTTTCCCGAAGGAAACAGATAAGCTTTGTTCATATATAACAAAGATAGCAGGAATGTAATGTCACAGACATATATTTAGCGGATTACTGACTGTCTAAACCAGAATATAGAAGTGAATGTACAGGCATTGCGGCCGGAACAGCAGTACCTACGTAAATTGTTGCTACCTTTGATCAAAATACCCAGATTTAAAAGTTGGCTAATTAAGTAAGAGCACAAATAAAAGTTTCGTTTTACAGAGAGAATAAATCACTTACACATTTTATTTCATCTAATCACGGGCAACGTACGGACGCGTCACGTCCGAAAAAGTCATGAGTAGTGTGGACTTGTAATTTTAAAGATTTTAAGTCCAGAATTGAAAGTTAGATTTTCTAAGAGCATAATAAAATTTCACAATGTCATTCAGAGTATATAATACTACGTAAAAGCGAGTCAATAGGTATTCAAATTTAAACCATAGTCATTGACGTGTATAATAGTGGTAATAATATACACGTCAATGCATAAAGTACAGAAATGAGGTAGATTATAACTTAGATATTTTTATGACATGCAATATTTTTTGTTTCTGTATACATCTCTCGGTCTCGAATCAAGCCATTTTCTTGCACTGAGTTTGTTGGCAACACTGAACTTTATTTGCATAATGTATCATATAGTTGCATCGAAGGATGCAACTATATGATACATTAACTGACCTCCTGCGTCTTTACCTAGGCCGCTATAGGTACATTACACCTAAATTTATCCTAAAATGTAGATAGATACCTACATAATAGCAATATGTGTTCGTCTAGGTTCCTTTTGAAGAATATTCGTTACTTTGTTCAAAACTATCACTTGCAAATCTAGTCAGTGTTGCAGCAGGTGTACGTAAGGCGGTGGTACCACACTCAAGCGGGATATTGTGGAACTCTTACCACATAATAGTCACGATGGTAGTGACATGATCGCGATCGCGGAACTTGGCAAATTAATTTAATTTTTTCTTGAAATGACGTGCTAGTTTGTGCCGGTAGAAATTTTAAATTATTGAGATAAGATATTCGTAAGTCTCGCTAAAACTCGAGAACGGCTGAATCGATTTGGCTAATTTTGGTTTTGAATTAATTGTTGAAGTCCAGGGAAGGTTTAAAAGGTGGGAAAATAAAGAAAAAAAATAATATAAGAGTAGTTAAAAAGGCAGAACAACGTTTGCTGGATCAGCTAGTATTTGTATAATTTAGTGACCTATTTTGTGGCACAAGTCTTATAAGTTTGAAAATATCCTGCGTTAAACATACAATGTGTTAGTATAATTTATTGCATTGCGAGTAGGTTAATATAATTATAAATAAAATAAAAAAATTTAAACATGTATAATAATTTATTTCTTGTACATTAATTATTCATTCAATATTATATAGGATAAAAGAATATTCCTTTGAGTTGAGCTTGAGACACTCTCTTGACATCATCTGAAAATAAAATTGATGACTCAGTTTAATTCTGAATAACACAATGTGGGCTTATCAAATTAAAAAAGTTAGTTCATAACTCATAAGCGTTATCACAATAATGTTTACAGTAACTTAATCAGTTGAATAAAAAATGTTCTGATATTCAATTACAATGTCATATCTCACCGGATTGAAGTTACAGCTATAAAAAAATATTTTTGTTTTATTGACTATTACAAGTCATGACTGCCTTGTAGTTTAGTGGATAGCATATTCGGCTCAGATCATGAGGCCCCGGGTTCGATTCTCAAGTCCGGTAAAAGTGTTTTATTGAGGTTATTCTCGAAAATCCAAAATCTCAGTGACAGCGCTCGGAGTCTAGCGGATGGTGTGTTACCACTCCCTTGCCTCGTATAAATACGTAGACCGTTGGTCCCGATTATCACTAGGAATAATCGATAATCATTATCAGGTCAGAAAAAGCGGATATGAGGATCAGCACTTATGTCACCAACCGATAAACCCGTAAATCATGGTGAACAGGTCTATAGACTCGGTCTATTCTGCCTACTCCGCAAGGGAAACAGCCTTGATGATATTTTAATTATAACAAGTGCTATTTATGTTTAAATAAGCATTGACGTTTTAAATAATTCACTGGCAAAAGTTGAGTGCATCGGATCTTAATCAAGTATGGTGTCTTTAGACGATGCTTATCTCTTATCATAGGAACTGTCAGCATGTTTGCTATCTTGTGATATAAAAAAGCTATAACATCAGTGTTTTTCAATGTCGTATTTTATTTCTCAGCGTGCAATCATTCAATTTAGAAGTGAGAACTGTAGAACCTAGCCATTCGGATTGCATCGATTTATTTACATAATATATTTAGCGTCTAGTATTAGGTACAAGTCCAATTTATCAAAAGGTTTTTTCTTGAAGGAAATTAAATCGGAGATATTCGACGACCGGATAGTAAATATATTGTGTGCTTAAAATTTTAACCGCTCCGTTGGTCGAGTAGTTAGGGAATCTGAATATGCAATGAATGGCGCTCAGGTTCGATTCCCGATAGGGACATGCATAGATGTTTGTATTTCTAGGTCTGGGTGTTTATTAAATATATTTCAGTATTTATACATGAATTTCTTTCGTTGACTAAAACCCGTATCACAAGCTAAAATTCGCTTACTTTGGGGTCAGAATTTGTGAAAAAAATATATAAAGAGAAATATAATATAAATAAAGTATATTCACGCCCTTATCCCCGAAATGGTAAGCAGAGGTAAAACTAATGCACTCACGATTAGCTGAAGCTATTTAGTCCCACAAATGTGATGGGTAGTAAGTAGCAAGCCTATCGGCAAACGGGCACTTTCTAATCCTGGGCAACATTGTTCGTATCAGAAAACTGAAAATACACATTTCTTAAATTGCCCGACCCGGGAATTGAACCCGCGATCGCATGTAATCAACGCCAACGCCGCCAACCACTAACCACAGAGGCGATATAAATATTTATATTTATATTGTTTGGAACATTTAGCATTTTTTTACATTTTCGTATTGTAGCCTTATTTTGATCCAGTTACTAGGCATGGAAATCATTGTTTCTTTTAATTCATTTTCATTGTATGAAAGAAATCACAATGATTTCACATATGAAATTTCACTGACAATGATTTTCACTCAATAATTACCCTAACAATGATTTTCACTCATGAAATTACCTTAACGTCAAATGGCCGTAAGCTATTAAAAATGAAGTATGAATTATAACCACTGCCGTTACTATATGAATTGAAGAAAAATCTTACAGACTAAATGAAGAGAGGCAGCAAATACGATGCATGAAAATGCATTTCATATGAAATTTTACATGCTTATTGTGAAATTTTTCTTATCTACCATAAAAACCCGTATAAATATTTCCAATCAACTACAATACCTGAAAACACTATCTACTAATTGGTGCATGTTCGATCACGCGTGTAAATAAACACTCATTTTGTCGCATCCATTACGACGTTTTCCCGCCGTGTTGGTCCCGGCCTTCTTTAAAGAATAGGCCAACTGCCGTTCTGCCAGGCTGGTCGTAAAAGGCGACCGATTGGCTATCGAGTCACTACCATCGTGGCTACTAGGTGGTAGAGTTCTGCATTGTCTCGCCCGGGTCTGGTACCACCGCCATGCCTATTCCTGCCGTAATAGCGTCAGTGCTTGTCGCTGTCATGTTCCGGTTTGGAGGGTAACGTAGCCAGTAGACTTATGCATGTGGCATTAGACCTAGATATTAAAAAAAAAAGCAATATATGATAACAAAAGAGAGAGAATGAGCGTGGTCTTGCACACATGATTAAACTTATTTTTGAACTAGTTATGCCCGCGACTTCGTCTGCATATTTTTTTTGTCCCGGTGGTTAATCCGCATAATTCCCGTTCCCGTGGGATTTCCGGGATAAGAACTATCCTATGTACTTCCTCGGGTTTCAAACTACCTTTATACTCATGCAAATCGGTTCGGTGGTTTAGGCGTGAACTTAACAGACAGTTATTTTCGCATTTATAATATTGGTATGGATATAACCGATAATTATTAAATATTAAATATTACCTGCTATTTCTTTTAAATTAGCATTTTTCTTGTAGATTATAACATAAAACTCTCTTTCATTAGAAGTTTTTGCCGTGATCCAATATTCATCAGGAGTTTTGATTACAATTTCTCCATAATTACCAAGACTGAAATACAGATTTAATTACATATATATCTAGTTTCCTTTTAACATCAAGAATAAAACACTACTCGCCTATATTTTCCCCCGTAATGGTCCGGACCCCTCCGAAGAATACGCCAACTGCTGCTCTGTCAGGCAGGTCATAAAAGGCGTCTGATTGACTATGCGAGTCACTACCATCGTGGCTACTAGGTGGTAGATAGAGCCCGGGTCTGGTACCACCGCCTTACCAATTCCTGCCGCAATAGCGTCAGTGCTTGACACTGTCGTGTTCTGGTTTCGAGGGTAAGGTAGCCGATAAACTTATACATGTAGCAATAGACCTCGCATCGCACCATTAACAACTTTGGTGTCTATAGGCGATGGTTGACTTAAAATGTTTATGCTGTCAGAGATGGTGAGGGGGGTGTATAGAGGAGCCATGCCTTCTTTGGTGGCTTTTTAATAGAAAAAAGGCAAATGAACAAGATGCTCACATGATAGTGATCACCCATCGCCCACGGACAACTACACTACAATAGATACTCAAATTGCCTTGCGGGCCCTTTGAAAATGATTAAACTTATTATGAGAGCCTGAATTGATTTTGCATCATATTTTAAAGTCGAACTATGTAATAATCACAACAAAGGGCTCCTAAACAGCCTTTTTTCCAGAGAATGAGTTTGCTATACCTGTTTTTTATTGAAGCATTAGCTTCGGCGCACCTTCTACTATGCATCATATCGTTCATTTGCGACAGTGTCGACTTTTCTCAAAAAACTTCATTTTACAGGAGAGTCATTACTGTGGCAAGTCACCAAAATGATAGATACAATACCATACTATGATGGCATAACTGTGAAATCATTTTCTCTCACTTACTATGGAGCCTAAATAAATAACGCTTTTATAGTAAATGGAGCAATTTTTTCTACATGACTGTATCTATAACTCAAAAATCAACAATTTTGAGATATGTCGATCTTGTAGCAAATGTACGTACGTAGTTGTACGTACACCCAGAGAACACAAACCCGTACATCTACACATATTTTTATAAGTTTAGTTACAAACCTTTTTCTGTCCGCATGTATATCCGAAATGATACTCAAAACTTCAGGTTTCACTGCAACGGATGGGTTTAAAGGTGTTGACGTCTGAAATGAGTGCATAAACTTTAATTATAACTATTTTGTTATTTTTGGCACTGAGTGATCTTGATTGACTGCACTGACCTTGGGGAATCGTATAAGATTTTATCTTCCGAAGAATTTAGTCACTATTTAATACGAGTGGCAACATGGTGGCTGGTTTTCCCTACAGGCTAGGCAACGCTTTTCCAGCGGAATTACGTGTCGATCGATCAATGTGGCTAATTTTCCTTTGCTTTGTGATCGATTCTATCGATTCAACTTATCGCTAATTGTACATATATATATTATATACTACTTAAATGAGCTCATCGTTGCATATGAAATCACAGATGTGTTAATTGTTTTTGTTAAAAAAGGATTTAAATTTTACTTCGTAGTTTATTCGTAAAGAATTTTGGTCCAGAAATCACTTTTAGTAGGTATAAGCTTTAGAGTGTTGAGCGGCATTTGTCTGCGTGATACTATTTAAATATTAATGTTGTAGATGGATAGCCTTATATATTATAATTTAATTGAATTGAATACCTAGTACCTCTTGTAATCGTTGCAGGCATGTGAGATTTGATTTTTATTGTTTTTTATTGTTTTGAGCGAACAAAACAATGAAAAACTAAATCTACATTATTTTAAGTTTCCTGGACTGATCTTTGCACCTTTTGAAAAATAGATCAATAAGTAATTGTAAAAGGCGAGAGATGAATGGTGGCACTAGTTCTCACTAGTTGGTAAAGTTCGACAACGTCTCGTCCGGCTGACACCGTCTTAAATATTCCGTGTTTCGGGTTGCAGGGTAGATTTTATGAATGCCACGACCCGCTATACGTATGGCAATGCACTATTAACATCTTCGGTTTCTATAAGCGATGCTCATCTCTTTTCATCAGGAGAACCATCTGTTTATTTGCTATACTATGGTGTACAAAAAAGTTCCAATTTTTGTTTCCTTTTAAAAAGCTTTTTTACGATATCTTTTAGCAGCGTAATATTCAAACATATTGAATCTTATAGCTGTCTAATAGTGCTGTTATTTAATTAAAGTAAGGCTTCATGTATACCATAGACCACACCAATACCAATAAACACGGTGTTGGGCGTAAAATGTGTAGCCACCCAAATGAGGAAATGTATGTAAATGTCAAACGCTTGTTGATACATCGAAAAAAATATAGAAATATACCATATTGTACTATTTTATTTTGTCGAATAAAAAGCTCAGGCTTAAGGAATACCTCTGGAGTGATTTTATTTCAGCGGTAAGAATTATACTGTATTTATCTCTGTAAATGCAAGCGACATTGACATCATAAGAAATTGCGTTGAAAATATACAGTTTGATCTGTGATGTATACTAACGTCAAATTCCTTACAATTAATTACGAAGTTGCACGAACGTGCGCGTAACTATTAGAAATCATGAATTTTTGCCTTTATTTGTTTGAAACATTTTCGTGTTTTGCATCCAACTAACGTTTTAATGCACGTGGTAGGCGCGTAACTGCGTTTTTTATCGCCGCTGATCGCTTGCGACGTGTAATTTATACTAGCTGTTGCCAGCGACTTCGTCCGCGCGGACTTCGTTTACTCCGCACTGCTCCTTCCCTGTAGGCGATAGCGTGATAATATGTAGCCAATATGTTGACCCGACCTGTTAGTAATATTCATGCAAAATTTGAAGTAAATCCATGCAGTACTTTTTGAGTTTACCCCGGATATACATAAGACAAACAGACAAAAATTCTAAAAACTATATTTTCGGCTTCGATATCGATTTTAGATCACATCCCAAGTATTCTTTTTAAAAAAAATTCAATGTACAGTTTTGACTTTCCTACGATTTTATTATATGTATAGATTCTGCAGTGCGTGCGAATTCATGTTTTGATGACTATAGTACTAATATTACATTGTAGAGTTAAAGTTAAATTAGCTATGGTAACTATACATACCTATAATGGCGTTACAATGCGCTTAGTAATAGTAAATCGCTTTGGTACAAATATTATGGCGACAGTCAGACTATCGTCTGAGTAAACCTTCTGAATTTTCATTTCTTTGTTATGGACATTGCCAACGCCTTTTTTCCTTGTAAAGATTCGGGTTTTCCTTTTAGATATACAGAACAGGTGTCATGACTCAAACCTTTGGCGTATAGAACATTTTTATTTTAAAATGTTCTGCTGGATACTTTTGTCATATAATTAGACTATATACTCATATAATTAAACTAGATCGCCCCGTTGGTCGAGTGGCTAGCGATCCTGACTACGCAATCGACGGGGCTCGGGTTCGTTCTCCGACGGGGACAAGCATTTATGTGATGAGAATATGTATTTTCGAGTTTGGGTGTTTATTAAATATATTCTAGTATTTATATAATATGTATTTCTATGTATTAGTATCGTTGACTAACACCCATAACACAATCAAATAATTATACTTTGAGGTTAGATCAGTAAGTGTAATTTGTCCTGTGAATATTTATTTATTATTATTATTATATAATTTACATTATTTGTAAATGTTAAATAAAAAAAAAACATAAGCTAGCTTCCCGTGGTTTGATATGTCAAAGATTTGAATTTTTATAGCTTACAAGAAATGCCATAATACTTACAGAGGTTTTGTATGCCAAATTAAGCCTATTGAAGTACAGAAACTTATGGTCAGAATTAGTGGTTTGGGCATTTTGTAAAGCGTGAATTGCACATTCCTCACTTATTGATGATGCTATGCTGTACAAGTGTGTTCCAATGAAAGAGTCTAAAGAACGGAATGTTTCTATTTCAAGGTTAGTATTTACTGAAAGAATGAAAATAAAATTAATCTTAAGAATAACAGTCATCGCCTTCTAATGCTGAAGCCGTATTTGCGTCTATCGTCACAAAGCTTCGTGCAATGACACATAAATGTAGAGGTCACATCTGCATTTATCGTGTCATTGCACGCAATTGCGGCTCCAGCATAAGTGATATTGGCAACAATTTCCTCGTCGTTTACATTTATGAAAAAAATGAAAAAATATTTATTTGCAAGATATTTATTTTCCCCATGTTGGTCCGGGCCCCCTTTAAAGTAGAGAACATCTGCCGTTCTGTCAGGCAGTTTGTAAGAGGCGATCGATTGGTTATCGGGTCATCATCGTGGTTACTAAATAGTAGAGTTCTGCATTGTGTAGCCGATACGATAAGCTATACAACGATGGCTGTATCTTTGGATCTGCTTGTGTGCTGATATAAGAAAACAATATCCATAAATTCTTTCGTATTGGTTCAGGCCCCTTTGAAGAATAGACTTTGCCAGGCAGGTCGTGAAAGGCGACCGATCGGCTATACGTGTCATTATCATCGTAACAACTAGGTTGCAGAGCTCCGCAACGTCTCGCCCAGGTATTTGGTACCACCGCCTTAACTATTCCTGCCGCAATAGCTTCTGTGCTTATCACTGTAGTATTCCGGTCTGGAGGGTAAGGTAGCCAGTAAACTTATGCATGTAGCATTAAGACCCCACCACAAGGACAGCAACGCAACATTAACTACTATGATGTGTAAAGACGGTGTTTGTATCTTTTCATCAGGAGAGTCTTCTGCTTTTTTGCTATTTTATAATATAAAAAAACACCAGAAATATTAATAGTAAGTAGCCATCCACTTGACAGGGACGTAAAGCTTAAGACTTAACCTGTGATGGTCCAGGACATTTTTAGGGTTCTGTAGCCAAAGGGTAAAACGGGACATTTTACTAAGACTCCGCTGTCCGTCCGTCTGTCTGTCTGTCCGTCATCTGTCTCATGAACTGTGACAGACCATTGAAATTTTCAGATATGATGTATTTTTATTGCCGCTATAACAACAAATACTATAAACAGAATAAAATAAATATTAAATGGGGCCTCTCCCAATTTTTTGCAATTTTTTCTCGATCTTAATAGCAACTGGTAGCTAAATAATTAAATTAAAATAAATATTTAAGGGTGCTCCCATACAACAAACGTGATCTTTGCCGTTTTTATGAGACGATGGTGATGACGGAACCCTTCGTGCGCGAGGATATCTCGCACTTGGCCGGCTTTTTAGTAATTGCTTTACAGTTAAACATCACGTAGAAGGCGGGTGAGGGCTAAATGTATTACTGTATTCTTGACTACTTACTAGGTTTTTTATATCATAAGATAGCAAACAAGCAGATGGGGTCTCCTGATGGAGAGTCAAAAGATGTTAATGGTGCGTTGCTATCTTGTGGCGAGGTCTAATGCCACATGCATAAGTTTACCGGCTACATTACCCTCCAAACCGGAACACGTCAGTGACAAGCAGTGACGCTATTGCGACAGGAATAGGTAAGGCGGTGGTACCTGACCCAGGCGAGACGATGCAGAACTCTACCACCTAGTAGTCATGATGGTAGTGACTCGCATAGCCAATCGGTCGCCTCTTACGACCCGCCTGGCAGAACGGCAGTTGGTCTATTCTTCAAAGGAGCCCAGAAAAAACACGGGGGAAAAGGTAGGTAGTGCGATTCTATTGTTTTCGCCTAAGTTTGTTATTCTGCCTTACCTGTTCCTGTTGCAACAGCAGCGGTGCTTGTCATTGTCATGATCAATTGGAAATTGTAAACTTATGCATGTGCCACATGAATCAATTACCCTCAGGGGTGTTTCCGGGCGGATACGATTTAGGGACCTTCAAGAACCGAGCTTATTCATTACTAGCTGTAGCCCACGACTTCGTACGCGGGGACTTCGTTTACTCCGCACAGCTCCTCCCCTTAGGTGATAGCGTGGTAATATGTAGCCTATATGTTGACCCGACCTATTAGTAATATTCATGCAAAATTTGAAGTAAATCCATGCAGTACTTTTTGAGTTTACCCCGGACATACATACAGACAAACAGACAAACATTCTAAAAACTATATTTTTGGCTTTGATATCGATTGTAGATCACGCCCCAAGTATTCTTTTAAAAAAATATTCAATATACAGTTTTGACTTTCCTACGATTTTATTATATGTATAGATTAAAAGGCCGGCAACGTAACTGCAAGACCCCCGATATTGCAGATGTCCATGGGCGGCGGTGATCACTTACCATCAGGTGCACCACTGCTCGTTTGCCCCCTCTACTAAAAAAAAAACATAACTTCAACACGGATAGCAACGCACCATTAACATCTTTGGTGTCTATAGGCGATGGTTATATTTTCCCATCAGGAAATCCATCTTTTTTTTTGTTATCCAATAATATTAAATTAAGCTGTAAAAGTTACTTGCCATCAACAGTAAAACAAACAGTTGCACTTAAAGTTCTATATATAATTAAAAAGTATTGTTTAGGCTCAGTGTCATTTTCCCGCATCAAATAAACTTTGTTTAGTTTCTGCAAGTCTTCTACACTTCGTATTCCATCAGGGCTAATGAAACGGCCGTGTCTTTGAGCAGCTGTCACGGCTCCTCCCTGAATCTCTTTTTCAACTTGCTTGGGAAGCAATGTTTTGACGAGATATTGGTATAATGTGAGCAAGTCATTCGTTGCTAGACCATTCCTGAAAGGGAAATGTTAATCTATATTAATATTGACTCGGCCGCACTTGCGTATATAGTCACAAAGCTACGTGCAATGACACAATAAATGCAGATGTGACCGGCTATTGTCGCATACATTCCAGACTGTGTGTGCCTCAGCGTGCTAATATATTCATGACGATAGACGCAAATGCAGCCGCAGCATACTTATTATAATATGGATGTTTGGATGGATTGGTGTTTGTTGCGCAATTACGAAAAAACTGGTGAACGGATTTGAATGAAATTTGGCACACAGGTAGATGATGACCTGGAATAGCACATAGGCTACTTTGTATCCGGAAAAATTAGGTGATCCCGCGGGATTCTACAAAAACCTTTATAATGCGGGCTGTCAGTTAATTATATGAATTAATAAATATAGTAATACCAAGGAAGACAGATTCATTCGATACGATAAGGAAGAAAAAAGGCAGGCCAGACAAGTGAAAATCATATCAGACAAACAAATCAAATAAGAGATATTTCTTTGTATATCATATCTCTCCTGATAGAAACATCGCCTATAGACATTAAAGATGTTAATGATACGTTGTTACCCGTAATGCGGGGTGTTAATGCCACATACATAAATATACCGGCTACCTACTCTTCAAACCGGAACACGACAGTGATAACCATTGACGATATTGCGGCAAGAAGAGATAAGGATTTGTTTCTTTTTCTAAATGTACTTACTAAATATATTTTTATGTGTTTTACAAATGTATTACTGTACATTAGTATCGTTAGGGGCTCGGGTTCGACCATCCGTGGGAAGTAGAAGTAAATGGTGAGGAAACTGACTGAGTGGCTAGCGACCCCGATTACGCAATCAATAGGCCTCGGGGTCGATTATCTAATGAGCATTATGTTTGTATTTCTGGGTTTGGGTGTTTATTAAATATATTAGAATATTTATATATGTATTTCTATGTTTAAATATCGTCGACTAACACCCGTACCACAAGCAAATATTTTGCTTATTTTGGATTTAGATCAATTCCTTAATCAGATATATTTATTTGATTATTTATCCCATCGTTGATATCGTAATTTAGGCCATTCTAGTTCACCCAAAGTCAGCGGTTTATCGGCTAGTGGAAATCCACAACTTTTAATTTATGTCATTCTCATTCAACCCGTAAATATCACCGTCGCCAATCTAGACATGGATCATTTAACAGTTAACATTTTAACATTTATTAAATTTCGTACTAATTTTTTTTTATCAATTAACAACCGTTATTTATATTAGCAAATACTATTAAATTTAATGCATCACTAAAATTATCAATAATTTCATATATGATAATAATGTTAATAAAAATATTTGAGAGATCTTTTTTTTTGGTCGCTACCTTGATTTATGATAATAATAACTGTTAAAAGTTATAAAACTACTCCAGAGGACCTTTTTTTTGGTCGCTAACTCGACAGATTTGTGTTTTTGCTGCTTTTAATACTTATTATATATAGGCCACTACTGATTAATATAACATAAATAAATAACTGTTAAATATTAATTAACTTTAACAACATACCAGTTAACCTAATTTAACAATAATTTCCATGCCTACGCCAATCCTATATCATTTTCGTTCAATAGTTTGCTGGTTGATCAGATGGGCGGATATTCTCATCGCCGATCCTAAGTCAATTTTATAAGCCCCGTATTAGCAGTTTGTCGGCTTGTGTGATGAGTGGGGTTTCCCATCTTTTACTCTCCATCTTGTTTACAACGAGTCATTGACAATAAGAAATTCACCAGTCTGGGTGATATTTCCACGTCGACCCTCAATTATCCCTGTTCATTGCGAGTCAGTTGTTTGTTGGATGATTAAATGGGCAAAGATCTTTATCTTTAAGTATAAATCATTCTCATTCTCTAGGAGTCTTGGTTTGTTTAAGCCGAGAAATCTGTGGGATAGACGGAGATATCCATTGCCGCTGTGTTAGTTACTTTAGCAATGCTCTTCATTTTCACGAATATGATAATAAATAGGAGGGGGGAGGGGTCAGTCAAGATAGTCTCTCCTCCTCTGCCTATAGGCGGATCCATGACCCTCCTGGATCCGCCCTTGGGTACATCCATATCACTGGCATGTAAAATTATGGTTTGAAATAATTATGGGTAAGTAATCTAGAATTTAAAAAATATAAAAACATGCACGGGACGAATCACATTGACTGATCTAACTCCAAAGTAAGCAAATTATTTGCTCGTGTTATGGGTGTTAGTAAACGATACTAATAGGTACATAGAAATACATATATGTATAAATACAGGAATATACTTAATAAACAGACAAACCCGGAAATACAAACATTTATGCTTGTTCCCGTCGGGGATCGAACCCGAGCCCCGTCGGTCGCGTGTTCAGGTTAACTAATCACTCGACCAACGGGGCGGTCAAATGAGGTAAGCAGGCAGGTACAGTATCTAAGTAAACTACAAAAAATGTTGAAGACTTAATCAATAGTTTTTGCGTGATGCATGAACAGCGGCAGACATGTAATTTTTATTTTACTGATACCCGGAAACGGAATCCACTAAATTGACACAATGTCTTGGGAATATTTTTTTAGATGCTTTTTTATAGAAAGGGGGTAAACGGACAGAAGGTTCACCTGATGGTAAGTGATCACCGCCGCCCATGGACAATTGCATTTGCGTTGCCGGCCTTTTAAGAAAGAGTAGGCTCTTTTCTTGAAGGTCCCTAAGTCGTAGACGTATCCGCTTGGAAAAACCCATACATATATACACAAAACTATATATAATAATAATAACCCAAAAATATATACACAAAAATAACCTAAGAAAATAAAAGAGGATAATTCTTTTATATTATACTCTTTCTCTTTCAGTTTCTTAGGGTTTCGCTTTATATTCTGTTCACTAAAGGACCGAGTACACAGAGACGGGCCTAACTGGTTTGGCCGCAACGAGAAAAACTGCCTAGATCGCTTCCATACATTTTATATGAAGTATCGCACACTATAGCGGGGCGAGTTGAGCCGTATAGCGGCAGAATTTTGACCGGCAGATCTCGTGAACGCGTTGCGCTCATTCACCAAGATCGGTCATGTTTTGAGTATAACATATTAAATTATTTTTAATTACGAATAAAGAACGATTAATAATTTTAGTGTAAGGCTACAAAGAGCTATATGATTTGCAAGATGCACATTAAGATCATCATCAAAGGAGAATAACATTTGGAAAGAAATTCGCAAATGCGTTGCGTTGCGATGAGGTTCGCTCCAGCCTGGTGCAGCCCGTACTAATGTGCTATGCTGCATTTTCGTTGCGATGTGGCCCGTCAAAGTGTGCTAGATCCTTATATGTTACGTTACAACAAAATACATTGTAATTCATTCAATAACAAACTAGTACTATGCTAGGGCAATCAATGATTGATCAATCAACGTTGTCTACTAGTAGTCTACTACGTTGACTCCAGAAAATGGTATCGTAAACAATAACAATTCGTAACGACACCTGCACTGAATGTTAGTAAACTAATATAGCAAAGGGCGTTTTAAATGTATTATATTATAATGAATTAGTTTGTTTGAAATATTATTTTTGTGTTATAAAACTCACCCCGTGCTAGGGAAAACTGGAAAAACTTTATAAACAACAAAGAAAAATATGGTCACGCAGGGATTAAACCTGCGACCGTCTCCCTAAAGCCGGGACGCTCTCGCAGTGCGCTAGTTTTGACAGGCTCGACGTGGCGAAATTCTTCATTGCTATATATGCTCAGTGGGAGAGCGTCCCGGCTTTAGGGAGACGGTTGCAGGTTCAATCCCTACGTGTCGATATTTTTCTTTGTTAATTTTAAAGTTTTAATGATTGAAATATGTTGTATTTTATTTTAAGTTCCCAATAACAATTATTTTATTACTACGAAGTACTTATTAGGACTAGTGAAAGCCGTGTATAACATTAAATTGACTATGTCGGCGGCACTTTTTATATACGGTGTTATTTTATTTAGATAAATAAAAATTAGATTACTTACCATAAAAGTTGGTCATTATAAATGAAAGAAACACACTTGAAGTCTGGATAAGTGATTTCTAGAAGATCTATGAAGCAAACTACTTTAAAAAAGGAATTCTTCTGGAGTGGCAAGTAATGTATACCTTGTATAACATTTGAGATATCATTTGTTATGTTTCTACCAGTAATATACTAAAACAAAAGTAAATAGTGAAAACTAATAATAGCACAATATATTTAACATTACATTTATATGCATTTTTAGCATTCGCATTTGCAAAATTTAAGAGTGTTATGTATAATTTGAATGATGGAAAAAGTTAAAGTCGATTGAGTAAATAAATCCAATATCTATTAATTGTTCTATTTCTTATTAGAAAAACTTAAAACTCCTTATTTAATACACAGTAAAACACCAGGCAATATTTTCATACAAGTATAATAAATCTAGGAATTTTTAATACATTTTTTTTTAAATACATGAAATATCTGCAAATTGGTTGACCCTACAGACCTTCCCTGGAAGTTTCTGCTAAGTTTAGGTATTTTAAGCTCAAAGCAGTTAAAAATATACTCAAGCTTAGACATCCGAGCTGGAAGAGTTCAAATACCTACAGTTTGTTGAAAATGACACTATTTCAATACTTGAAAATTCATTTTTATTTAAATGTTATGTTATGTAATTATGATATATGCAGTTATGTAAACACTAGGGCAAAAATAAGTATACGCAGTTAAAAATATACTCAAGCTTAGATATCTGAGCTGGAAGAGTTCAAATACCTACAGTTTGTTGAAAATGACACTATTTTAATACGTGAAAATTCATTTTTATTTAAATGTTATGTAATTATGATATATAGACTTATTTTTGCTCTTATATGCAGTTACGTAAACACTAGGGCAAAAATAAGTATGTACAAGGTGCTTCTTACTTGATATAAAAGCCAAAATACCCCAACAGTATTATTACATGCTGATTAATAAAACATAACATAAAACGAAAATAATAAATGCTCTTTAAGCTGCAAGGAGTCTCAGTCACGTCGCAAAATAATAGTCATCCTATGCGTCAATCAACCGATGGCCCACACCCCATACATATTATTAAACATATGATAATAACATTTCTCGCCACATTTACAGGCTTTGGACTTTCAGAATAGTTCATTGGTAAGAGTTTTGGTGATTCAAGTAAAGAATAATTAGACATAATAAATTTTTAGAATAAAATATAACATAGGTACTTTAAAAACTATTGCAATTGATTTTACTGCTGATTCTGAACAAATTAGTTTCCACATTCATATCAATATCCAATATATAATAATTACTAGGCAGTAGAACTCTTCAGTGGTATATAGAAAACAAGAATCGGCATAATCTAGTATATCTCTATACGAAATTTCTCTAATGCATCTCTAATTTTACCTGTATAGATAAAATTAGAGATGCATAAGAGAAATTTTAGTTTTGAAGGCAAGAAAGTTTTTTAAAACATTTTAACAATGAAAAACGAAATAAACTTTTTACATAAATTATTAATACGCTATTCACAAGATAAATAACAACTTGTAACCTGGTTGGATGTAAAAAAATAGAAGAACTATGAAATAATCACGTGTTTGTTTTGCTATAACAAGAGAATATATAAATAAAACAAACACTTACAGGTGTAAAGAATTCTTCACATTTGTTGTATATATCTTCTACTGGAATATTTTCGAAAAGTCCAATAAACATTCTAAACATCTTATATGAGGTAACAAGAAAGTCTTTCATTATAGATGGTTCTATCTAAAACAAAACAAATAATTAAAGATGTTGGTATGAACACATGCCACAATGTTAAGTTTGAAATGTTTTTATGATAAGTGTATTGTTGTATTTTTATTTGTATTGTAAAGCAACTTAGAAATAGTCGACCAGTTTATACAGATGATTATTATCAATGCAATTATTGAGATTCTGCAATTTAGAGGTGCACCCTGCATTTTTAATTCCATTAAAATTTTATAGGAGCTTAAGAAAAAAATGGTCCATTTTATTCTTCCACTGTTCAAATAATAGCTTTCTATAGACAAGGATGTGGTAGATTTACTTGTGATATAGCCAGATGTGGCTTTGTGTACATGTACTGCAGAAATCGAAAAAAAAAATTGAAATACTTTGTCTTCCAATTTTTGCCTTAATTACATCATTACCAGCATCATAGTGTTATATATGGGTTAGTTGAACTGTTAAATTTGTACATAAAGCTTATTCTCCATATTAAAGTATGAGCTCCGGAAACTTTAGTAGCTACACCACTATTTATGCCTTTAAAATAATCTATTCAAACAGAAATTATAACAGGGAAAGATGACAGACCAACTGATCTGTTAACACAAATATAAACAATTTGATAGTTTGGCTTAAATTTAGGTAAGATTAATTGAGATTATTTGCACCAGCAGAGTCGGGCAACAATTTATGCTTGGACAGATTTTATAATCTATATTAGTCTATCTATATTATTATTATAAATGCGAAAGTTTGGATGTTTAGATGGATGGATGTTTGTTATCAATCATGCAAAAAGTACTGAGCAGATTTTGATGAAATTTGGCATACAGGTAGATGATGACCCGGAATAGCACATTCCCCAGGTCACACTTTTATTCCGGAAAAAGTAGGTGATCCCACGGGATTTGCGAAAAACTTTTATAATAGATGCGAAAGTATGATTGTTTTGATGGATGTTTGTTACTCAATCACACAAAACCTACTGAATGGATTTGAATGAAATTATGGACACAGATAGACATTAGACAATGACCTGGAATAGCACAATAGATACTTTTTATTTGGAAAAAAATAGTTTTTCTCATGCAATTCACCAAAAACTCCTATTATGCAGCGGGCTACATGGTGCAGCTAGTTATAAATAAGGCTACTTACAATCTCTTTTTTTTCACCCATTGCAGGCAATGCTCGAGTTGCATATGGTATTTGAACAACCTAAAATATACGAAGATGATTTTAATTTTGTACAAGTATTTGATTTAATGACTTTACACATTACGTATACATAAAAATGTAATAAGGGAATGGGGTGTGTTATTCTATGCATAACACATAATAATAAAATTTAAATAATTAATGAAGGTTGGCAAAAATGTATCTTTGTTTTCTGCATCATCTTGAAATATCAATTATATTTATATGATTCTTTTTTTATGTTACATACTTTAAAATTAAAAACTATGGCCTTTTCTTCCATATTAAAATATTATTTAAAAAAAAAAATAAACTAACTACGATCAAACATTATTCTGTTTTATGCAGTAAACTAAATGTTGTCTTTCTATATTTTCACTAAGATTAGTAGAATATTTTTGTATTCTAAGTATTTATTTTAAAATTTTCTAAATTATATTATTTCATTTTGAGTATGCTTAATAAAAATACTAACAATACTGAGAAAAATATATTTAAAATATTTTTTATAATAAAGGGTAAAATTAATTAATTATATATATATATATATATATATATATATATATATATATATATATATATATATATATATATATATATATATATATATATATATATGAAAGTAAATACTAGAATATATTTAATTAATTAAATTTATTCTAGTAGTTATATATGTATTTCTATGTATTAGTATTGTTGACTAACACCCATAACACAAGCAAATAATTTGCTTACTTTGGGGTAAGATCAGTAAGTGTAATTTGTCCCGTAAATATTTATTTATTTATTATTTATTTATAATTGGTGTTGGATACGGAACATTCATACTTTATCCCCCTGGTAAATGCTTTTATTATATATTTATATAATATATATATATATATATATATATATATATATATATATATATATATATATATATATATATATATATATATATATATATATATAGGTATAAATTCAATGAACAGCGATGTTTAAGAGACTAAAATGATATATGTTTTTTAACATCTTATGAATTTTCTACCGATTCCCTATAAATCAAGTAGACTGACTTAGTATTTTAAAAAAATCCATGCTAACAAAACTAATTTGTATTGTGCGACAGTTAAGTCTCTCATGTGGATAACACAATCTATATACATATAATAAAATCGTACGAAAGTCAATGTATGTCCAGGGTAAACTTAAAAAATACTGCATGGATTTACTTCAAATTTTGCATGAATATTACTAACAGATTGGGTCAACATATAGGCTACATATTATCACACTATCACCTACGGGGGAGGAGCTGTGCGGAGTAAACGAAGTCTGCACGAATGAAGTCATGGGCAACAGCTAGTATATCATAAAGTATTTTGTGGACATGCAGTGTAGACATAGTTTAAAACTGTTATATACTTTGCTTACTTTCTGCTGCTTTTGAATTTATGTAGTGTTTCAATTTCAATAAAGTATGAAACCCATGCATATTTTATATTTACGAATATATGTTTACAATATATTTGTCAATATTATTCACAGATACCCTGTTTTGGATATAAATACTTAAGTTGTCATATTGCCCACTACCGTCACACAAGGAAACCTCCAAAACATTTAAAATCAAAATTCTTAAAGTTCTGGATAACACAGAAGAAAATGTTTGTTTATCAATGCTCAGAAATAGATGCTGTATTTTATAGTATATTTTTCATTTTAAAATGCTAGTCAGATGTTATATGATGTATGAGAGTTTGCGAACATTCTTTAGCCATTGCTGGGATTTACAGAATGTTTAGTTCCTATTGGCCTATGAAGGTTAATAAAATATTTCATAGCCACCTTTGCCTTTCACTTTTGCTACTTTACCTGTCGAGAAATTAAGTCATATAAATGCAAATATACCCTACATCTGTGGTGAAATACACAAGAAAATAATTGTATGACTTATTGACTTACTTAATGTTGGGCAAAAATTTGATCGACACAGACGCAATTACGTTTTCAAATAAGCCACATGAGCTCAGTCAACATTGTCCAGTTTATATTAAGAGAGTAAATACAAGGATTTTAAAATACCACAATATTTTTTATAAATATAATAATTTCATTGGTTTGGCATTATTTCTAATGCCAACCCAATGGGCCATACAATTTTTGGATTTCTGAGTGGTGGGTTAGATAGGGGTTGGCTTCCCCTTTCTAATGATACTATTCCCGCCACACGGAAATGTCTAGTTTTTTTAGCTATTTTTCTGAACTAGTAAGTGAACTACCTGTGTAGGTTGGTTAGTATCTTCACGCCCATATCCCCGAAGGGGTAGGCAGAGGTGCAACGAGTGCACCCACAATTAGCCGAAGATACTTGGTCCCACAAATGTGATAGGTGGCAAGCCTATCGCCAACCGGGCACATTCCAATCCCGAGCAACTTTGTATTTCTCAGAAAAACTGAAAAATCACTTTTTATGTGCCCGACCCAGGAATCGAACCCGGGACCTCATGTGGAAAACTCCAACGCTGAACCACTAGACCACAGAGTCAACAAGGTTGGTTAGAATGAAATATATATATATATATATATATATATATATATATATATATATATATATATATATATATAAACATGTATAAGGTAACTGGGACAGGGGGGCCATTCAGGCAGATCGGGGGGCGAAGCCCCCTAGTACTTAGAAATTAAATGAACTCAATGCCACAGTTAAAGTAGGTTAATTAGGTTCTCTTTAGATCCCACACCCAGGAAAACGAGCTTGACATACTCCTACCTGACTTGTTACAGAAAAAGGTATTATTTCATTGCAATTATAAAGACAAAAAAATGATTTATGAATTTATGTAAAAATATGTTGTTATTAAAGAACTTTTATGATTTCCAACAATAAGATGTTATTTATTTATGTGCCATATTTCTTAGGAATAATTTTATTAATATTTAAAACATGACAAATAATGATTATGATTTAAAGTTAGACAAAATAGACTTAAGTATTAAAAACATCTCATAAAAAAAATGCAGAATAGTTTAATGTTGATATTTCAAATGTTTTTAAGTATTTGCATACATTTTGAGGTGAGGTTTGGCTAGTTATTGGCCTATAACTTATTTTTAAAAACATTACCATAGGGAGAGAGTTTTACTGGAGAGGAGTAGACTCCGACACCTTCTCCCCACCCCCCTCAACCCCAAATTCGTGCGGCCCGTTTCTAAAGCAATCCCATTTCATTATTTGTTTTGATAGTGTCTTTGAGCTACCTATTTTTTTACTTACTGTATTGAATATAATTAAATGATAAGTCTTATTACCAAAACCATCCAAAAATTTTTCTCTGGTTGATAAAATATATATCTCTTCATTTGTGTTTGTAAAGCTTCACAGGGCTCAGAAGAAAAGGTTCTAAAAATTAAAATTAATTAAAATGATAATTTTATTAAAATTATCAAATAACACTAACAGCTTGATAACCTACGTCATAAACTTAACAACAGCCTCACACAGCCCCACTTGTGTTTTTCTAGCATTAAAAGTTATTTCATTTGGGTAGTAGAATAATATTTTTTTTAATTCCTGTAAGTTTATGAACACATATTAGTAAAAGTATTCCAAGCAACCACATCGAGCTAAAGCTACCTACATCTCCTTCTTTAGGTCCAAAGTTAGAGTTAAAAATAAAGAATGAATTTATTTTATTTTTAATATCAATCATTTTGTTAATTGTTAAATACAAATTATGCTCAATTTAAAAATATTTTTTTATTAAGACAACAAAACATTTCATGATCCATTCCAACTGTCAAATTTGCAAACGACAGTCACAATGAGTGTTGCCAGTAACAGATAGTCAAATATAACATGAGACCACAACAGGAACAGAAAACAAGCGGAATAGGCAAGTACAAACATTTGTATCAGGACCGCGATCGCCATACTCACACATAAAATAAGCATTATTGCATATAAACTACTAATGCAAACATTGTTTCATTGGTTGTTTTCATTTTAAACAACAATAATCCGAAACACACAAACAGAACATTTAAAAATATACCAAACTGTGTTACAATAAATTTTATTTTGCTACAAAAAAAGAGTATTTACGTCCTTTTGTAGTCTATTCAAAATAGATTCATCTATTTGTACAATAGTGAAACTATAATCTTAATAGTTTCGCTATTCTACAATAGATGGCAGTATTGATTTTTCCGTAGTTTTCAGTTGGTCATATTTGAGTAGAGAACTTTCTAGAACGATATACGTAATGACTGTCATTACGTATATCTTTCTAGAAAAATTAGGTCAACCTAAAATGAACTTTATATGTAAGGTGTACGGCTGATTTTAGCTTGACTTTCTATTATATCATTAGACATTATATTAAATCAGGAATTTTATTAAAATAAAATGAAAATTGTACTTTCGGATGATATGAAATATCTCCATTTTTAATCATTTGTATTCTACTATTATTTCTGCATTCAAGGATGGCATAATACGGCATAATTCAGTGTATAATAGATTTTCGCACGACGACTATCTCCTAAAGATATGGTAAGTATCACTCACGGGCTCATCGCTTCATACAATCCTAGTTTGTATAGGAGAATAATTATATGCTGTAGTTTCATCTTTTGCCAATAGATGGCACTTCATTCAACTGTAAATTTATTTAAGCTGTTATTTTTACTTTAAAATAAATTATATGTTACTTTAAGTTTAAAATAGTATTTTGCCACTAAAATTTAATAAAATAAAATCATCATCTTACATATTATTTAATAATAGAAAGGCAATACTCGATTAACCACAATACAGTTATACGTTTCATTCTACGCTTTGAACATAACAATCTCCTAAAAGCAATATCAAAAATAATGTTTATGTATAAAGTTTCTAACTTAAAATATATCTATTTAACAAATAAGTTAATAATACTACATACAAGTGTACGGAAAAATAATTAAAATTTGCTAAAGAAATTAATATTTAATATTGTTATTCCGAAAACAACGATATGCTACCGAACGACTAATGTTAATTATTCGAGTCAAACATGGCCGATTTGTTATTTTTTGTGTTTGTGAAAAATGCGTTTTGGATTGTTTCAAATAAATAGTGATTTTATTTTACGACCTGACTACGTTTTATGGATTGCTATCTACTCGGTTAAACTGTGTTTTATCCTGGATCTTAAAAAAGCTTTCTTTTTCCTGTATACCATAGCTTCCCTTATTGAACTCCGAATTTCTATAATGACTTCAGAATAAAAGTGCTGTGTTCATTTAAACTTCATGCAATAATAAAAATAATTACAAAATAAAGTTTGACGAATTTACTACTTGTTTTATTTCACAAAATTTAAATTTAAAATAAAAAAAGATACAAGAGGGTTGTATGTAAACATATCGTGAGTATAGTTCTGTCTTTACCCACGAGATGGCGCCTTTAAACGAGATCAGCTGAGGTCTCTATAGCCTATTTATAAAGTACTTTGTGGTATCACTAAGGCAATTTAGAGTAACAGCGCATAATAGTGATGCACGCGGCACGCCCACTCTTCACTTCCACTTGTTTTTTTTTGTTTCATGCATGAGACAGCTCAAAAAGTAACATTTTCAGGACAAAAGTAACATTTCCTTATTTTATGTGGAAAATGACACTTATACTATAATACGACATTTTATTACACAAAAGCTAAAAGAATTGTCTGTTCCATTAAATAAGTTAAAAAAAATCGTAATAATTTTTGATCAAATAATTGACTCATAATCTATTTAATCCATATAATGGAAGTAACAAAATACATTTTATGCTAATGTATCTATCGACGTGTATGAGTAAAAGGAATTTAACGATTAACGAATATATAAAAATCTACCATCCGAAAGTTTTATTTACACTGGCAATTGCAAGAAAGGGACAACATCCACTCATGTCGTTGTCTTGCACAGAACGTTCTCCCCTCTGTTATGTAAGAAACCAATGTCAACTTTATTATGAACGAAATAAAGTACATTTTTATTTTTCAAATATTGCTAATTCCAGTTATCGAATATAAGTTCCTTGCACTTTACAGAGTCAACAGACTACAAATGGGTGTGTTCCAAAGGAACAAAAAGCTGTAACCATAGTAACATTAGTTTGTTTACGCAGAACCTTTTTGAGTGCGACTTTTGTATATTAATTTTGTTTTTATAAAATTGTTTCCAATTTATTTTACGTACTACAAATTGCAAAAAAACATATTTTAGTCATGTCTATACGAAATCCACGTTTGCCTCTTTTGCCAGGATATGGAACTCATCCTTTGGTAAGTAATGTTAAATAATAGTATGCTATTCTTCATATTGGTCCTATTCCCTTTACAAGAATAGACCATTTACCATACTGATGGACAATTCGTAAGAAGCGTACGAAAAGCCAGACTACATCATGACAACTGCAACGTCGCGCCTGGGTTTGGTACCACACCTTTAGATTATCCTACATGAATCTAGTTAATATTAATAGCTAATATTCCCATATACAGAACTCTTCGTAATAACTAATCTTCATTTAATTCAAATTACTATGTAGGAATACAACAAACAATACCCCCCCCCTCCCTCAATCGGCAGTTTACAGAATTAAAGGCTCCCATATTTCGTGGCGTTTTCTCTTATTACTTTTATTAATTCTGTATTTTCCGCCAATTGGTATGTATTCTACATTAACTCCTTTTATACTATTTTCTAACTGACTATATAGGAAAATTAATAATATTAAAAAAACTAAAAAAAAAATCACGCTTTTATAAAAACCAAACTAAAAAAGAAAAATAAATTTAATTATTTTACATTATGCTTACCTAGAAGCAAAATTATACTCCTTTCTTAATGCACTGGTGTGACATCATGAGATGCCGTTGCCGCCTATGCGCGGTAGCACTTCTGCTTTCGACGTGAATTAATTTGCAGTGGTGATTATAAGAAAAAATGTATTGCATGTAAAAGCGTGGGGTGCTGTTAAATACCTATGTATACCATGAACCCTGTACTTTTTTTTTACAATGGAATACATTTGTTTCTCACACTTTTTTTAGTATCTTCACGCCCATATCCCCTAAGGGGTGGGCAGAGGTACAACAATTAGACAATTAGATTAGCCGAAGATAATTGGTCCCACAAATGTGAAAGGTGGCAAGCCTATCGCCAACCGGGCACTTTCCAATTCCGGACAACTTTCTGTTTATCAGAAAACTGATTTTTTTTAATTCTAATATTAAAATTGTTTCCATTTTTTAGTTTGGTTTTTATAAAAGCATGTTTTTTTTTAGTTTTTTTTAACTATTATTTATTTTTCATTTGTAAGTAGAGAAATATCTGATCGGGTAAAGAAAACAATCCGCTAATTCTGAAGATCCTAGTAGGGAAAAGAGGATTAACTATTTATATTATTGCAACGTCATCGGACTTGATAAGACTGCAAAGTGTCAAATTAATCCGCCGATTTAAAGTATCTACGACAAATACACGGATTAAACTGGACACGCCATTCAAGGCAATTTCTTAGGTTGTCAATGTCGCTTACACTTACAGAGGGAAATAAAGAATTATAATAGGTATTACCGATGAAATAAAATCACTCCAGAGACAGAAATTTCGGTCCTCTATAGGCCTTTCTGGCTAGCGCCACTGTGTGGCTATCGTGAGGAATTAATTTTCTTTATTTCCAACATATATTTTACCTATAAGTACAATATGTTATGAATAATTATTACATATTTTATTTATAAGCAAACATAAACTGTTTGCAAATGTTCCAAACATAAACTTATACAATGCAATACAATTACACTACGGCGCGCTGCCTATACCATCGCGTTCGCAACAGGTAATGTATTAGCTTGTATTTAAACATCAAAACTCCGTACCACGGATGGTCGAGGTCTGTAAAGCGACGAATAATCCACTGGTTTATATATTATAGCAAACAAGCTGATAGATACCTACCAAAGATGCTAATGTTGCGTTTCTAATCATGTGGCAAGCCGTGGGATGCCACATGTATAAGTTTTTCAAAGGGGGGCCGGACCGACACGGGGATAAATACTTTAGTACAATCGTTATGACGTACATATATTATCGAGTCGTCAGATCGATCGATCTCCTTCGGATAGCACCCGATCGATCTGATCACGGTAAGTCCATTGTCCACTTTGGTTACAATAGTAACTATTATATAATGTGTGATCTTGGTCATTCCCGGTACTTTACATTCCCATTTTATATCTATTTTGTCCTTTTTTACCATTCTTTTTACATCTGCATAACAACGGAACAGAGGCCTAATTCACGTAATCAAGCGGCAATCGAGTAATTACTTGCACATTTTCTTACATAATATTATTCCGTGTCGTAACTCGTAGCACGTCTCAACTCTCAACGTTCTATCGTGTTTAACGTGTGTGAAAGCCCTAAGCGCATTGCTTCAATTACGTGAATTGGGGGGTAGACTCTTTTTCATTTTTATCCCGACACTTCACTACCTCCCTCTCATTACAGTATAATACGGACCGGACGCGGTTTGAGAGTACTGTATATTTTATCTGTAGCGACATCATCTCTATTGTTTTAATTATATTCTAATACCTTGTATGACATACACAATTTTCGCTTCCATGATAAAGTAACGTCGGGATTAGCACATATAATATAGAAGACTAATAAGAGAAGATCGTCTGTTTAATGAATGAATTTTAATTTTAATCGTTAGATAGCAAACAAGCAGATGGCTCTCCTGATAGAGATTCCATCGCCTGTTGACACCGAAGACGTTTATGGTTGTTGCTGTCCTTGTGACGAGATGTCAATGCCAGACGCATAAGGCTACCTTACCGTTCAAACCAGAATACGGAAAATGTATGGTCACTTACAAATAGGCTACTCAAAGAAACTGTTTCTCGTCAACCTCCTGCTACCGTGAAAATCGGCAACAGGTATACAACTAGCACGAGAGAGACTGGTCAAGCTCTTTTAGAGCATTTTTATCCTGATGACAATTCTGACACTGAATCCAGACATCATCTTCTCAGGTCAAAATTTTCAGAGCACCCTAATACTCCAGATGACCCACCTTTCTCAGAAGAGGAAGTGCTAGAACACTTAAAAACGATGAACCCGAATAAGGCTCCTGGGATCGACCATTTAACTTCAGATATCTGCTTCCAATTTGCCATGTCATATCCCAAACTTCTCACAAATATATTGAACAGATGCCTTACTTTGCAGCACTTTCCTCGTCAGTGGAAGATTGCTTATGTCAAGATTATTCCTAAACCAGGTAAAAGTGACTACAGCGCTTTAGGATCTTTTAGACCAATTGGACTAATTCCAGTTTTTGGCAAGCTACTAGAAAAATTATTTATTAAAAGAGTTACCTACTGTTCTGCTAAAAATACAAGATGCAATATCAGACAATTTGCTTTTCGAGAGCAAACAAATACAACCGAAGCAATAAGCACAGCGCTAAATTTCATTCGAAAAGCCAAACTTGATAAAAAATTAGTAGCAGCTATTTCACTTGACATCAAAGCAGCATTTGACAACGCTTGGTGGCCCGCTCTTTTCGAACGCCTACGATATATTGAATGCCCCAACAACATCTTTGGCTTAATCTCGAGCTACGTTCAAAATCGAACAGTAGTATTAGACCATGGAGGAGAGCGGATCACAAAGACGATGTCTAAAGGATGTATACAGGGATCCACTTGTGGGCCAGTTTTATGGAACATAATATTGGATGAGTTGCTGGATTTAAAATTTCCTAAGGGATGCCACATCCAGGCTTACGCGGATGACGTCTTACTGATTGTTTCTGCCAAAAACATTGATGAACTGCAAAATATTGCTAACTTCTCTCTTGCCAAAATAGTTGAATGGGGCAACAGCGTGAAACTCAGTTTTGGACCTAATAAAACCCAAATGATTGCTTTTACTAAAAAAGCTAAAACAGCCAGAATAAATATGAGTGGACAAGATCTTTCTTTCCAACAGGAAATCAAACTTCTTGGTGTTATCCTAGACGAAAAACTTCTGTTTGGCCCACACTTGCGTTACATCCTCAATAAATCCTCACGCATCTTTAACAAACTATGCATATACACAAAACCCACATGGGGCGCACACCCTGATAATATTCGCACTATATACTTACATGTCATTCAACCTATTATCACCTATGCGGCTGGTATTTGGGGACACATTGTGCACAAAGAATATGTTAAAAAGAGCCTTATGACGCTTCAGCGCGGCTTTGCAATCAAAGCGATTAAAGGTTTCCGTACTATCTCTGCAACGGCAGCTCTAGCACTCGCGCGACTGATGCCCCTTGATCTTAAAATCCGTGAAGTTCATGCCCTGGAGAACGTTCGCTTGTCAGGTCACACAGAACTCCTACCACGTGACATCGCATACGAAAAACCAACCCCTTTTGATGAACTATTACACCCTGCAAAAAGAATAAATCTAGGAAACTTCAGCAAATCATACAGCCAATCAGATATAGACAAAATACGCAAAATCAACTCTATGTTTATCTTCACTGATGGTAGCAAACAAGAAGATGGATCGGTGGGAGCAGCTTTCGTAAGTTACGCCCCCAGTAATATTCTTCCCACAACCACTCGCAAATTCAAGCTCCACAATAGCTGTTCAGTATTTCAAGCCGAACTTCTGGCTATACTGGAAGCTTGCAGATGGATCGCCACTAACGAATTTCCACACACATTCATCTTTTGCGACTCGCTCTCTGCCATCAAAGCACTTCAAAACAGAAGTAATTCAAATCCCCTCGTGTCACGTATTCATAGAGTCATACATGATTTTAGTGAAAAGGGGCAAATTGAACTGGCATGGGTTAAAGCTCACGCTGGTATCACTGGTAACGAAGCAGCAGATGCCGCAGCAAACAATGCAGCCAGTCTTCAAAAACCTCCAGACTACGTAGCTTTCCCCCTATCGTTCGTGAAAGAGAAAATTCGCAAACATAATTTCATCAAGTGGCAAATCAGATATTCTAACGCGGAACAGGGGCAACACACGAAAAAATATTTCCCACGTCTCGAGTGTATTGATACATTTATGTGCACAATGAGTACCAACTTACAGCTTACGCAAATACTTACAGGACACGGATATCATAAATCATATCTCCACCGTTTTCACATCACAAATGATGATAAGTGCCCCTGCTATTCGACAAGTGCCCAAACTATAGATCATCTTTTAGAACATTGCCCTGCTTTCAGTCTCTCCAGACACACTCATGAGACTATTTGCCGCCACTTTAGCGTATCACCGTATCATATCATGGAAATAATTAAAAAGAAACAAACTGCTGAGTCATTTCTTAAATTTATTGTAAATATTGTAAATAAATTGAAAAATTTCAACAACACTTGAAATACTTTTATATAATTGCACAATTTAAATATCAAGCTTTTGTATATTTGTTAAAATATAATATTTTATTATTACCTAACTTAATAACACTACAAAATACGCTTATATAAATGTATGATAATTTTAAAAGAATAAAGAGTCTAAGTTAATGCATGCTTAAAATTGTAATAGGAAGGAATAATTACTTTTTAAACTAGATACAGTTAACTTGCCTATACCACCAATAATGAGTAGATACTGTATTTATTACAACTTAGGTTAATTGTTATATGAATTAATTTATTTTAATATAGACTCTAAGACCTTTATATACAAAATATTATTTTAAAAAACATACAAAAATACATTATTGTTATATATATGTATATATATATATATATATGTATATATATATATGTATATATATATATGTATATATATATATGTATGTATATATATATATATATATATATATATATATATATATATATATATATATATATATATATATATATATATATATATATATATATGGTACTTACATAACATTAATTACCATGTAAATAAGTAAATTTACTACCTATTTTATTAAGTTGTCGTACCACCAACTTTTCTGCTCAAACGGCACCACTACGTAAGGCGTAGTTAAACCTACAGCGAATTACATTTCTAACTGGCACTGACGGCTGCTGCAATTGATTCTTTGTCTGCTGAACAGATAAGTCGGTGGCACTTTCTTTCTTTTTTTTTTGAAGTGAAAACTTCTTTAGGCGCGTTGAGCGTTTTGGTAGAGGGTAAAATCCTCGGTTCGCGTCACCGACATGCTAATGTTAATAGTATATCTATAGCTATGTTTTGCATATAGTTTTAATTACTCTCAACTTAATAGTTCCGTTTTCACTTCTATCGGCAGTCCCACGACTGCTACTGTTTTTTTTTTTTTAATTATTATTATTATTATTTTATTACATAAGATTACCTTACGCATATGAGGTAAACTTGAGCTAACGAATACCTGTAATTTACAGACGAAAAACATTTTTACCGTAGGATTTTGGACTCTTCTAAGTATCAATTCGCTAAGAAGAAATCCACATTTAGTTATATGACCTACACAAACAGCGAAATTGCTACACCAGCGAAACAAAAAAAAAAAAAAAAAAAACAGAATACGACGACGAAAAGCATTGATGTTATTGCGATCACAATGGTAGTGACACGTATAGCCAATCGGTCGCCTTTTACGACCTGCCTGGCAGAACAGTTGTTGGTCTGACTGAGTTGTTGTTTTTGGTCAAGACTAACACAGGGTTAAAGTAGTATTTCTTATTGTATTGACACTTAATTTTTGCAGTCTGAGCTAAAGGCAACCTAACAAGTCTACATTTTTTTTGTAGCATATCGGATAAGATTCTAGTTCTTAATCAAATACCGATTTATGTAAGAAGTTCGCCAAGGGTCGTATTCGACTAGACCCCCAATGCAACCCAGTGGCGTGCAGTCTATAAAGGCAATTAGGCATTGCTTTACTTGCCATTCATGACTTAAATTTAATAGTAAAGAAATGAACAAACAAAATATATTAAAAAAATGCCTAATATAATAATTTTTATAAATAGCACCTATTTGCAAGCATACAAACATTACGTTTGCCAGGCGTATAGCCCAAGTCCTGCCGGCGCCATCCGCAGTACATTTGTTCGCATGTGTTTAGTAATTTTGCTGTCTGTAGACAGTTTGCAAACGCACATAAGCATGATTATCAAAGGCGCGATTCTAGCGACAGGCTATAATCCCACCAAAAATAAGAGACAGAAATCTAAAAAGTAATAAGTCACGTATGCACATTATGCATTTTTGTTTAGTAAGGTTTTATTTGTTTAAATAGCAGAAATGTATTTCGCGGGAGCCATTTGCTTTCTCGTGTGATAACTGATAAGCATTGTTTATTATTGTGTGTGCGCCAGTATATTATTAAAGTTTTCTTAAAAGATTTTTCATTTTAATATTTGAAAGTGTGTACATTTAACAGTTTATTACTGAGTTTCTATAATAAATGTAGTGATTTGCTTTTATTAGTGCATTAATTGTAGATTTCTTAAAATGTTATTTGACTGTGAAGTTTGTGTTAAAAATGTGTATTTATTAAAAATTAAAAATAACAAGTTCTCACAATTGTCATTCAGTGAAAAGATTCAAATTGTGTCTAAAGGTAGGTTTGTACCCGAGTTACAATTAATAGCCGAGCCACATTGCTGGAAACAAGCTTCCAACACGCGTGGCCTTGGCGGTAGGCCTGTGGAGTTTATATGAATTTTTGTTGCAAACAAGTGTTTAGACATAGACTGTTGTAAGCCGCCGGCGTGGAGGGCTTGTTTCCAACAGTGTCAGCAAAAAGTAAACGTAACTCGTACCTAAGTTTCATGTTAAAAGTTATGAAACGTATAACGGGCTCTGTGATTCGGGATATTGTTGCCGTAGAAGATGTACATGAATAGTAGTAGTTATCATGGTTTCTTACTTGGCGACTTAGAGATCTGTAGCGTGGCTGTGGCTATGCTAAAAATCTGTAAAGGAAATTTTTTGTGACCGAGTCCCCATCCGCATAGTGCATACATACTCTGTGTCATAGTCGTGTGCACGCCGCTGATGCAACCTAACAAACTTACTTTATTTTATGTAATAAGTCGGGTATATTTGACTCCGAATCTTCCAAAATCTTTTAATCGAATTTTATCAAAATCGGTTTGATATAAAACATGAAAGCATAACAGACAGACTTTCGTGTTTATAATATCAAATTGATTATTACATCTTAAAATAGTTTGTCTTTTTAAGGTTTTGTTCTACCTCTATATACCTTTGTGTGAAGTTTGATTTTAATATGATTTAATACAGAATGATATGAAAATAAAGGCTTAGATATTTTTTTTACAACGTAGGTAATGCCATTGTGAAAAGATGTAAAAGCATGAAGTGAAAATTAAAGTTTTTGTAGTATTTGACATAATAATCAAAAAATATACGTAGTTTTTTTAATAACATTTATTAGGGCGAGCGAAGCGAGCCCTACACTAGGAGACTTTCTATGCACTTTTGTTGTACCGTTTTACTGAAAAAATATCGCACTTTTAGGTTTGAGCTTTAACGTGATAGTTTAAGTTCATTTCTAGATATGATCTACCATTAAAATACAATTTTATAAACATTAAAAAAAATAGAATATACACATGTTGTATTTGAATTTTATTACTACTAACGCCATCTATTATGAAACTGACGAGTTAAAATGCTAACGAGTTAAAATGTTACTTTGACGTGGTAGATTTAATTCATTTTCATTCACTCCATTTTAATACAATATTAATCTATTAATACACTTGTACCTTTTAACTTCCCGCTGCGTATGTAGAATGTAGATAAGGAAGTTGCTTATTTTGCTCCGATTTTCAAAAATCGAGTTTTCACCAGATGTGCACGTTTTGATGTCCGTAGGAACCTTTTTCAACTATTTTCGCGATGACTTCAGTCTGTCTGTATGTGTGTGTGTCTGTATGTGTAACTATAACTCATATATAACTCATAACTTTTGAACGGCTGTACCGATCGAAACGCGGTTGATGGCATTCGATTGAATTCCACTCGAATTAGACTTCCTGAAAATTTAAATTAAATGGGCCCAAAGGATTTTGAGAAATTTTGAAAAAACCCAAAAAAATTTTTGCCGAAACAGTTTTTTTTAATATAACTGCCAGGTTAATGTACCGATTGAGTGCAAAAACTAATCACCTTTATTTTTAAAAATAATACGTCTAATGCATAAATTGCATCAAATCGGTTTGAAGTAATCGTTGACGAAAATTTTGAAAGTTTTTTTTATATCATTAGATAGCAAATAAGCAGATGGGTCTCCTGATGGAAAGAGTCAACCATCGCCTATAGACACCAAAGGTGTAAATGGTGCGTTGCTATCTTGTGGCGAGGTCTAATGCCACATGCATAAGTTTCCGGTCTCCAAACCGGAACACGACAGCGACAAACACTGACGCTATTGCGGCAGGAATAGGCAAGGCGGTGGTACCAGACCCGGGCGAGACAATGCAGAACTCTACCACCTAGCAGCCACGATGGTAGTGACTTGATAGCCAATCGGTCGCCTTTAACGACCTGCCTGGTCGAACGACAGTTGGTCAATTCTTCAAAGGAGCCCGGAACCAACACGTGGAAAAGTGTTTTTTCGAGATAACTTCGAAATATTTCAACCAATCATTTTAGTATTTTACGATATTTTAGTAGATACTAAAAAATTACGTCGAATGTCGTTTTAAAAATCAAAATCGAATCTTATTTTCAAATGTTACTGCTTTAAAATATTTTCGTCGTGTTGGTCCCGGACGATCCGGTGATTATGCGGACGAAGTCACGAGTGACTGCTAGTCTTTTATAAATGTCATTATAGAGAATCTTCTGTTGACGTCGTTTTATTTTATGTTGGTTATGACGACAGCAGTATCAAATGTTGTCGCGGGGCATAAACACATATCCTATTCAGCAAAAAAACCCTAATGTTCTTTTCACTCAGTTCATTGCGTGCACCCCTTTACTATATCAGCGATGTACCTATATTTAAATTGATGATAGTTCATGGGGTTAAGATTTCCCTTCTCAAACAAAAGGATGCTTTATGACATGAAAATCTTGTATTTGTAAACGAATCACTCAAGGAATTAATAAATTTATTAATTTCAGATTGGCAAGAAGAACTTCGGCGTTCGTCCGATATTTACAACAATAGATAAAGTTAATATGCTGGTGGATAAACCAGAAGGTGTGAATCGTGAACCTTCGCTATACTGTCGAAAACAAGCGCCAGATTTGCCGACATGGATCATGTATGATAAAAATGTATGGTAAAACCAATGTTTCAGTAATATTATGTCCTGTGTTTAGAATTATTGAAGTTAATCCGACAAATGGTCTTTAGAATAATCTATCTATCATGTAAATAACCTAGTAGGTAAATGTCGCAAATACGGTTCTTTATTTGCATAGAATAGTAACAAAACGATACAAATAAATTATCACCTAACGACAAAGATTCACAATGTGTATGGCCAATGAATTTTTTAAATCGTGAATATTCAAATTTGTATCAGTTTTCTACCGTTCCGCGACTAAGTTCATTTTGCTTTGCATTAACATGCTTCGTAAGTTAAAGCGTCCTAACATAACTCGTCTTAGTACTTACTGACTTTACAGGAATAACTCAAAGAGACGTCACAAGGTCACTTCGGAAAAGCGATGAGACACCCAAACCTTTTACCGATTACGTCCCGCGTTCATCGACAGAGTTTGGGAAGCCACGTCATATCCTAGCTGATCCTGATAATACCATCATAGCCTACACTTTACAATTCGGCGGCCTTCGGCCCATTGCATCGTCCTGCTCGCTGTTTTGATTCGAGATTCTGGTTAAGAGTTGATTCAAAATCGTGATGCCACTTACTTTCCCACTAATCGCGAAGATACTGCCCTAAAACGAGGTTTCGTCTCACAGGAGACATCCTTAGGCTGGGCTCAAAGCCCACTTAACTTTACCTATGATTGAACATTCTGCTTGCCAAAAAAGCTCGGTTTCGCAGTAACGGTCGTTTGGACCAGTCTGTTTATGTTCATTTCGAAAAAAAAAAATTGTGAACCGGTTGATCTTGCAGGTCATTCCTGAAATTTCCCGCTATATTGAGGTATTTTAAGTTCAAAGGAATAAAACCTTTATCTAAGCATAGATTTTTTCAGAGTTCAAAAATCTTAATTTTGTTATAAATGTCAGTAAAATGATTTCTGAAAAGCAGTTTATTTTGAAAACGATGATTGATTTTGTCTTTCGAATGGCATTCAACGCAATTTTGGAGTTTAAAGATGTTTTCTTAGCTATATAATATATAGGAATGTCGCTTATATCAAAAACCATTTTTTCGTTATTGATAAATCCAAAATAAATCGACCGATTTTGATTCAATTTGCTGTATTTCAGCAAATTGAATGAAAATCCTGATTTTGATTCAATTTGCTGAAATTGAATCAAAATCAGGATTTTGATTCAATTTCAGCAAAATTTCAAAAAAATGTGAGAACATTTTTAAGGAGAAAAGCTAATTAGATTTTTGAATGGGTGTAATGAGCCTGAAAGTTATGTTAGAAATATATTTGAAAATCCATAACTTTTGAGAGAGTTGATTCGATTTTTATTTTCAAAACTGCATTTGATGTAGTTTTTTAAGTATTAAAGTATTGCAGAAGGCCAAAAAATGATTGGTTATAAAATCTTGTGGTTATCCCGAAAAAACATTTTTTTTCAAAAAGTTTTGTCAATGATTACTTTCAAATGGTTAAACCGATTTTGATTCAATTTCTTGAGGAAAAGAGCTGATTAAATTTTGTTCTCAATTGGTATATTGACCTGGAAGTTATCTTAAAAAATAGCGTTACTACAACTTTTTCTCAGGTTTTTTAAAAATTTTGTGTTTTCTCAAAATCTGGACCGAATTGGTTAATCAAGAAGTCTATGTTGAACGGAATCCTTATACGAAGTCATATATATGAAAAAAAATATTAGTTGACTGGTTTGCATACGAAACCATATAAATGGCGTCGTTGAATAACTTTTGTAATATAAATCAATATTTTTTTATCTCAATTGTATCTCATTATTTTAGCTTGAACTCATTTTCGCAAAAAAATAATTATTATTTCATACATACATAATATGTATGTACATACATATCATCACAAATTTTTAGTCTGGAGGAATTGGCTAAAAATATTTTCTTTTTTTTTTTGAATGTGGAAAAGCTACCACTGCTTATCCAACCTACGGAACCGCAGCTGAGTACACGAGGCTTTATGACAGCCAAAAATTATAGTATAGGTTTCACTAATTACCGCTTGGCCCTCTCAACTTGATCATAAACTTGGTCATGACTTGGTCATGAAAATCTGTTGCTGGCTTACGATTTACAGTGCATCAATTGTGATAAATAAATCATCTTTTAGTGTTATTATAATAGTTTATCAAACGTTACTGTGATTCCTGAGTTTTTATAGAGAATTGAGATCTCTATATTTAATAACGGTTAAACACATTTTTTCTTGTGCTAGAGTATCTACCTGCCTTTTTATTGCTTTAATGCAAAATGTATGAATGAATGAATGAATACTCTTTATTGCGCACCAAATTTAACAAGGCAGATTGTAGACAGACTAATCAGTGTTTTGTATGCTTTGGTTCTGTATTGAAACGTATGATTAGGCGATGCCCAGATCGACACCACTGGCGAATTTCAGTTTTTAGTTAGTCGATTACAATTGATGTGTACCTACTTCCTGCTTTATTTTCGATAAGTACTACGTAAATTCGAACAACGCGCCATACAAGTTAAAGCAGTATTTTTAAAAACTCGCACTTAGACCTCTGTTTTCTTCGATTTGCGGCACAGATATATTTTTGCGGCAAATATATTTTTTCGCCGTGTTGGTCCCGGCCTCATTTGAAGAATAGGCCAACTGCCGTTCTGCCAGGCAGGTCGTAAAAGGCGACCGCTAGGCTATCGAGTCACTAACATCGTGGCCACTAGGTGGTAGTGTTCTGCATTGTCTCGCCCGGGTCTGGTACCACCGTCTTACGTATTCCTGCCGCAATAGCGTCAGTGCTTGTCGCTGTCGTGTTCCGTTTTGGAGGGTAAGGTAGCCGGTAAACTTATGCATGTGGCATTAGACCTCGCCACAAGATAGCAACGCACCATTAACATCTTTGGTGTCTATAGGCGATGGTTGACTCTTTCCATCAGGAGACCCATCTGCTTGTTTGCTATCTTATGATATAAAAAAAACAGCAGTGATACATATTTTGTCAAAAGTTGAACCCTAATTTTTTTTAAACAAACATGTTCGCTGATTTAAATCTATGTAACAATTCTAATGTTTCACAGATCTTGCATTTCAAAGCATATTTCCAACAATCTTTGCACGAAATGCGTGCTGCTTCTCATATAATACGTAAGGTTGATATGTATTTTTTTCTCGAAGATGGAACTATAAAAGTGATGGAACCAAGGACTGAAAACAGCGGACTTTTACAAGGTACATATAAATTATTTGTTCAAAAACTGTAACAAACTGTAGGAGGAATAAGAGAGAGGGGGGGGGCTGGCTAGCTGGCTGACTGGCGGGGAACAGTGTGTGAACAGAGAAAAATATGTCGCGTAACTCACGTGGACCGGGCTCGTAATGTTGAAGTGAGAGAGAAGTTATGCTTGAAAGAAAGTGTTGGTGTAAAGATGAGAAAGGGCATGCTCCGTTAGTTCGGACATGTAGAAAGAATGGTAGGTGAAAGATTAACAAAACAGATATACAATGCGAGAGATGAAATACTTTATTATTTATACTACACCTATTCGGAAAGCACATTAGTTCTTACTTGAAAAACGAGAAGAAAGTACCTAATTCCAAGCGAACCAATATGCGGGCGGCAAAAATGTATGGGATTTCTCCCCTCCTTTAACTTTTTTAAATTCATAAGTTTGTATCTCGAAACACATCCAAATGTTACTGGTTACTAGCATTTACTAAGGAAACTTGGCAGTATGTGCTTTATTTGATTTGCCTCCTCAATATTAAAAAAAAAACGATTGTACACGCGAATTTTCTTTTTTATTGTATCTGCTTACATTCTGTTCTGATGTCTATGTCTAGTAGCGAGAATGAAGATTTATTTACGCCGCCTGAATTAAAAGAAGCTGCTCAAACAGTCATTTTATACCTTTTGCCAGAAAAGTCCAAGCATAAGTACAACAAAACATATGAAGAATTTATGGAGTTTCAATAATTGTAATAATTTTAATATAAATTTTAACTAAAATGTTTTTATTTTCCTCATTGGTGTAGTATAAAGCAGTATGTATCACTCGGGAGAAAATGCGATACCTAACTTGAGTGTATTGAGGGCCTCAACTGCGCTTCGGGCCTCAAACTACACTCTCGTAAGGTATCGGTCATTTTCCCGCCTTGGTGAACAAACTACTATTATTTTTCTATACATTAAAAGACTTATAGACTTTATTATTATAAATAAAGTCTATACATTAAAAGATGTAATTCTCATAAAAATACTTTTCTAACAATATTACTAGATAGTATTACTTTGCGAGCCCCTACAAAGCTCTGCTTTTTGCTAGTAATATTTTATAAATCTTTTGTATTACAAACGTTTAATTCACTAGACAGACATGCCCGCGGGCAAGTCTGCAGACATATCCGCCGGACTTTTGTTATAGGCCGTTTATAGGCTATTTATAGGCCGGATCCCCCATGTCGGTAATACACTAGATACTAGACAGACATTTGAGCAGCCCTATGCTAAACTCGTATGTAGCTGTATATTCTTTGCCTTCTGTTACCTGTGGTGCTGGTACATTACTCGTTGACTTGGAAGGTTTACTAATTTCCTGCTTATCATTAATTCAGTTAAAGTGTCATCACGCCCAGTTTCCTTGCGGGGTAGGCAGAGTAAGCCGAATGTCTAAAGACTTTTGAGTTCACCACGTTTCTCTGTTTCGTCGGTTGGCGAAATGAGTGTCGGTCCTCATCACCGCATCTTACCGTTATTTCAAATGACAGGTTATATTTTTACCTCCGTGAGTATATTAGTATGGGTATTCCAACTTTAAGCCTTTCCCTGACGTGGTATACAGAGTATAGGTACAACGTGTCATTACACACAGTGCACACCGTCCATGCACTTAGACTACGTCCGTTCAGACAAGTGGCTTGCTTAGCGGCCAGCTAACGCGCATCATTCGCGAACATTCTAGAACGTTCGTTTTACTAAGGGACCATTTATTAATTACGTCACACGAATTTCAGGATTTTGATGAAGACCCCTTCCCTCCCCCTTAACATGTGACGTAATTTATGGATGACCCCTAAGCTACTCGCTAGGTGTTTCGCTAGGCTCTAGGTGAAAAGAAGCCACCTGTTTGTACGGACGTATAGATTGGGAGCTGGCGACGAATTTTGGGAAGGACCTTTTGACAGATTGTAATTGCGAAGAAATATAATTTCGTCAAATAGATAATAATGCAAAAGTTTACCGGCTATCTTACTCTCCAAACCAGAGCACGACAATGGCAAGCACTGACGCTATTGCGGCAAGAATATTTAAGGTCACCACCTAAATATTCTTGCCGCAATAGCGCAGCGTACCAAATACCCGGACGTGACGTTGCTGAACTCTACCACCAAGTAGTCACGATGATAGTAACACTTATTGCCAATCGTTCGTCTTTTACGACCTGCCTGGCAGAACAGCAGTTGGTCTGTTCTTCAAAGGAGCTAGGACCAACATGAGGGATATTTATTTATTTATTTTATATTTTGTTCTATACAATGAAATATTAAATAAATGTGAAATAATTATATTGGAAACTTCCGTAAAATGTATTTGAAGGTGTCTGGGGACACTTTAAAATTGACAAAATGGTCTATCATATTTTTTTAAATTCTGAATAACCTCATTAAAAGATGAAATGAAAATCAAGTTACCAAAAATACATTTTTTCAATTTTTTGCAAATTTTATATACTGCGCAGTAGCGAAATAACCGCTTACGCTCTGCCAGACTCACAGGCCTGGTATCGCCATTTGACGAAATCATATTTTTTTGCAATTCCAATCTGCCAGAAGGACCTTCTCCAAATTCGTCGCCAGTTCCGGGACCAGTAGTTTTACTGTTTTATGCAATTACTGAGAAGAGTCTTATAGAGACATAAAAGAGATATAAGAGTTTTATACAAGTACTAAAGATTCATCCAAAACACAGATCATCAGATTATTTTATAGGAACTAAATCATGTTTTAAGCCATGTCCATATCACAGGAACGGTGGCCTAATAATTCCAATCATTATTTTGTGACAGCAAATAAGCGAATATTGATATGCTTAGAGTAATTCTAGGTTGATATGAATTTTCTTTTTCGAAAAAAAATTGTATCAGTTAATTTTAAAGCCGGTTTTATAATATAGGTTTATATTATTTGAATGTAAGAAATCATATGGTTGCATTATTACTATAAGTACTTAAAAGGAAAGACGAAGTTCTCTCAACCTTTCCCATTAAATGTCAATCGTTATAAGGGACATTTTGCCATAAATTACACTTTTGCACACCGTGGGATTGTCCTGTTTATTCTAACTTCAAATCCTAGTTTTTGAAATATGGGATTGGTAACCATAAATATGGTTACGACAAATTTTCTGATACCCCTATAATTCATACTTGCTTGCTCTTACATCTGGACAAATATCTCAAAACCTCCTCGAAGCGACCTACAGATACTCAACTACACAAAGTTCTGTAAAATATCTATGTTAATCGACAGGTACTCTTATAACTCGGCAAAGAATTCGACTTCCTCACAGCTATGATATGTACTTCGACGTTCTTGACCTAAATGTAGGACAAGAAGTTACATTTTATGGGAAAGTTTTCAAAGTAAGTTATACGTTTTTAATAGATTAAAATCATTCGATTTTTTTGCATAGGACCGCAAACACGTGCCTAGCCGTTTTTTTTTGATGACCAGGGGTAATATATATTCTTTAATTCGTGGTAGGGTGAAAAACCTGTTTTGTAGTAGCCACTAGTTATACGGCGGCAATAACATATTGTGGTAGTAAGTAGGTCTTACCATAACTGGACGTAAGGGATCTGGCCTGAAGATATGTATATACGAAAGTAATGCTTTTATTACAGTAAGCAGTACAGTGTAAGCGGCGTGATCCCAAGGTAGAATCCAAGTGTATCTGCTGCAGCTCATTAAAACGCATTGAGCCTGCGAGTTTACCAAGTTGACTTGGTCTATTATAAATAAGCTATGCGGAAGTAAATCAGTTCTTCTGCATATGCTCTTATATCCAAACCATTGGACCTACTTTGTCCAACGAGTAGACCTAGAAGCGGCTTACAGCCGTTACGAATAATTATAGTGAATCGAATTATACTCATTCAAATACAATATTAAACTTTCATTTATGTAAGAAAAGTAAGTTTTGATCATCCACTGGTCAAAATTTGACCTTATGTTTTTTATAAATTTTAGTTTTCACACTTCTTATCTATATAAATGTTAAGCAAAAATATGCCGAATTTCGTACTCTCATTGTCCGCAACGTTTATAGAAGGGGATGTAGATAGAATATGAGTATAATGCAATGATTTGGAATCGTGAAATGGTTCATTTTTATTAACAAGAATGTTACATATTCACATATATTAAGTCTCGAGCAAGATACATTTTCCAGAAAAACTGAAAAACTAATTTAGAATAATTTTCCCGACCTGTTATTCGCACCCAGGACCACATGTATTTCTTCCGAACCTGATAATGCTAATATCAGTGGTTCCTAGTCTTATACTGGTTCGGTCATTCGGACCACTTTGCCAAAATCTGTCCTGTCATGGACATCCAACTGTTTTGAGGTAATATATTCGTATAGTAAAATAATAGTTATTACATATAGGTAAGTAAAACACCACCACGGGACCACTATGGTACTTTCATGTACGTGGTCCGCAGATCACCAGTTAAGGACCTACTATGGACTATTGACACGTTGAGGCGTTTCTTGGAGTTGTATTGGAAATCTTTAATCAAATCGCTAAAGACGAATAAGACTAAGAATTTTTGCTAATATAAATTACAGATTGTTGATTGTGATAATTTCACGAGAGTCTTCTTGAATCGTCTTGGAATAAATGTTCCTGATCCGATTCCCTGGCCTGATGCTATTGAGGTATTTATTGTTATTTAACATGCTTTCTGAATACATAAAAAAAATATGTAAAAATATTTTTATTTATATGTGTTATAAGTTATTATTTCTAAATTTTTATATCATAATATAGCAAACAAGCCGTTGGAAATAGGGAAACCATCGCCTATAGACATCAAAGACGTTAATCGCTATCAGTGTGGCTGGACAGTAATGCCACATGTATAAGTTTATCGGCTACCTTACTTACCCTCCAAACTGGAACACTAAAGTGCTTGGCAGGCATTGGCGCTTCTTTGGCATAAGAGATAAGGTCGTGGTATCAAAAACCCGAGCGAGACGTTGCAGAACTCTACCACCCAGTAGTCACGACGGTAGTGACACGTATAGTAAATTGTTTACTTTTTACGAACTGCTTGGTGGAATAGCAGATCGTTTATTCTTCAAACGGGTCAACACGGGGATTATATTAATTTTGTTATCCATACTAATACTATAAATGCGAAAATAACACTGACTTGTTTGTCACTTCTTCACGTCTAAACCACGGAACCGATTTGAATGAGTTTTAATATAAAGATAGTTTTAGCCTGAAAAAAGACATAGGTTAGTTTTTATCTCGGAAATCCCACGGGAATGGGAACTATGCGGGTAAAACCCCGGGACTTTTAGATTTTTTCATGCCGACGAAGTCTCGGGCACAGCTAGTATATTATAAAAGCTATATTTTTCGCATGTCCTACTAGTAAGGCAGGATTATATACCTCCTGCTGCTTACTATAATAATTTACCCAGAGTTTTCCATGTATAGTAGGTACTATATTAAGTGTTAAAGGCTAGCCTAAAATGCGTCAGCTTGTTTAGATCCATTTTAGAACATTATGCACATTTTGGCCCGGATCCACTTAGAAGAATAGACCATTAGATATTCTTCCAGACACTATAAGGTGAATTATAATAATTAATGAATTATAATAATTAATTAATTATAATAAATAATTATAATAATTATTAATTAAGTTATAATAATTGATTATAATAATTATAATAATTCGTGTCACTACCATCGTGACCGCTAGATTCTTCAACGTCTCGCCCGTGTCCAATTCCGCCACCTTACATATTCATAATATGTTTCGTCTGTGCTTGTCACTGATCACAAACAGGTAAAGCCGGTTTGCAAGGTATATGCATTACCATCCCACTGCATGGATAGCAATGCAACATTAACATTTTATAGGTTTTTAATCTATAGGCGATGATTGTCTCTTTTCATCCTCTGTTTGTTTGCTGTAATATAAAAAAATATATCTATTCCGATTAAACCATCAGTTTTGTTTATTATGTGACTCGTCCCATAAAATCAGACTCTTAGACCGTCGAACAATGTTTGTCCCTCATTTTTTATAAAATGTTTTGGGGTTGTGGCAGTCACATAGAATTTGTCATAATAGCTACATAAAAGTCTATTCTAAGTTCAAAATGGTACCTGCTTTGGTCATAAATAAGTGTGACTGTTTTAAATTCTACAATTTTTTTTAAAATTAATGTAATCGTGTTTTAAAAAGAAATTATGATAATTTAATTTATAAATTTCCGTGGATTTTAATGTATCAATTGCAATAAATGAAACAACAACACCGATTTTTTGCAAATTGCAAATATATCTCAAATCTATAAATGGACGTGTTTAATCTGTTTTCAGAAAGCTCCTGATACATACAGACCACCAAAACATCGACCTTTTCGTCAGTTTCTAGATTTTGATAGACAGGTTTTAAGGTAGGTAAATTTACATTTCACCTACATAATATTTCTTTGATTAATACAACAATTTAAGAAGGTTAAAAAATGTAATGCTGTCGCCATGTGAATAGATTCCGCGGATATTGGGACGACAGGGAATCTGAATTTGGTACAATACACCACCTTGAAATACATTATTTCTTAGCAGACGATACAATTGAAATAAAAGAAGTGCTTCCACCAAATTCGGGAACAGAAGCGGGACCAATGTTTATGAAACGTCTTAGATTGCCAAGAGTAAGTATTTCTTCACACAAGTACAAGTATTACATAAAGTGATGGGCCGTCACGTCGTTATAATAAAACTTAATAAAATAAACGCTGTGAGCGATTTTGGTATGTTTTAAATGTCATTTATGTGCTTGTAATATGTATAATAAATTCTAATACATAGGCATTCGTAATACATATACATAAAAGTCCTAGGATATATCTCAGTGGCGATATGGTAGATGGATCCCATTATCCTAAATACATTTTTAAATTATTTTGCACTATAATTATAGAATGACATATAAATATACTTTTTCAAGTAAAAAGAATTAACCAAAGTGGTTAACAAATGATATAGTTCTGAGAAAACAAACATTTAAGAAAATTAAATCGAATTAGTGACCTTCTCTTTTTTTAAGGCGGTTAAAAACTTACATTACTTAATCTAATTGTGATTTTGCGTCGCTGTCCTTTAAATTTGTCAAAAGGATGAAAGAATTAAAATTTTCAAATTTTTTTCAAATTTTCGCCGAGTTTGTTCCGGGCTCCTTTGAAGAATAGACCAACTGCCGTTCTGCCAGGCAGGTCATAAAAAGGCGACCGATTGGCTATGAATCATATAATAAAAAAAAATTAACAGTAGCTTTACTGCTACTGTTACTTTCTTATAACATTTTCGAAACATGTAGGTATATAAACATGTAAAAGCTAAGTAACTAACTAAGATTATAATATAATAATTTCTGTCTTCTCGAATGTTTTAGAAAATTCCTGCAAAAATTGAAATGTCGGGTGGACAAAAAGTGCCGTCGTACAGTCCAGCTGATTTGAGCATTGGAGCAGTACTAAATGTGTATGGCCGTAAGGTAGTTCTTACAGATTGTGATCCATTCACTAAGGAATACTATCGGGTTCACTACGGGTTTGGTAAGTTGCGTATTTTTAGGAAAAAAATCATCATCATTAACTCGTTTAGAAATTTGTTTCAGACTTCAGTAAAGTTTGCTTAGAAATATGTCTACGACAAAAATCAAAAAAAATATCTGTAAACTGGTTGACCCTGCATGCCATCCCTGTAACTTCCTGCTAAATTAAGGTATTTGAAGCTCAAAGGAATATAAACTATATCTAAGCATAGATTTTTTCATTTATATGACAGTAATTTCATTTTAATTTATCGATTTTGATGTTTGAAACTTGATTTGACGTAGTTTTTATGTACCAAAATATTGTAGGTCGAAAAATGTTTGGTTAAAAAATCTCAAAGTTATGTTGAAAAAACACTTTTTTTTTCAAAAATTTTCAACGATAACTCCCAAGCAGATAAACCGATTTTGATGCAATTTATGCTTTGGACCCTGTTTTTTTAGGAAAAGAGATGATAAGATTTTGTACTGAATCATCAATCTGGAAATTATATTAAAAACACTGTTTCGCCAAACATTTTTTTGATTTTTTTTAATCTCTCAAAATCTCCCAAATTTTCGATGTTTAAGTTGAGCAGAATCCAATCGAATGCTATCAATTGTGTTTCGATCGGTCAAGTCGCTCAAAAATTATGAGATGTTTACATACACACACATACATAAAGACGTACTGACGTCATCGTGAAAATAGTTAAATAAGGTTCCTAGGACCTCAAAACATAAAAACTTGATTTTATAAAATCAGGGCAAAATCAGTTACTTCAACTACAAACGTAGCGGGAAATTAAAAACTTTACAATTTAAATACAATCAAACTTCAACACCCGAATCTTATCATCTTGCGTCTCTGGAACCCTAAATTAAATCTTCATCAAATTTACTGGAGGAGAACCTTCATTTTATTAGAAACGTATATCGTTTTAAACAGATACATTCACGCCACTTCCTACTCCTAAGGATGAAGGTACAGAGTGCATATCCACAAGTGTAAAAGAGCGCAAGCTGCCTCCATGGAATGGATATGGTTCTTATGATGACTCTGCCGAAAATTGTCGCACTGTTGAACCTAAGCCACCCCATCGCGATTTCATCAAATTTCTTAAAAAGGATCGGTGAGTTTATAAAATTACTAGATGAAAACCCGGCTTCGCTCGGAAGTCTCATAATACGCAATCTTATATACTAACTCAAATAGTAGACATTAAAAAGTAGCAACATTGTAGTGACCTCTTCTTTCAACTATTACGCTGGTTTAATAAAGACAACACTATAGTGTTGCTATTTTTTAATGAACGAAGAGAAAATAAGTTTCACGATAATCTGCGCTCCGTTCTACGATACCTTAATAAATGCTTACGCCATCTATACCACATATTTGTAACCTTTAAAGAAATATAGCCGATTTGTTTGTCAGCGCCGTTAGAATTTTTAATCACTATTTTAACAAAATACTCGACAATCCGAATTTTGCGGGTATATGTTGTCGACTCAAAAATATTATTTTTTACGCTTTATAATTTAGGTAAGGTTTCGTTTGAGTTTACCGTAACCCTTGACGAAATGATTAATATAGACTTATTCGTTTTTACGCGAAATTTTAAAATTTCCAAAAGAAAGTATCAAGATTCCTTACCAGCTTACGATATATTTTTTGCAAGAAAATAATGTCATTTATTTTTGATTTAAGTCTTTACACTGTATTGCCATTTCAACATTTTGGCTTATCTGACTGGGTGCTGGACTGAATCCATTGTGAGTAAATGGAAGTTCTCGCTGTTAGCTTTTATATCGCAAAAGCTTCCTATAGGAATTGATATAAAGCTTTTCTAACATAAATATAAATACCTACACGTCATCATGCTTGTTGTTTAGGCAGAATGAGACTTTCTAGTTCACTACGATTCATTGGTTTCCGATATCTGGTTCCGGTGTGTTGGTTGAAGAAGTGAGTGGTGATACTTATAGATGCATTTGACCGACACGATATTTGGTGGGATTTGATTAAATTGAGAGTAGACTTTATCTAGGTAATCATCTTTTTTTTTAGAATCGGGTGGGGTGTTGGGGGGGGGGGGGGGGGGCTTGCCTCTAGCTCCACTCAACTCAAAACTGAAAAAACACATTTTTGAATAGTCTCATGTGGTAAATACCGAAACCGAACCACTTATCTTATAAATTACCTAAGTAACTTTTTAAAAATAACAGACGAATCCAATCTTATAAGTTACCTGTCAGTTTTTAAAAATAACAGACGAATCCAAATACTTATACGGCTAATAAAAAAACAAATATTTTCGCATTGTAATAATCCCTGGGTCGCATTTAACTGTTATTGAAATATTTTCGAGGCTTAGGGAGGTTTTGTGAAAAGCTAAAAAAAGGATAGATAGGGAGATTGTGGTGATGTGTTACCACCCTCGTGCCTCGGATGAGCACGTAAAGCTGTCAGTTCCAGTTATTGCCAGAAATAGGCAGTAAGCATCTTCAGGTCGGTAAAATGTGGGATGGGGATCATCATCACTCATCTCAACCAACAAATCGGTCAATCGTAGTAAACTGGAAAGTTTATAGATATTCGCTTCACTCTGACTACCCCATAAAGGAACCAGATTGATGATATGTTTTTTTTATTTTACAGTGGTGTGCCTATACCACTCCTGCATGTTTAAAGCGAACATTTATCTGCTGAATCAGGGGCCCGCATATGAGTTTATATGTAAGATAGGAAACAAACAGATGTAACTCTTGATACGCAAAGATAAACGTCACTTATAGACCCATGATGTAAATGTCATCGCTGAAGCGAGGCCGCGAATCCACATGCATAAGTTCACTGGTTATCTTACCCGCCAAACTGGCACGCGATAGCGAGAAGCACTGCCATACTAGGCATGTTATTAAACCTGGGCGAGGCGTTGCAGAACTCTCTACCACTGTTTGCATGTAGATTCTATAAAAATATAGAAAAGTTCAACTTTCCAAACAAGTTTCATCGGTAGCTGGGTGTATTTTTATAGAATTTCAAATTTCATGTTATTTTAACAAAATGTCAAGGTTGGTATAATTTTCTACTGTATGTATGCCCCGATCTGTTAATAACTTCCAAATCCAGTTTCTATAAGGAGTTATAAATATAGAAAGAGCAAGGCAAATCTGTCGGAATCATGATGATGTGCCCACATCTCTCTGAGAGACTGGGCATGAAAAAATGGTAAATGGTAAATTTGAAAAATTATGATTACAGTGTGGGGTTCGACTCTCACATCCTCCGGTTTGCTGCTAGGCTAATCAATGATAATCCTGTAGACGAGAGACGTTACTTCATCATTAAATATTTCTTGAGTGATGATACTATCGGTATTTTTGAACTGGGAGAACGGAACTCTGGATTTAAAGTATGTATATTTTAGAATCTTCTATTCTCCGTTTTAGTCTGAGTCCCCATTGTAGAAGTATATTCTTCTACCAATATGCGAGGTGGTTCCACGTACTTGGACAAAGCAGTTCGACCCGACATTTTTGATCCGAACCGCAAGGGACTAGTATATGCTTCCTAAGTCTGTGTTCCTCGACGAGTACAACCTGGGGATCTTCAAGAGAAGAGTGAACAGGTATCTTTTAGAGAAGTGCGTTTCATTTTAAGCCGCATCTCAGCTTACCACCAGGCGCGATCGTGGTCAAGCGCTTCCCTATCGATACTAAATTTAAAAAAAACTATGGGCAAATGTTGTATGTTTCCATCAAAAGAGCCGTATTCTTGATTGCTATTCTATGAAATAAAAAATGAACGTAAATTAAAAGTAAAACTACCGCCGTGGATATAAGAGCATTACAGATTAGCTATAGCGTTCGTTATACGAGTGTGTTAGACTTTAAAGAATCAAAATAAAAATGCCATGGAACATAGAACAAGCGGAATTGGCAAGTACAAACATTTGTATCAGGACCGTGATCGCCATACTCACACATAAAATAAGCATTATTGCATATAAACTACTAATGAAAACATTGTTTCATTGGTCGTTTTCATTTTAAACAACAATAATCCGAAACACACAAAGAGAACATTTAAAAATATACCAAACTGCGTTACAATAAATTTTATTTTGCTACAAAAAAAAAGAGTATTTACGTCCTTTTGTAGTCTATTCAAAATAGACTCATCTATTTGTACAATAGTGAAACTTAAAATCTTAATAGTTTCGCTATTCTACAATAGATGGCAGTATTGATTTTTCCGTAGTTTTCAGTTGATCATATTTGAGTAGAGAACTTTCTAGAACGATATACGTAATGACTGTCATTACCACGAAATAAAGAAAACAAGGGGAAGTGAAGAGTGGGCGTGCCGCGTGCGCCACTATTATGCGCTTTTACTCTAAATTGCCTTAGTGATACTTACCATATCATTAGGAGATAGTCGTCGTGCGAAAATCTAGTATACACTGAATTATGCCGTATTGTGCCATCCTTGAATGCAGAAATGATAGTAGAATACAGATGATTAAAAATGGAGATATTTCATATCATTCGAAAGTACAATTTTCATTTTATTTTAATTAAATTCCTGATTTAATATAATCTCTAATGATATAATAGAAAGTCAAACTAAAATCAGCCGTACACCTTACATATAAAGTTCATTTTAGGTTGACCTAATTTTTCTAGAAAGATATACGTAATGACAGTTATTACGTTATCGTTCTAGAAAGTTCTCTACTCAAATATGATCAACTGATAACCAAGGATTGAAATACCGGTATTATGTGATATCGTTATTGCTCAAGGCAAGACATAATGATATTTTCAAGCAAAGCGCTATCCAATAATGATACTGAATTTGTTACTACTTAAAAACGTTATTCATTACGTTCTGTTATATCCAAAAATTTTCGTTATGGTATATGGTATTATGATTCACTCATTTATGCCCCGCTTGTTGTTTCTTGTATTTCACATATGGGACAAGTTATATTTAAAATTAGAGGTTTTCATCAGAGTTTGAAAGATTTTGTTGAATGTACCAGTTTTTGGTACTATTATATTTAAAATACTGTTTTTTAAATTTTCAAATAATTAATATTACATTTATATTAAGTGTGAAGTTTCGTAATTATAAACAGGAAAGTACCTACCTTTCATAGCGAAACTAGCTGTTACCCACGGCTTCGCTTGCGCATATTTACTTTAGAACTTTTTTTATGTTATTAGATAGCAAACAAGCAGATGGGTCTCCTGATGGAAAGAGTCAACTATCGCTTATAGACACCAAAGGTGTTAATGGTGCGTTGCTATCTTGTGGCGAGGTCTAATGCCACATGCATAAGTTTACCGACTACCTTACCCTCCAAACCGGAACACGACAGTGACAAGCACTAATGCTATTGCGGCAGGAATAGGTAAGGCGGTGGTACAAGACCCGGGCGAGACAATGCAGAACTGTACCACCTAGTAGCCACAATGGTAGTGACTCTTACGACGTGCCTGGCAGTTGTCCTATTCAAAGGAGCCCGGGACCAGCGCGGGGTAGACTTATTTAACCTTTCTTACAAGACAACTTATTTAACCTTTCTTTATAAGCTACTTTATTAAAAATCTCGACACAGTCAGGGGGCCGCTAATATTGTATAAAAAATAATATTAACATGTTCATATTAGTTATTTATTAAAATATATTTTATTATCAAAATTTAAGTAAAACAAGAAAAATAAGAATAACTATTGGTAACATACCTATCGAACATACTAAAGTAATTTATACAAATATATAAAATTGGAGTGTCTGTAACATTAAAATAACCAGGTCTAACTAAATGCATATGGATGTATATATACGGTACATATAACAAAATAACACTTTTTACGATTTTTGTCTGTCTGTCTTAAACAGACAGACAATTTTATTCAATTCATACGAAATTTTATGTAAGTATGTCCAAGGAATATATAGGTTCATAAAAAAATCATCCCTTATTACACCCCCTTCAGGGTTGAATTTTGAATAGTTCTTCTGGCCTGTGCGTTTATATAAAACTTTATATAAACGCACGCATTTTACCCTTTACGGGATGGAATTTTGAAAAACGCTGAAATACGTAACTCATTATTTTTGTCATACTCAATTCATATGAAATTTCATGCAAATATGTCTGAGGAATAAAATGTTTAAAAGTTTTATCTCCTATTTCCCCTTTGAGGGTTGAATATTTAATTATCCTTTTTAGTGAATTCTTCCGTCATAAGAGGAATACGTGCGCAAAACTTCATTGTCTAACACTAATGGTTTGGCAATGGTTTGTGGGGTTGTATAAAACTTTCATCCCCTATTTTACCCTCGTAGGGATCGAACCTTGAGAAACGCTTAAACACGTAATTCATTATTTTTGTATTATAGCACTCACCCCGGGCTTGGGAAACTGGAAAAACCTTAAAAACGGCTTTGAGGAGATGGTCGCAGCTTCAAATCCCACTTGTCAATATTTTTTTTTATTCAATTCATACGAAATTTTATGCAAATGTGTCCAGGGAATAAAAAGTTTCATACAAACTTTTATCCCCTACTTCACCAACTTCTAGGTTGAATTTTGAAAAATCCTTCCTTATTGGATGCCTACATTATAAGGAAAATACGTGTTTTCCCAGTGTTGGTCACGGGCTCCTTTGAAGAATAGACCAACTGCCGTTCTTCAAGGCACGTCGTAAAAGGCGACCAATTGGCTATGCGAGTCACTACCATCATGGCTACTAGAGTTTTGCATTGTCTCGCCCGGGCCTGGTACCACCGCCTTGCCTATTCCTGCCGCAATAGCATCAGTGCTTGTCGCTGTCGTGTTCCGGTTTAGAGGGTAAGGTAGCCATTAAACTTATTCATGTGGCATTGGTTCTCGCCACAAGATAGCAACGCACCATTAACACCTTTGGTGTCTATAGGCGACGGTTAACTCTTTCCATCAGGAGACCCATCTGCTTGTTTGCTGTCTTATGATATAAAAAAATTTCAAATTTATAGCCCTAAGACGCCTCATAGACCTACAATAACATTGCGCAATACTTTTATTGTGCAATAATATTGAATACCCTTTTGACTCCAAACGTTCAATAAATTCACTCAATAAAATTGACAAACCAGTCTGATCAATATTTTCGAGCGAGCAACATGACTGACCACGAAGTTTTGGCGGCAACCATGCTGGTGATTTAGTTAAATAAATCTCCATACAATTCTATACATTCAAGTAAAAACTCCCGTTCTTTATATTTTGTAGCATTCTTGCTCGCCATTTTGCCTAAATTTATGACACAACCATACATTAAACACGTGACTAACCAAACGCGACCGCTCAAACCTCTGAATTGAAAAATAGAAGTGAAAACGGAACTATTAAGTTGAGAGTAATTAAAACTATATGCAAAACATAGCTATAGATATACTATTATCATTAGCATGTCGGTGACGCGAACCGAGGATTTTACCCTCTACCAAAACGCTCAACGCGCCTAAAGAAGTTTTCACTTCAATATTGTGAAATATTAAGCCTACACAGTGCAAGAAAAAAAATATTGCGCAATAAAAATTAAACCAGCTCAAAAAAAAAAGAAAACCTGCTCATATTTTCATAACATTATATTTCGCCGTGTTGGTCCTGTCCCCTTTCAAGAATAGACCAACTACCGTTCTGCCAGGTAAGTCGTAAAAGGCGACCGATTGACTGTAGGTACGTGTCACTACCATCATAACTACTTGGTGGTAGAGTTCCGCAATGTCTCGCCGGGTATTTGATACCATTGCATTAGCTATTCCTGTCGCAATAATATCAATTTTTTTGTATCTTGATAACAAACAAGCCTTCTGATGGAAAGAGTCAATCATCACCTATAGACGCCAAAGATGTTAATGATGCGTTGCTATCTTGTAACGAGGTCTAAGGCCACATGCATAAGTTTACCGGCTACCTTACCATTTATACCGGAACATGATGATGACAAGCATTGACTCTATTGTGACATATATAGGTAAGGCGGTGGTACCAAATACGCGGGCGAGATAAAGTAGAAATCTACCACCTATTTGTCATTGTCTTATTTCGGTTTGGAGGGTAAGGTAGCCGGTACATTTGTGCATGTGGCATTGTAAACCCGCCACACGTCTATAGGCGATGGTTTCCCTTTCCATCAGGAGAGCCATCCTGATGCAAAGAGAAACCATCGCCTATCGAAATCAAAAATGTTAACGGTGCGTTGACACAAATAGATAAGGCAGTGGTACCAAATACCCGGGCGAGACAACGCAGAAATCTACCACTTGTTTGTTATTGGAACGAAGTTCCTTATCGCGCGTTGTGAAAGGGGGCTAGACGGAAAAAATTCTTACGGAAAATTGTCACGACACTTTTTGCTATAGTAAGGTATCGTAAGCTGTGCGGCGTGTGGATGTTTCTCTCTCTCTCTCTCTCTCTCTCTTATAGAAAGCAAGCCAGATATTTTCATTTCTATTTCGCATTAAACACTGTGGTGTCGCGACGATTATTTTTGTTGAGTGTATACAGTTTTTTTGTAAATAATAATAAAAGGAACTTCTTTCCATCCGGGTGTCCCTTGACACCTCTCAAGTTTTTTGTCTTGTTCCGGTTTGGAGGGTAAGGTGGCCACACCACCAAACACATCCACACTGAGGGCAACGCACCGTTAACATTTTTGATGACTAGAGTATAGGCGATGGTTTCTCATACCATCAGGAGAGCCATCAGCTTGTTTGCTATCTTATGATATAAAAAACAAATATTCATTTTGAACACTATTCATCTAGACTAACAACAACTTGTTTTTTCGTTTCACATCTGTAAATTATTTTGTATAGAAACTGGCTGATAAAAACTACATACTAAAAGAGGGTATTCAGTACTCGATTTTAATACCGAATATGTAAAAAAATTTGGTACTCAAACGTTGAGCTAATTATCCAATGACATGTTTATATTTATACGGATGCCCGCGCATGGATACAAAACATGTGTATTCAAATTCTCCTTTATAGGCACCATCGAAGTTCATTATTTACAAACAGTGATTTTTCCCAACTCGTGACTAGACTCATTTATTAGTAGTCACCGCGCGCATGATAACAACGCTATCACACGCACGGTGACCGTATTTTCTTAATATTTCTTTACTAATTTGGTTGTGGTTGACAACATAAGAGTTAAGCAATATTTTGATAACGTCATTTTCCTCGCCGAGTAAATTTTCCTTAAAGTAGTCCTAAGAAAACTGGTATTTTTCATTTTGTGCTTCTTTTATCTTGCGGGGCTGCCATCATATAAAGAAAGCAATATTTTATTTATTTACTTATTTTAATTTATTTTCATTCGTACTAAATCAGGGCGGTCGCAAACTAACATCATAATTTTAGACCAAAGTGGGTTTGCGACCACCTATTTTAGTGAGTGAATTAAAAAAAGTTCTATCAAGAAAACATTTGGTCGTAAACTGATGAGATGCATCTTTATGCTTCTACAACATCAGATTCTAAATTATACAATCATAAAAGCATCATTGAGATTATAACAAGCAAAATATTATGTAGCCTTATGTATCAGAATGCGATCATTCGGGCACTTTCTTACTTAGATATTTACGTACTTCAGTTTGCGACCACTGGATTTAAAAAAAATATAGGCTAAAAAATGATATGACTACAACTTTCGGACAAACATTGCTCTATAATTGAAGTAATAACGATTCTTGTTTAAGTGTAATATTAGTGTAAGGTATCAAAAGGTAACTTTGTTCGCCGCCCGGCGTGGCATTTTTGCAGCATTACGTGACACATAAACATACCATTGAGTCATCACCCGAACTCAGGCACTATTTTCTAGATTTGAGTTAAGCCCGATAGATTTAAATTTATGATTTTCTTGTTACATAAGTATTCAATGAATATTTAATGCTTACTATTCATTGTTTTCTCCTGAAAAAAAAACGGGTTGTGGCTGTGTTGAGGACACAGCCGTGCATCTTTTACGTGAATACGACGACGTCACGGGTAATATCTTGCGATGGTCACATTTTTCATTCATCGTTCCAATCACAATGTTCCCCATCAAACCCGCCTACAAACCTAGACCACGTCCGTCCATCATTTGGATAGCGAACTAGAGCGTAGGGTGGCGCTACCACCGTAAGGTACCACCTATTACTTACGAAAACCGAAGAATACAAAAACCTTCACAATAAAAAGGCCCCGGGGCCGGATAAAATCACAAATATGGTAGTTAAACACCTACCTCCTCTATATACCTACTAGTGTGCATCTTTAATGCACTCCTAGCCGGTTTTGTTGTTTTTCCAGTTTTTCCAGTTTCCCAAGCACGGGGTGAGTGCTATAACACAAAAATATTTAGAAATACGAAAGTACTGATCAAAATTATAAATATGAATTTCATCTGTAACGATGAACTCATTTAACTAGTTATAAGTATGTATACCTAGCGATCAGTACAATCGACGTATTCGATCATATATCAAAGAAGAATTTCGCCGCCTCGAGCCTGTCGACACTAGCTCAGTGGAAGAGCGTCCCGGCTTTAGCGAGATGGTCGCAGGTTCAAATCCCGCGTGTCGATATTTTTCTTTGTTGTTTTTAAGGTTTTTCTATATTTTGGATGTTGGTGATAGTTATGTAGCTATAACATCAAACTATATCCCAATTTTGTTATCATCAGTTTTTTGAACTGTCGCCTCTACGAAGGCAAATTCAAAGACGTATTTACGTCAAAATGCTATTATCTTTAATTAAAAAAACCTAGCCCCTCAAGTGGTCGCACACTGGAGGCGGTCGCGTTACCGACGCAGTGACCCTACATCGATATTTTTTAATTAATAAATTTTGTGACTAAGAAAACATTTTACAGTTCAAAAAATGGATCATGGTGCTTAACAGCTTTAATTCAAAAATTAAAATAAAAGACAAACAAAAGTCTATGCTTAAATAATTTAGCGGAAAATTTCAGGAATTATATTTTACAGATTTTTATATTTTGCTGCTGCTATAAGCCACGCTCTTCAATAAATTCAATAATATGCATACTAACCTTACAGAATTCTCACCTTACATAATGAAAATTAAAGTGACGTCTAATTGTCCGTCTATTTGTTTTTCTTTGTAAATGTATGATTCATGGTCATGGTGAATCTGCAAAGCTGTTTGTGATGATATTTCAAATGGATAGCCTTAATTCTGGGGAAGGACATAGGTATGCTACTTACTACTAATACTACGCGGGCGAAGCCGTGGGCGAAAGCTAGTTAATAATTAACACATTTGTTTAAAAAAATCATTTTTTTTATTTCTTTATATCTTAAGATAGCAAACAAGGAGATAAGTCTCCTGATGTAAAGAGTCAACATCGCCTATATACACCAAAGATGTTAATGGTGCGTTGCTATCTTGTGGCGAGGTCTAATGCCACAAACATAAATTTACCGGCTGCCTTACCCTCTAAACGGGAAGACAACAGTGACAAGTACTGACGCTATTGCGGCAGGAATAGGTAAGGCGGTGGTATCAGACCCGGTTGAGACAATAGTGACTCGCATAGCCAATCGCTCTCCTTTTACGACCTGCCTGGGAGTACGGTAGTTCGTCTATTCTACAAAGGAGCCGTTAATAATTAGCATTTTAAAGAAAACTCTAAGATACTTAGTAACATTTCTTATTACATAAAACCCACGGGAGAAAAAAACGTGTTTCATAAAGATACATTGCCTTATGTAGGTATAATAATATATATTAAAAGTTAGAATTGATTTCTAATTATATGTAGGTTGGAATCCTTTAAAAAAATTATTTGAAAACCATGCGTACCGCTTGTAAATATTTTTAATGCGTGTCTCGTAAATCGTAAATCGCGATGTCTCATTACATCAAACTTGTAAATTTGCGTAGGTACCTTGTTGCCAACTCGCAGTCATGGTAGTTGGTGAACCATCGACCAATCACGAAACAGCATGAAACGCGGCAACGTCGCATAAATATCAATATTTATAACGTTACATACCGCTCATAATTTCGTTCTGTTATTTTGGTAGCGATACACATAGTGTTCTAATTTCTAAAATAATTTTGTTACTGAGGTATCGCTATAATAATAACGTTATGTATCGAAAAATTTGTTCTGTTATTTGATAACGTTTTAAATCCCTGCTGATAACTACGGAAAATCAATGCTGCCATCTATTGTAGAATAGCGAAACTATTACGATCTTAAGTTTCACTATTGTACACATAGATGAGTCTATTTTGAATAGAATACAAAAGGACGTAAATACTCTTTTTTTTTTGTAGCAAAATAAAATTAATTGTAACGCAGTTTGGTATATTTTTAAATGTTCTGTTTGTGTGTTTCGGATTATTGCTGTTTAAAATGAAAACGACCAATGAAACAATATTTGCATTAGTAGTTTATATGCAATAATGCTTATTTTATGTGTGAGTGTGGCGATCGCGGTCCTGATACAAATGTTTGTACTTGCCATTTCCGCTTGTTTTTCTTATTTCGTGGTCATTACGTATATCTTTCTAGAAAAATTAGGTCAACCTAAAATGAACTTTATATGTTAGGTGTACGGCTGATTTTAGCTTGACTTTCTATTATATCATTAGAGATTATATTAAATCAGGAATTTAATTAAAATAAAATGAAAATTGTACTTTCGAATGATATGAAATATCTCTATTTTTAATCATCTGTATTCTACTATCATTTCTGCATTTAAGGATGGCACAATACGGCATAATTCAGTGTATAATAGATTTTCGCACGACGACTATCTCCTAAAGATATGGTAAGTATCACTAAGGCAATTTAGAGTAACAGCGCATAATAGTGATGCACGCGGCACGCCCACTCTTCACTTCCACTTGTTCTATGTTCCATGAAAAATGCGAATGTGGACGGGATATGTACATATCGTGGGAGATCAAGATTCACGTACCCACTTTGATTGAGTGATGGCAGTACAAAGGTGATGTTAAGAGTTTCCGAAACTCGTGTGTTTTTGTGAAGATAGTTATAAATATTAAAAAAATAATTACATATATTAGTTTTAATTTATATTAATGGAATTTCACTGACAAGTGCCGACGAATGATAGCGAAAAAGTCGATTGAAGTCGAGTTCTTTCAGTATGAAATATTAACATGATAAAATTACAAAACAACATGTGCCATGTATCATGATTACATGTGTCCTTTCCGGTTACATGCTTGATGTTAATGTCTAAAGAAAATATTGTTTTCATTCAATAGTAGAAAATAGAGGTTTTTTTTTACATTAAATTGCAGGAGCTATTTTTTTAAATATGACGTACTAAAATGTGTAAATTTATCCCGTTTTGGTCAGTGCCCCCTTTGAAGAATAAAGCGTCTGCCGTTCTGCCAGGCTGTTCGCAAGAGGTAAACGATGCGATAGTGATGGCGAGGTGATACGAGTCACTTTCATTGTGGGTACTAGGTGGTAGATATTTCATTGTCTCGCCCGGGCCTGGTACCACCCAGCCTTACCCAGCCTTACCGATTCCTGTCGCAATAGCGTCAGTGTTGCTGTAGTGTTCCGTAGGTGTATCACTTAACGTTGACGTTAACGTTGACAACGACTGCCACTAATATACAAGGCTGTGTCTTGCAATAACTAAACAATGACAACAATTTCGCATTGCGAGTTACGTGATAACCCCGCCAGTTTGGAGGATAAGGCTGCCGGTAAACTCATGCATGTGACATTAAGACCCCGCCACAAGGTTAGCAACGCATCATTACCATCTTATTAATAATTTAAAATTGGTAATCAGTCAAAAGAGCTTGAGAAGATAATTTGAATAAAATTTTCAAATTTTTCATAAAACAGGGTGGAAGATTCTTTAAACGTGATAAAATGTACCTACCGGATGTAAATTTCTTCGTACCTGATGAACCTCCAGCTTATACCGATAAGGACATGTGGGTTGGCAATGAATTAGTAATTAACAAACACCGCTTTCGTCTCATTGCTGCTGACGAGTATGCTTTGAGGTACTTGGAATTACACTCTAACGAGGTAAGGTTTAAATTTTTACGTCTCATACATTACGATGTAGATAGATATGCGAAGTTTCATGAACGATAAAAAAAATAGTAAGATTGGAAAAGAAGCAACGATGAACAAAAATATTTCTTGACCAATTTATATGAAGATAACTTTGTTGGATATATAAGTGGAAACGGACCACGTGGTGATTTAATTTTTTTAGGATATGGTTTTTTTTAAGAGTAAACTAGTAGGAGGGCATGGGCTTGAGTGAGACGGGTTAGTACTAACCCATGTTCAATGGACAGGACTAGTGCGTGCAGGCCCCAAATTCTAAGGGAGGGCGAGATCTTTAGGGTTGAAGGAAAGAAAAGAGATCTGTATAAGATTTTAATGCAATTTAGAATAGGTCAAACACGGGTAAAATTCCAGGAGCAGCAGCTATTGGAATGACCAGGCAACTCCTGGTTTAGATATTAACCTTCAATCGGCTGTAATACGCAAAAGAATAAAATAACAGTAGGTGTGTATGTGTTTTGCATGTGGCAATTTAAAGAGACTGTCTTTCCAGAGGAGAATTGTTGTTTAAGAAAATAGGGCAGAATTAAATTGTAGAGAGTTAGTCAGTGTATAAAAAAGAATGTGTCATGTTACGTTAGTGATTTAGTATTAAAAATCATATGAATTCTTATGATACTTATGACTTGGAAGTTTATTGTGTATCTATTATTTTTATTGTATAACAATCAACCACATTGAATTTGCGATTCGTCGGAGATTTGTCATGACACTTGTGGCATACCTAAATAAAAACATACGACTACAGTTGAGTAGTAGGAATATTCATTCTCCTTTGGAAAATTCACACGGGAAGATATATTTAGTACTAAATTTTTCGTTTTAGTATCCAATGGCTAACATAGCATTGATAATGGATAAAATCCGCCGCACACTGGCTGCAAAAGAGAATGGCTATAAAAATTTCGTAGCAAAATATATGGGAGCCGTTGTGCCTAACAACAAGGAACTCATGAGTATCAAGTGTTTCAAGTAAATACAATTTCTTATACATTCATTTATAATAGTCCTCTGTGGTTTAGCGGTCCGGTGTCGATGTTGACCGCATGAGGTACCGGGTGCGATTCCTGGCAATTTAAAAATGCGGTTTTTCAGTTTTCTGATAAAAACAATATTGCCCGGGATTAGATAAATGCCCTGTTGGCGATAGGCTGGTCACTTATCACATTATGGGACTAAGTATCTTCGGCTAATCGTGGAGGTACACTCTACTAAATCTCTTCGGAGATACGGGCATGAATATACTTAATAATATTAATAATAATCATTCATATCTAGTCATACGTAAATTACCCACGAAGAATTAAATAAATCAAGGTTTCGATTCAAGACACACGAATAAAATTATATTTTTCCTTGGTCGAGCGATTGACCTTCTTAACACAGATATTGCAGATCGTGGAATTAATTGCCGGAACAAGAAAATTGACGATTTTTCTATCTGGAAAAATCCTCGTAGTTGCTTCACGTCTTGATTGTCTTGTGCCTGGGAAAACACTTTATCCATACTTATATTTTAAATGCGAAAATAACTCTGTCTGTCTGTCTTCTTCACGTCTAAACTGCTGAACTGGTTTGGGTGAAATTTGGCACAATGATAGTTTAAAACTCGAGAAAGGACACGGGATAGATTTTATCCCGGAAATCCCTCGGAAACGGGAACTAATGGGCAAAACCCCGGGATATTTATTTTAGAATTTTTCCACGCCGACGAAGTCGCAGGCACAGCTAGTTTTTTATATTTACTACAATTGACATACGATAATCGTAAAAGCTTCGAAATGTCTGTGTGAGGATCACCCTCCAACTCGCCATGACTAATCATCGAGTTTTTTTGATATCATATGATAACAAACAAGCAGATAGCTCTCCTGATGAAAAGAGATAACTACTTATCACCTATGAACAACAAAAATGTTAAAAGTGCATGCGGAACAAACTGTCCAGAACCATTCCGAAATATCGCGTCCGTGAGAGGTGTCTATGTGTGCGTTGCTCGAATTTCACATGTATGTAGATTGACTACTGTTAGTCTCCAGTATGCTGTGACCTAACCCTCCAAACCGGAACACGACAATGAAAAGCATTGACGTTATTACTCTTATAGCCAGATCTTTGTTACTTTGGTTAGTAAAGGGAATCGAAACCTACTCGAATAAACCTAATAAATAAACCTAATCGAATTGACTTTGTTGTGATAGTTACAACTTATACGTATTATTAAAAAGAAAGTGCTTAGAGTGCCGTTGGCAACAATGTATCGCTATCAATTAGAATCAATATTGCGTATGAATGTAAATTAATAAGTTCATTTAAGTAGTGTCCTTAATTGCAGTGATTACCATAGTTTTTTAGTGCCGGAGCTATAGACAACTTAACAAATCTACTAATTATTTGTGTAACGTGTTGGGTAAAGATCTAGTAAAGCAATTACCCCTTTATTTAACAAGTTAGGGCAAATACTCCTGCCTAAAACAACCTTACAAGCCCACCTTATTTTTGTAACGAGTCGGGAACTACCATCTTGCGGATATTTCGAGCTTTGTGCTAATTTGCCGTAATTTAACAGTACCTTGGCTGATAATTATACAATGCTGCTAGCGGCAATCTATAAGTACATTTCATATTAAAAATACTGTAAACAAATAATGTGTTCTAGACAAGCATTAAAAGAAATTATGTGTGAAAAAATGACCGAACATGAGTTTTTGACACTGATTCGATATTTCCGCGGAGACCCAGGAAAAGAGAAGAACCCAAGGCGTGAAATGATCAGGTATGAGACATAAAATAATTCTTATCTAGGTATATTAATATTATGAATGCGGAAGTTTGGAAGGATAGATGTTTACTCAATCACGCAAAAACTACTGAACGAATTTGAATAAAAGGCACACAGTTAGATGATGACCTGGAATAGCACATAGGCTACTTTTTCACACTCGCTTTGCTTGCTTGTTCAACAGTTATATTCAACACTATTTTCTTTTATTGATGTACGAGCTGTTGCCCGCGACTTCATTCGCGCAGACTTCATTTACTCCGCACAGCTCCCCCGTAGGTAATAGCGTGACAATATGTAGCCTATATGTTGACCCGACCTGTTAGTAATATTCATGCAAATTTTTGCATGCAAAATTTGAAGTAAATCCATGTAGTACTTTTTGAGTTTACCCCAGACATACATTGACTTTCCTACGATTTTATTATATGTATAGATAGTATCTTCTGTTTTCTGCAATCTGTGGGAGCGATTTTCTAAAATGCGATGGAAGTGTAAAACAGCAAGCCGAGGACGTGATATTTGAATTGACCAATAAGCGCCCGCAGCAGTGGACTTGGGCATAAGATTGTAAATTTTATTTGTAAATTGTAATCGCAGATCGCTTGTATTCTCTGAATTGACGAGGGGATTATGGGACGACCGTGAACGCCTTCGAGAAGGATTGATACACGCTGATGAAAATGGTCTAGGAGTATTGACTCCGCAATGCTTACGGCAGCTTTTACGGGCACATCGTTTACCAATTAATCGCGATCTTATGGATTGCATGTTGCAAGTGTATGTATAATTTTGTCTTAAATTTGTTGGTTTCATAATAATTTTAGTTTTGCATGGTGTTTTTTCTTCGATGACATTTTTAGCACAGTACGGTTGGTTTGTAGTATCATCACATATGCAAAACGGTAGCTGGAATTTAATATTTTGTTAAATATTGGCGATAGGCTTGTCTCTTATCACATTGTGGGACTTTTCGTAAGTTTTATATTTACATATATTTTTTCTATAATTATTTTTTGTGCAGTTTAATTCTATACACGGTTTCTGAGTTCATATAAATATTTCGTAATAATAAAATAACTGATTTTACTCAAAATAAAAATCAAAAAATTCAAACTAATTCGTTATCATAATATAAAACTTGAAACGACCTTAGAAATATGTTTTTCATACCATAAGTGCATGACGTCACTGATGATATCATTTTCAATACCATTGTCTGAGTCAGTATAGCGTCAGATTGTAAGTAAATGATCGACAATATAATTGTATGATAGAATGAGATTTTAAGTGAATGAATTACAATGAAATGGCAACGTTTAATAAACAGAACATACAGTTGAGTAAATAAAATCAAAAAATTAGTCAATGATTTATTAAGATTTTTGGGATAGTTTTGTGTACGACTTATAAGAAACACGCCCAGGTACTCTGTATACTATTATTTATTATTATTCTCTCTTTTAACATATTTCTCTTATTTAATTAAAAAAATACAATATTATAAATAATTATACCTACCAAAAATGGCGGAATTAGGTATTTAGTGAACGTTATAGCTAAGCCGCCATTGGTGGTTAGGGTATATATGGTTTATATATATTAGGGTATATATATAATAAAGAAACTTTCTCACAATACGTGCCTTTTGTAATTATTATTATTATTTATTATTTCTTATATTTTATCCTTATCCTTATTTCTTAAATTTTGTAGTATATCGAGGTTTTTATACTAACAATAGGAGAGCCCAAGAGGGGTTTTGGGAGCCCAAGGGGGTCAGATTAACATAGTGGGGATGCTTGAAGTACTGTTGGGGTTCTCCACCAAATATAAGCCCTTTATCTAGGGCCGGGTATTTAGGGCAGTAGATCAGTAGATAAAAAATTCTAATAACTTCGGCTTGTGGAATTATATTTTTTCCTCTATATATATATATATATATATATATATATATATATATATATATATATATATATATATATATATATATATATATATATATATAATACGGTGTGTAAAGAAAACCCTGTCACCCAGTATGACAACACCAACAAAGTAAGTAAGTAAATTCTATTATCATAGAATGCCGTGCAAGTCGGATGCTATCGAAGGACACGCGATTCCTTTGTAAAAGCTGAAAAAAGTGTGTGCGAAAGCCGCCAAAGCGAAACAATGAAACAAAGAGCGACAAGGTGTTGTCATTGTTAAAATATTTGCTTAACTCTAGTGAGATAAAAATACTAATATTAAAAAAAACGATATCTTTTTTATTTTTAGATGTCTTTAATCAAACTATATACCTCTTTCGGATCGGACGGGGTCTTCTTTACACTGTATGTATATATATATATATATATAGATTATATATATATATATATATATATATATATATATATATATATATATATATATATATATATATATATATATATTATTTATAAGTATTCTTAAATTTTCTAATTTTTCGCGCATTTTTTTAAATATTTTATTTTATTGGAACCTTCTCCTTACAACAACGAGCAGAGATTTTAAACCCTTAAAAGATTCCTCATTAATGCCAAGGCAATAATGAGAAATCTTGTTGAAATATTATAAAAAAGTACTGAAAGTAAACGTTGCAGTTCAACATAACCTTATTTAACACTTTGTACTCTTAGGTTTGTTTTAATAACGTAATTGCTGAAAATAACGTAAAAAAATTGTTGAAAATATAGGAACTTTAGATAACGTAGATATATAGGAACTTTTTATAAAATATCTCACGTTGAAATACCAACCTAATTGTGTACTACACAGAATACAAATTCTACATTTTAGTTGGTATATGATGTCTATCGTTCTAAAATATTTATCACGTTTTCTTTCAGTCTAAATAAAGATCAGGATTGCAATATTGTTTATGAGGATCTGATGTCGTTTCTCGACTTCAAAACACGGCCAGTGTTTAATTTAGGCGAAGATGACTATATAAAAGTTGTAAGACATGCACCACCTGTAAAGGATACTGAGGTAGGTTTTAAATTATTTGCAATTTAAGTAATCTGCAGAATTTATATTGATAAAATATTATATTGAACTTTCTATTCATATGTAAAAACAACGTGTATAGTGCCCATATAATATTATTTAACGCTGTCGATTGTGGCTACGAAGACATATTTTTCTTGATCAAGTATTAGATACATGTTTTTGTGTTATCTGATGAAGCTCTTTGATAAAAAATATAAGCTGTAACGCAGTGAAATCACAAAAGAGGTGAAACATTATATTATAGAGATTACCTAATTAGTAAAAGACTGTACATATTGAAAGATATTATGATAGTTATTGCTGATCTGTAACCAATTGAAATATAATAAAAGGAGAATATTGTTTAAAATACATAGCATGGTCACCGCGCGGCTCGATTCCGGTCACAAGTAAGGCAAATCGCTGTAAGTAAATACAACTTTAACCTATGCGTGGGTGTCCGTACTTAACATTTTTATTGGATAATTAGGTTAGAATTCAAGTACCTATTTGTTTTAAATATTTGATATCAGAATCGAGTACTGAACATGCTCCTTCAGGTATGTACATTGTACAAGTCTTTTAGCAGTCAATTTGTATATTATATCCCCTTACTTACGACTTATCGTGATATGACAGTTTTTCATATCACAGTAGGTATACCATGAAGCAGAAAGAGATACCCATTGTCTAAATACACCAACGATAGTGATAGACGATAGTAACGATAGTTATTAGGGACGAGCCGAAATTGGTTTTACATTCGGTTTAATCTAATCCCGGCAGCTTCGGCAGGTCCGGACCGACTCGGGAGAAATAATGAATGTCGTGATGAATTAAAACTATAGTGTCAAACAAAAATGTTACATAATATAATTATCTTTTTTAATATATGTGTAACAACGGATATAACGCAACATGGTTATATCATATGACAGTAAACAAGCAGATAACTGAGGAAAAGATAACCATTGTTTATATATTCCAAAAATATATATTACATAATCATCCGCTTGACCGGCTATTTTATCTTCCAAACCGGAAAATGAAAATGACAAGCTTTAACACTGTCGCGGCAAATAAAGTTAAGGCAATATAGCCAAACTTAGCCGAAACTTTGCAGATCTCTTTGTCAGGATGGTAGTGATTCAATCGTTCGTCTTTTATGAACTGCGTGGCTGAATGGCAGGTAGTTTATAAAAAAATGTATTCTTCCCATGTTACGACCAGTGCAGCCCGCACTGGTCGTAACATGGGAAGGAGTTCTCTAGAACTTTATCACCTGCGAAGGTTGTAGGTTTGTTTACCTTTTAAAAACTCCTGGCAGAAAGGCCGATTCTGAAACGGCTATGATTAATTTATAACCACTACTATTTTATATATAGGTAAAGTAGTTTCTTTTTATTGTTGAAAATAATATATATTTTTTTCATTTCATTGCAGTGCAAACTGTGGTTAGATGAGGACAGTTTAATTCGAGAGGGCTTTGTAAATTGGAACGCTTTCTTGTGTCAATTGAATCTTGAACACCTTGTAAAAGATCAAACAAGTGATTTAAAGTAAATTCAAATACTTTAGAAACATCGCAATAAAAGGTGGAATAAAAGAAGCATCGCAATAAAAAGTTATACCGCTTATAGATAGTCGTATATTTTAGTAGTTATTGGCAGATTTAAATATAAGGTAGAGTAACAGCTCGTAATTTAAATATAAGTTACTAGCTGTAACTCGAGTACTAGACGTATTATAACATTTTTAACAATTCGTCAAGAAATCTTTATATATATATATATATATATATATATATATATATATATATATATATATATATATATATATATATATATATATATATATATATAATATAAGATATATTATATATATACAGAGAAATACAAACATATATGCTCATCACATAAATGCTTGTACCCGTCGGAGATCGAACCCAAGCCTCGTCGATTGCGTAGTCACGGTCGCTAACCACTCGACCAATAGGGCGGTCAATAATTTTTGTCAAAAATTTAATAGTAGCTAATTGGTTTATATTAAACCAGGCAAGGATAACATGCTATGTTATCTATCATATTAATATAATAATATAAACCAAGTTATGTAATACTTATAACTAAAATAATACAAAATACGTAAAAATTTAATAAACAAATATTTTTTTAAGCAAAGTAGTCTAAAAACTAAACGAAAAATCAAAAATTATCAAAATTTGTTTGAAGAACTTATATGTATGTGCGTGTATTATTTTGGTTGTAGGTAAATTAGGATTAAATGGGCTTAGCCGAACTTTGGAGTTCTGCATTGTACGTAATGGCTAAGACTGAAGAATAATTTAATTGTATTTATTCGTTATACATTTTTATAATCAAATAAAAGCAATAATCAAAATTTTGCTTTTAATTTTTAATCTTGGAAACATACCTAAATTGTTACGGAATTACGGTGTATTAGCGTTTCGAATGAAGTGAAGCTGTTTTATAAACTCTGGCAAAGCTTAGTCCATTGTCGCTGTTGTAGCAGCAATTTATCATTTTTTTTAATTATAGAAAGAATAGTTTATCGGTTTTTTATCGGATACACTTTGGAGAGTGCGCTGCGGAATTGCACGACTTGATTCCGCCATCGCCGTTTTTCTATCGATCGTCGAGGCGCATAGATTCTAGACATCACCATATGGTGGACCTTCTACGTACCCGGAAAAAGAGGTTCGACTCCACATTTTTCATTCGAACTGCAAAGGACTGAAACATGCTTCCTGAGTCTGTGTTCCCTGACGAGTACAATCTAGGGATCTAGGGAGAAGAGTGAACAGGTACCTTCTAGGGAAGCGCGTTCCATCTTAGGCCGCATCTTAGCTTACCATCAGGCGAGATCGTGGTCAAGCGCTTCCTTATTGATAATAAAAAAAGCAGGATAATCATGTAAATGTTATTTGTGAACAGCAAAATATGATGAGCACATAAAGTTTATTGTTTGTTGTTAACAACATAATATAAGCATTTTAAATTATTTTTATTTTGACCGGAGCTTATGTATTTAAAAACTTAAAACGATTACCTGTTTTAAATTTGTTGCGTTCAAATATCTTGCTTGAACCGCTACAAAATACAATACTATAACACACAGCACACTTTGTTGTGCAACAAAATATTTGTTATTTTTTTTCCCACTGCGAGTGTTAGTGAGTTCAGTTAATACATTGAAGTGGAATTTGACATAATAGTATAGAATCCCACTCTAAGACGACCTTCACCGAGCTGGTTAATGGATGAAAAGTATTTTATATAAAAAAAATCATTAAATATATTGCAAATGGACTGACTACAATAGGTGATGTTTTGGGAATGTCATAGAACAATTGTTGCAGTTTTTATTTAATTAACTAGACAATATTTCATCATCACCAAAGGATATCATATCAACAAAATAAAAATACAAATTTGTGTAATTTATAGTTTCTTTAATTTTTGATCACAATAAATAGGTACACTTTCCTTACTTATTCTTTGTACAATTTGAGACAATATCGTCAAGATATCACTATTGCAAACACATTTTTGCAACAATAATAGTTAAAGCATATCCAATGTCAGATATAAACATTTTAAATGAGGTTATTGAATAAATTAATACAACTAAATGACTTCCAAATATTTATCTACAGTACCTACCTACTTGTGGAAATATAAGCTATTTCATAAAAACGTATACATAACATATATTCAATGTAAAATCGTAGTCATAGCGATTCGCTAAATCGTGTCGTTATGATCTCATATTTGTGACATAAAATGTGAATCAATGTGAAACGACATGCTTTAACGAATTGCTGTTAATTTTAACTACCTATGTGGCTTTTGTCAAATAAAAAACGGAAATGATTATGATTTAGGTAATATTATATTTTAAATGTATCGTGATATGCAGTGATAGGAATTTTAGAAATGAGAATATTGTAATTTATCGATTTCCAAAGATATCGATTTTATTGCACTATCGATATAGGTATCTAAAAAACTACATAATTAAAATGCTTTTATCCACATTTATCTATGCGTAGAACTGTTTTCTGGATTTTTATGGTTTTTATAACATTATTTTAGGATATTTAAAAAAAAAGCAATGTTTCAAAAGTATCGTAAATATATTTGTAGGATTTCATATTTTTATAAAAATTATTGGTCATTATAATGGAAGAAAGCCAAGTATTGCAAAAATTATTCGTGGGATACAAATATTCCACGCATAACCCTCGTGCTTAGACGTAGTGAAATAATGTTAAGAATTCATACATTTTAGTTTGCTTGTATTTTTACGTATTAGTATTAGGTAGTATAGATTGGTAAATAGATAAATATTTATCGATATTTACCTACTACTTAAGTCTTTGGGAATAACAATTAAATACTGTCGTAAAACGTTTAAATATTGTGGATAAAACACTACGATAAAAAAAATTACGAAAACGAAAGTTCCGTCGACTAAAAGTTCTACCACTGGTGATATGATAATCACGTCACTGCTATGTCTACACATGGCACAAAGCATTCACTTGTGTCGATGCAACTTTTACATCTACGACAATATAGATAATAGAAAAAGGTACGTCAACATAATATTACTTAATGACACTGGATAATTTATATAACTAAAATTTACATATTTACAACTTAAACTAACATAATTTAAGGTAACTATCACTTATTGCTTCAGTTTTGGAACTGAAATAGTAGGCGACGTATAAATAATACTTTTAAACAATTTGTTTTGTCGTTGGCTATTCAACGTTCGTACTACGAGATCCACTATGTGTTGTCAACACGTTTTTCGCGTATCAAACGCAGTCACTTTTAATTACCACATTTCTTTAACACGTTCGGTTGCAGGAATGTAGGGTCTATATCTGAAAAATAAAATATTATCAGCACTAGCCTTACCAAAACTTTGTTTAAAGTATCTTCATGTCCGTATCCCCGAAGAGGTAGGCAGAGGTACAAGTGTACCCACAATTAGCCGAAGATACTAGGTCCCATAATTTGATAGGTGGTAAGCCTATCGCCAACCGGGCACTTTCTAATCCCTGGCAACATGGTTTTTATAAGAAAACCGAAAAACACATTTTTCAATTGTCCGACCCAGGTTTTAAACGCAAGACCTCATGTGGTCAACGCTGACACCGGACCACTAGATCACAGAGGTTATTATATTAATATTAATTAAATTTAAAAGTTAGACAAAGCAAATTTTTAAATCATTAAGTAGGCAGTTCGTTTACTCGCCTAAGCAATGGGTTTCTATTCTCGTGGCTGAGAAATGAAGCACATAGTGAAAATTAAGGGTTTACTAATTTAAACTCTACAAGGATAATAAATAATATCATCTCATAACTTTTGAACGGCTTGACCAATCGAAATATGATTGATGGCATTCGATTGGATTCCGCTCAACTTAGGATTCCTGAAAATATCAACCAATTCAGTCGATTTGGAGATTTTTTTTAAAAACCGCAAAAAATGATTGGAACAGTACTTTTTTAGTACACCTTTTATCTATATAGTTATCGTTGACGAAAAATTTTGAAAAAATTGTTTTTTCGACACAACTTCGAGATTTTTTAACCAATCTCTTTTCTATCTTCTACAATATTTTAGTACTTAAAAATTTCATCAAACACCGTCACAAAAATTAAAATCGAATCAATATTTCAAAAGTTACAGGTTTTCAAATATTTATATTTTTTTGTTTACAGCAAATTTACTTAATATTTTTAAATAACTTACAGGCTAATATACCAATTGATTTAAAAATTTACATTGTTTCTAAAATACCGTAAAATTGATCAAAATTGTTAGATTCATTTAGGATTTGTCGATGACGAAAATTTTTGAAAAAAATGTTTCTTTTACATTACTTCTTTTCACCTTATGTAGCTCAGAAAACATTTTAAAGCTCAAAAATTGCGTTATATGCCGTTCAAAAGATCTAAATCTGTCATCGTTTTCAAAATATAAAGCTCTTAAAAAATCTTATTACTGTCATTTTTAACAAAATTTAGATTTTTGATCCCTGAAAAAATCTATAAGCATACATTTTTGTTACTTGATGCTTAAATATCTCAATTTAGCGGGAAGTTTCCAGGATAGCCTGCAGGGTTCGAGATAGTTTGTTCCGAACCATTTCGAGTTACAGCGTAAGTGAGAGGTGGCTATGTGTGCGTTTCTCGAATATTACTAGTATGTACATTGACTTCTGTTAGTTTCCAGTATTCTGTGTCCGTACTTTGCAATAGATTTAAATTTACGTTACGAGGCACTGTTACACTTTCTGAAGGTAAAACTGCTTTGAGTGACGTGTCTGTGGCTTCACGTCGTACAGTACCCGGCGATAAATATTGCACATCGAACTTTGGAAAGAGACAGTCGGATAATTTCGGCTGCGTAGAGCGTTATCTCAGTCCCACACTACCTATGTGACGTTTAGTCAGTCGTTGTTCAAGTACGATAGAGTGCGGTCGCGTCCCGATCAAAAATATATATTTAGAGTTGATAACACCCACAAATTTAAATAATTTAAAGTTGTAATATGGCATGTTTCGGAAAAAGAGGGAAACCTTTACGAGATCAGTCACGTGAAATTATCTACAATGTTTATAAATACTTTGTAACCGAAGCTGATAGATTTAAAAAAAAAGTAGATGAAAATGTAAGTTGTTATTTTAAGAAGATTCAAGAGCGAGTTGCAAATGCCACTGGAATTTCAAGAAGAACTTTGAACAATATATTAAACGAAGTCAGTACTGAAACACATTCGACTGAAATTAAGTTCAGCACTCCAAAAAAAAGGGAGACCAAAAAAGCAATTTCGTTTGGATATGGACGATTTTGATTACGATGTTGTTCGAAGAATGGTGTATGATTTTCACTTACGATTTAATGAACTGCCAACAATAAAATCATTAAAAGCTAAATTATCTGAAGCTATTAATTACAATGGGTCTGAAAAAACGTTGAGAAAAATACTTCATGACATGGGATTTCAGTTCACTAAAATGGAAGATAATCGAAAAATTCTAATGGAAAAGCACGACGTTAGTCTCAAACGAATGGAATACCTTGATAAAATACGCAAATTTCGCGAAACAGGAAAAAATATCGTCTACATGGATGAGTCATATATACATGCATCCCACACTAAAGGGAAATCTTGGAGTGACGATAAGAAAAAAGGAGTAAAAAAGCCAATTTCAAAAGGTCAACGTTTGATAATAGTTCATGCGGGAAATGAAAAAGCTTTGTACCCAGTGCTTTTTTAACGTATAAATCCACGGACACTACAGGTGACTATCACAATGAAATGAATAACGATAACTATGAGAAATGGCTGGTTAACCAATTAATCCCAAATATACCCAGTGATTCTGTTCTAGTTATCGACAACGCACCCTATCACAACAAATATATTGAGAGACCCCCCAACTCAAACACCATTAAACGGGAAATGATCAACTGGTTAAACAGACACGAAATTCCAGTTGATCCAAAATTAACAAAAACCCAGATTTACGCTATTATATGTCAGCACAAGGAGAGGTATACAGAGTTTTCTGTGGACAAAGTACTTGCCGAACATGGGCACACTGTGTTGCGATTGCCACCATATCATCCGGATTTTAATCCAATTGAAAATATATGGTCTCAACTGAAAGGCTATGTAGCCTCTAGAAATGTGGGTATGAACTTAACTACAGTAAAAACATTATTGACTGAAAAAGTAAACATGATCGGCGCTGAAGAGTGGAAAAAGGTTTGCGATCATGCAATCAAATGTGAGAATGAATATAGAAGCATTCAACACAGTTTAGACAATTACACTGATAGATTAGTGATAAATACGGCTGATAGTGGCAGTGATATTGACCTCTTTGAGAGCACAGATAGTGAAATGGAAGTAATTGAGAATTAGAATTATTATTATTTTTATTGCAATGTCTCATTTTAGCAATAGGTATAATGGTGTTTATTATGTACACTAAAGCTGTAATGTTCCAAAATAATTAAATACGTAAATATAATGTGAACATGTTTTTTTAATTTATTTTACCCCAACCTAAAGCCATCACTTATAGAAAAATTAGTGTATTTTATACAAAGAATAAAAATATTAAAGAAGCAAATCATACTTGTTTTAACAGCTCCTAATAGGTACCGGACTGTTTGTATTTTGTGCGACAGAGATAATGCTCTACGAAGCTGAAATTAGCCGATTGTCTCTTTCCAAAGGTCGATGTGCAATATTTATCGCCGGGTACTGTACGTGAATGACAAAAATCTACACAGCCGAAACTAGCCGATTTGCATTACCTATTTACCGTTAGAAAGTATCTATCGTTAAAATATAGTGATCAACAACATTACCTTTGCGGTGTCACAGAGACAGAATTAGACGACGGGCTGGCAGCTAGGGGCGACATCTTTATACCTGAAGTATTGCCGTTTATACTTGACCCCATACTTGATGCGGAATCCACTCTGTAAATCGAAGCAATAGAGCAATTATATCTCTTTATCTACAAAGCACGCTATTCAAATAAGTTATTGTACAATTTTCTAAATATCTGTTCGTCTGTGTCTGTTACGCTTTTACGGCTAAAATACTAAACCAATTTTACCGGAAGATTATGACCCGGGATCGAAAATGGACTACTATTTTGAAAAAATCAACCCCTAATGCAAAACATAATACAAATACTTTATTTTTCCTATCATTTAGGTAATCTTCAAAATTCAATAGGTCCCCATGACGCTCGAGTGAATACCCATTCCACCCCCCCCCCCCCCCCCCGTGGTGGTAGGGGAAACCCCGTGGGCTCTTTTGAAAAATAGGCCAACTGCCGTTCTGCCAGGCAGGTCGTAAGAGGCGACCGATTGGATTTATGAGTCACTACCCAAGTAGCACGTTAAGCTGTATATAGGCTGCATTTAGGTTCATTTTTAAACTTAAAGCTGTATACGAAGCCGTACAAAGGCTGTAGAAGCGCTTCTACAGCCGATATAACACCAAAAAGGGCCCCAAGTTATACAGCTTATTGCGTTATATAGGCTGCACAATAGCTATACAAGCTGTTATAAACTGTACAATGGTTGTTATTTGGTGTATAAAGAAACTATAACACTAAAGATACTCTCTTGTAACTGTCTTGTACAGCTAAGAGTTAAATAGGCTGCACAATAGCTGTACAAGCTGGTATAGGCTGTACAAAGGCTGTTATTCGGTGTATAAAGAAACTATAATACTTAAGATACTCTCTTGTGCAGCTAAATGTTCTTAATAGGTGTTTGAAAATGATAAAAAGTAACTAATCTGTTTTTGATATTGTATAACATTATATCTGCAGACGCCATAATTAAAAATATATTAATAAACGATAAATTCTTGGACTTGGAGCAGTATTCAAGTGTGTATTCAAAGTGCAAACTCAAATTTACTGTCAAATGTAATATGTTTTCCCTCAAAATATTCACGCGCCAACGAAATAATCAAGATAACACAACTAAAACAAAAACAAAATACGGTAAGTGTTTGTGTTTAAGGTTAGAATATACAAGTATTTATGGTACAATATTGTATATAAAGGCATAATGATCATAATATAAGTTGCTTGTCAAGATATAGCTTTAGCTATTGCTAAATATATCTTTTATTTAACAATATATTTCTTTAATGTTGTTTTTAATACACAATAATGGCGGCGTTTTGTTATACAGCCTAAAGTGTATTTGGAGGGTGATATACTGCAAATAGCTGTACTGAATCTCTTTTTTGTTCTATTATACGGCTATTGGCTTTTAATTACCGTCCAAATACACTTTAGGCTGTACTAAGTCCCTATATAAATCTATTGTACAGTAATTGGCTTTTAATCACAATTAACTTATGTTTAGAGATGCGTACAAAAATTGAAGAACCCTAAATACAAAACATATGTTTGTCACTTGATTTCGCTATTGTGTTGTATTGACGTCGGTCGTTTGACTTTACAACTAAACCAACTTATTGTTAACTATAACTTATGAGACATGTATTTCAATCATGTTTTACTTTATTTTTCAGGGAAATATGCCTTATAAAATAATAAAAACAATTGAGAGAAGCCAAAACCGTATTTGTATCGTACCCAGTTTGTGGGAGGATAAAGGTGAATTATAATGACCAAGAAAACAACTTGATATAACTAAGTTGATCAAGAACGAAAAATCAAGCCCTTTAAATATTGGTCTATCACAAAAATATTTTTAAGAAGAATACGTTATTTCGTGCTTGTGATTTAATATTATTAGTTCTTCAAAGAGAAACACATACTCTTTTGCCTGTAATTGTATCTAAGTATATAATATTTTTAAAACGATTGTAAGTATACATATATACAGGGTGTTGCAAAAGTGGTACAGTAAGCCGCAAGAGGGTGGCTCAGGGGGTCATTCTTAACAACTTTTGTTTAACGACTTTTGGAAATTCGCGAAAAAAATATTGATTCTCCATAGAAACTTTGTTGGTCACGTGACTTTTCACAATGGAAAAACAAAATTGTTTTTCGGGAATTTTCACAAATCGTTGAACAAAAGTTGTTCAAAATGACCCTCTGAGTCACCCCCTTTCGACTTACTATACCGCTTTTGTAAAACTCCGTATAGTAGCAAGTTAAAAATAAAAAAATACATATTTTCTCAGTGTAATGATTTTTATTTCTCTTTTTAACTCTTTTTTATATATTCTTTGAAGAATAGACCAATTGTCTTTCTGCCAGGCAGGTCGTAAAAGACAACCGATGGGCTATGCGAGTCACTTCCATCGTGGTTACTAGGTGATAGAGCTCTGCATTGGCTCGACCGGGTCTGGTACCACCGCCTTATCTATTCCTGCTGCAAAGCGTCAGTGCTAGTCACTGTCATGTTCCGGTTTGGAGGGTAAGGTGGCCGGTAAACTTATGCATTGGGCATTAGACCTTGCCACAAGAGAGCAACGCACCATTAACATTTTTGCTGTCTGTAGGAGACCGATCTGCTTGTTTGCTATCTTATGACATTAAAAAAAATCAATTATTGTAAATTACCAACCAAGTAACCTTAATGAAGAAGATAAGCCTAAAAAATAATAAATCAGATAACCTACAATCACTTTTTAATGTTTTTGTTACGGAACCCTTTTCCTTGAACATTAATAAAAATGACGATTGCAGGTTTACCTGAATTAGTAATTTTTCAGCTTTATCGTCATCACGATTACTTGGTTGGTAATTTATAATATTTAAATATTCCTTTTCAATATTCCTCTTGATTTTTTCCATATGATATCAACTATGTAGATATAAAAACAGCAAAAAACAATTTTCTCAGTAATACAGCCTTGAGCTGTACTATAGCTGTATATGCAGATTTTTTAACACCATTGGCTGCATAACAGTCTACAATTACGCCATAAATATTAGCTGTAGAACGGTGATTGCATATCCCATTTTACAGAAACAAGCGTTGAGTGATACTATAATAACACTTAAAGCTGTAATAAATTCCCGTGCTAAACAAAATACAGCTAATGTACAGCTTTAAGGATTAAAATCAGCCTAATGAGTTACAAATTGTTTAAAGCTGTACAGTAGTGTATTAATATTCAGATATAACGCCTAAAGCTTACGCGGAACTCTAAGAAAGGCCTTGTACAGCATTAGGCTGTATATAAACTCACAAAGGTCTCTTATACCGATAAAAGCATCTTTTTACACCATTGTACGGCTGCAATAGAACTTTAAGTTCTATATGAGCTGCTTTATGGGTATTAAACATGCTTGATTGCTGCTTGGGTAACATCGTGGCTACTAGGTGGTAGAGTTCTGCATTGTTTCGCCCGGGTCTTGTACCACCGTCTTGCATATTCCTGCCGCAATAGCGTCAGTGCTTGTCGCTGTCTTATTCTGGTTTGGAGAGTAAGGTAGCCGGAAAAACTTATGCATGTAGCACTAGACCTCGCCACAAGATAGCAACGCACCATTAACACCTTTGGTATCCATCCGGAGACTCATCTGCTTGTTTGCTATCTTATGATATAAAAAAAAATAGCATTTTAGACTTCCTTACTATATAGCTACTCAAAATGAATTTGCATGTAACACCTACGGCAACAGTTTGACCATCCCAAAGATATCTTGCTAATAAATTGCGGGGAATTATACAAAGATAAATAATATTGCTGTATCTTGTTATGTATTTATATGATTTTTAAAAACCACAGCATTTATCTACCAAACCAAACATCTAGTTACGGTTTTCAGTTTTCACTATATGACTGTAGCATGTGAAATTTTCAGCGGAGAATTTTATTATTGAAGGAAAAAAAAGGTAAAGATACCAAAAATATAAAAAAGATAAATAAAAAATAAGAATATACCGATCTATCTGACGCCTAAAGAGCGGGTATCTCCAGGGGGAATTGGGCTTCCGTTGCTCGGGCTGAAAGGCAGGGTTGTCACGACCCCTCTCCCCGCCTTCGTTCACGATCGACATCGACACTTGTCCTTCTGTGTTGCGGGTTTTTGATGAAAGCCTCCTGAAAACATTCGAACCGTCTATGAATTGTTATATGTATGATAATATGCAATAGAATATAAGGTATAGATGCGGTGTAATTTATCTATAATTTATATATGACTGCTATACAGCAGAGAAGGTAGTAGCCCTGTACTTTGGTGCCGCGCCGATTTTAATGTGCCTAAATAGGTGGTGTGCTAGAGTCTAGCACACCACCTAGCGAGTAGCTTAGTAAAACGAACGTTCTAATATATTCGTAATCGGCCGCATTACGCGTTTAGCGCCTAGTGCGTATTGCGGCCGATTGCGAACATATTAGAATTTAGAACGTTCGTTTTACTACTTGCTATTACTAGCTACTTGAAATGGGGTTTTTCCAAGGGGGGCAGACAAACACGAAAAAAATTGGTTGTTTTAAAAATGTTTTACGGACGATAATTTTACGTGATAACGTAATAAGAAAACAAGATCGTGCCTCTCTCACTTGTTCCGCGCTCTTGCTTGCACACTCGGCTCAGGCGGAACGTAACGATGAGTCATGCTTTTTCGTGCGTGCAGCCGGCGTTTATCGCTTCACAAGACGTTATCACGTCAAAAACTCGTTAGATAAATGAGTGGATCGAATAAATAAGTAATACCTGAGTATTCTAGAAGGCAGTGAAGTTTGGTTGTGCGGGCGCGCGCGCTGCCGGCTGTCGACGATGAGCACGTGCCGGTCATACGGCGTGTCGTAGTCTACCTCCAGTATCGTCGAGAACCGGTGCGGCCACACTACATCCAGTATGGCTATTAAAAGGCCGATCACCACACAGATGCAACCTGCCCGACAGAAAGAAGATTATATTTAAGGAACAATGAACTGTCTCGTTTGTGTAGTAGTATGCCTGTTTGGTTCAAATCACGAAATGTTTGTTTGGATTTTTTTCTATCTGGAAAGATCTTCCTCTCTCTCTCACTCAGTCTCCGTTTCTCGGAAAGTATGTAAAGCTGCTAGTTCCGGCTTTGACTATCAGAAATAAATGTAATATTTAAATTTGGTAAAATGCGATGATGAGGTTTATTATCCATTTCGTCTTTCGACAAACACGCGATTCGTTGTGAATTTCAGCGTCCACCCGAACATTGAGTTCGATTCACTCTTCTAGGCAATAAAAATCTTACGTTTAAGTTTTTATCTATTTAATATATTGTCTAGATGAGCTGCACAGCTTCGCTTATGAGTGGATTAAGATGTAGATATAGTTACTCGCTCGTATTTCATACAAACTTTCATTCAATATTTCAGTTCCATAGGGGTTAATTAAAAGAGTAGCCTATGTCTCGTTGTCTTCAATATAATATGCCAAATTTTATCAAAATCGAATCAGCGGTTTATCCGTGAAAGCGCAACGGACAGACGGTTAGATACAATTAAGCATTTAAAATGTTAGTATGTACTAGGTATAGATTTTATTAAATATAGTAGGTATCTAATATAAATGTACTAGCATTCTGATCCAAAAGTGACGTGTGTTACTTACCAGCAATAAGTACTAGCCAGAAGCACCATCCCAGTGAGAAAAACAGCATGGCGCCATCTAGCCTCACGACTAGAGGCACGTGTGGTAAAGAGGACCAATAGCCCGCCGCCGCGGCACAGAGAGTTACACCCACTGACGCCATTGCGTACGCGCCGTACCGAGGAACCACCACTAGTAGCAAGTTCATTAGCACCCACAGGGCTAGAGCCGTCCTAAAAAAATATATATAAACAAGTAATTTTTAAAACCACAATATGGCTCGCACTGTTGAAAAGTTATCAGATCTCATGTAGAGCCAAATTTCTTACTGCGCTAACTCTACAATCCACGTGCTTTTTACGAATGATCAACGATATTGCTCGCTCAGTTGAAAGCGAAGTGAATATTTTTACCTCCAAAATGCAGGTAGTAAAGAATTGTGCCATAAGACACTTGGAACGGTCATCATAAAACATTTAATTAATTAATTAATTACTTCACACATGCATGACTTGGAATTTATATTTTCTGTAATGTGCATGGTGTGTTTTATAAATAAATAAATAAATAAAACCAAGCTTCACAAACTACACCCTAGCCAAAAGTGTGGTTTAGTCATTATATATTTATTTTTGATTTGTGAAGTTATGTTACTAATATTTCTGAACATTAAGATGAATCTAATAACACCTCTGAATTTTAATCCATCAAGCCGTTAAGACTACAATGTTAGCAAAATAAATATACATACACTGGAAAAACATAATCCAGGGAGAGTTAGCACCTTAGCACAGTCGGGTAAAAAAAGCAGTAACGTGGACTGCCGACAGAAGTGAAACTTAAATAAAACCTCAGGCAGTGTTACAAACTACACAATAAGTAAACTAATAAAATACGATAATGAAAAAAATTCATACTGCCGCGACACTTGTGGCGCAACACGCGTCTCGCAACGCGGATAAGAAATTTTCACTTCTTCTATTATAACTATCTAGACAAAATGGCTCCTATAATTTTGCAGGTTTTTTTATTGTATAATGTACATGTAGGCATACGAGCAATTTGGACACTAGACGGAAGGCGGTTACCCCTGTCCATGGTTATTTGCAACACAAAAAGTTGGTTGCCAAATTGACACCCGCTTTAGAGAATTGACCCTCCTCTTAAAGGTTACTACAGACTTGTACGTACAAAATGTATGCACGGTAGTCTTTGAACACAAAAAGTTGGTTGCCAAATTGAAACCGGCTTTAGAGAATTGTCCCTCCTCTTAAAGGTTACTACAGACTTGTACGTATAAAATGTATGCACGGTAGTCTTTGAACACAAAAAGTTGGTTGCCAAATTGACACCGGCTTTAAAGAATTGACCCTCCTCTTAAAGGTTACTACAGACTTGTACGTACAAAATGTATGCATGGTAGTCTTTGTCAGCATAGTGCAGAATGGTTAGCAAACCTACATTGGTGAATAAGCTCTCAATTTCATAGATATACAGTTAGTAACAAGGGCCCTGCCCGACCAGAAAAAGGGTAGGTATATATGTAGGTAGGCCCCGTAAAGGCATTATCAAAAAATGAAATAATTCAATTTTCAATTTTTTTTTGTATTTCAAAATGTCCTGTTTTAACATTTTGAAAAATAAAATATTGATATTACTTTGATATTTTGCCGCCTTTAGATTATGTAGCTAATGCTAGTTGCTAGAAAGCTTTTCAAAAATGAAATACTATTATTTATAACAATATTTAGATTTTTGAACTATAAAAATCTATGCTTAGGCATAGTTTTTGTTCCTTTAAGCTTAAAATACGTCAATTTAAGGAAGTTTCAGTGGTGGCTTGCAGGGTTAACCGGTATACAGTTTTTTTATATAATAAGGGAGTAATCAAGCAGCTGGCTCAACGATAGCAATGACGGAGACAACCATCGCCTATAGACACGAAAGATGTTAATGGTGATCCTTTTGGTGGGAGCTTAATACCATATGCATTTACTGGCTACCTTACCCTCCAAACCGGAACACGACATTGACAAGAACTGACGCTTTTGCTGCAAGAATAAGTATGGCGGTGGAACCAGACCTAGGAGAGATAACGCAGAGCTCTTTTAGAGTAGGTAGTCTTAGATAGAGTAGGTGGTCTTAGCAGCCACGATGGTAGTGACTCGTGTTCCAGTTAGTCAAAGGCATAGAATTTATTTAATTAAACAGCAACTGATAAATAAATATTTATACTAAATACAAAACACAAAACTGATTACACTTTGTTTTATATTATCACACTTCTGTCTCAAGAACGTATTTGTCAAACCCTTTTATAATGTTTTATTCTAGTCGTTTATTGACTTATTACCTTAATCAAATATTTGACTTAACTGTAGGCCAAAGATAATAATTAATTTAAAATTGGTTAGATGATGAATAATTCTAAACATTTCATAAGATGTACGAGTTATATCTATAATAAGTAAAGAATAACACATTAGCTTTATTTTGACATAACAATATGGAAATTGATGGCCGCAAATTTATATGTTTGTGTAAAATATTGATAACACTCGTATAGTCAATCGTTTGCCTCTTAACCACCTGAAAGAACGGCAGATAGTTTATTTTCCAAAGGAGCTCTGGGTAACACGGGAAAACCTATAGGCAGTTTGCTGTCTAATGATATAAAAAAAAATATCAATCAAAACATACCAAAGTAAAGAAGATGTCGTGTATCCAGCCGCTCGGTATTTAGCACCCCACTCGAAACCTTCGTGTTCAGCGGCGAAGTGTTCCGCGACGGACAGCACAGGGTATGGAAGTCCGCGTGATAGTCCCGATTGATACATCTCCTGGATCGCTCCGGCCTCCTCCCATTGGAACTGTTCATTGTAGTCAACCCCCGGGTCATTTTTAGAGGAGTTTCCCCAAGATAATGCTGTAAGAGGTTTTCTTTACATTATAAAAAAGTATATAAAACTAAAGAGTAATATATAAAATAAACAGTAAAGCCCCGATTACACTTTGATTAGTGCGTGTGCGAGTGTTTACTGCAGGTGCTTAGGATTAAGCAAAAAATACGTGAATACGTAAAGGCAGCCCGCTGTATTACAAAAGTTTTTAGTGAATCCCACGGGCAAAACTTATTTTTACGGGATAAAAAGTATTCTTTGTGCTATTATAGGTCATCATTTATCTATATGCCAAATTTTATCCAAATCGGTAAAGCAGTTTTTGTGTGATTGAGTAACAAACGTCATACGTCCAAACATTCAAACTTTCGCATTTATAATACAGTTTACATTTACAATTATTTTTGCATCTAGCTACAGTCCGTTGCTAAAAATTAATAAATTTTTAGTATCTTTCATTAACAGCTGAATTATATCCAGAGTTCTTGAAAATCAGACAAAATGATTCTTGTAAAGTAAGAGTGACTCTTTTTAGATTCCGCAGACAAATGGTAATAAACGGAACTCATAATTTCGTCATGTCCGTCTGTCCGTCCATTTGGCACAGTCATTTTATTTGAATACTATGGATACTGTATGGATGAAATTTAAAAATAGGTGCTTTTGTGAACCGCTACACAATAATGCAGTAAGGTTACAAAATAAATTTGCTTTCATAATGTTTTGGAGAGATACAAACTTATTTATGCTGTTGTGAAAAAAATATATTATACTCTATATATTATATGTACGTTTGTTTCTTCGCTGCTACGCAACCCTTCCTAAGCAAGTCCGACACGCTTTTGGCCCGTTTATTTTAGTTTCGTACAAAAGAGACAAGATTGTTTATATTATTCACAAGGTGTGAATTTTACTAAATACTCATTAATTAAACATACAATAGAGTTTATTAAGCGCCATTGACGAAAATGTAGTATTTGATAATTAATACAATGTTTACTTCATCTCCGTGTAAACTAGTTTAGTCTGTCTAGCCCAGTTCATTAGCTAAGATGAAACAAGATTTATAATATTATATGTTTAGAAATAACACTTTTATATGCTATAATATTCAAGCTCCAAGCGGATGAAAAAAGAATAGTATATTCGCTCGTAGTTTCTAAACATATTAATAGTCCGTTGCCAATTGTCATACATGTTATGTAGATATAATATCAAAGACATTATTTTAGTAGACGCCTAGGATGTTAAATGGAAATTTGCTCGAGCGTCGCGTCGTAGGGGAGTTAATTGGATTTTGTGGATGTTTAACACATTAAAGTTAAGGAAAGCGTCTACAAATCTTCGAAAATGTAAAAAAAACGTATGTGTGTTCTTATGTACGCACGTAAGAAGTTGTACTTTATAAAATTATAATAATTAATTACAAAAATCTTTCTAAAAATGTTATCCTTCGCGTTATCTTATGTTTTTAGAGAAAACAACACTAATAATAGAAAAAAAGCTATATTTAATAAATTGAAAGAAAGTTTTATTATAACGCATTATCTAGTTAAATAAATGTTATTTATGTATTATAAAAAAATATTTGTACATAAATAAAAAAATGATTATTAAATACACAAATAAAACTAAAATTAGCTAATAATTTCATGTTGTCGGTTTTTCAAGACGGTGTGCGCATCGTAAAAATTTACTCTCATCATTTTTACTTAACGCGTCAAAAGAAGTATAATTTCAAAAAACAGTAAAATTATATTACTGAGGCATGTCAGATTAAGGTATGGTGGGTTAATTGCGAGTTGAAATATGTATACATACATTTAGAAATTTTATTGAAAAAAACGTCTTGACATTCTCGAGAGCGGTTGAATTTTCCTTTATTTTGAAGTATATGATGCAAAAATAATGAAAAAAAAAATATAATTTGACAATTTCCACAAGTTAGAGCTATTGGATTTTTTTACAAATTTTAGGGGTTACCCTAGATGCCCAGGAAGACAAAGGGCTATTTAGTAGATAGCCTCAATAGTATGCGAGGTTATGTTAATTTGTCGCACTATTTTACTATGTTAATCTGACGCGCTCGAGTAAATCCTAAAAACCATTTTGGCCCTATTTTTTATGCATTAGTAGTTTATGGATTAGTTTCAAGCTACGGGCACCTAATAGGGTTAGGTGCTCGTAGGTTTCTACTTGCTTTATCCTTCTCTTATGGACATGATAGTCTCTAAAGCTGACGCTTTGCGGCAGGACAATGTAAGGTGGTGGTTCCTCGGGCGAAACGTTGCAAAGTCACAACTTTAACTTTGTAGTTAGTTACGTTTGGCTTACCGTTCGCTTCTACTTTCGATCGTTCTAGCATTCATTAGGCATAATCAAAATATATTATAAACAACATCTAATTATTTACTATTATCTAGAAATAGTATCCCTGAAGCGGTAGGCAGAGGTTTACCCACCCATGTTTAGACGAAGATACTTAGTCCCCTAATGTGATAGGTGGCCAGCCTATCGCCAATCGGGCACTTTTGCCAATTCCGGGCAACGTTGTTTATGTCAGAAAACTGAAAAAAACACATTTATGAATTGCCTGACCCGGGAATCGAATCCGAGACCTCATGTGGTCAACTCTGACACCGGACCACTAGACCACAAAGGCGATTACTATCATCTACATCTACATTATATTATTTAATATTATAAAGGCCAAGTTTTTGATGTTTGGATGGATGGACGGTTGATTGGATGTTTGTTTCTTAATCACGCAAAAAAATACTGAACGGATTTTGATGAAATTTGTATCCGCTTTTACTTCTACAAGTACATTTTGTAAGTTTGTCAACTATTACTGGTAAACTTGTACACTTGGTTTACTTAGCTATGATAGTTTTTTTTTTAACTTCGTTATTATATACACTATTATCGTAATTTTTTACACATCCAGAAATAACCATTTAACTGGCAAGGAACAGCAAGGAACTTTATTTTAAAAATATTATTTTATGATTTTAACAACACTATTTTGACATTTTAAAGCTTATTTTTTCCCGAACAAATTCCTCAATAGAAAATAGAAAAATTATTTCCACAAACTCGCAATATTTTTTAAAGATCTATCTAACGACTCCCCACGCTAAAGAATACGCGAGCAAAAAGAGGAGTTTCCCTAAAACATTTTTTCTCAATATTTTATTTTATCACTTAACGTCGGCATAACTAATAAATATACTTATACATTTATGACAAATCACAGTTATCTAGTACTAATGGCCAATTGCACTAACATTGTCTTAGGACAATCCTAAATAATATGCTGTCTCGTTCTTTTCATTTAAGACAAGAAGTGACAACATTCCATTTAGGATTGTCTTAAGCTAAGCCAATGTTAGTGCAATTGGCTATAAGAGTCTCTAACTAAGCTGCAGACAGACATGCGAACGGACGAATATGATGAAACTATAAGGGTTTCTCATAGACTATGGAATCCTAAAAATTATTAAGAGCTTAAACTTTGATATGTCCTTGCTGAGATAACATGAATTGTTATAATTTTTTTGATTAACATCGATTTCGGTTATTCCGATCTCTTACCCTAGAGAATTAACCCTAGGGTGAATTCTTGGAAACCTATGTTTGAGAATTTACTTTAAACTGGGTGAGTAATAGGATTTTTCATCTATACTCACTTCTTATTTATCACCTCGATAATGTACACTTGACTAAATATTTTAAAGACAATGTAACACTTGATATAGAGCACACATAAAAACAATAATTATTGTGCACCTGATGAATTTATTGATGTCATTAATGATAATTGCTTATGTCCAAGGCACCAACCATCAGCACTACGCAAATTGTTAATAGGATTAACTTTACAAACTTTTGGTCAATTTTGCGTTGAAACTGTAAATGTAATAGAAAAATATATGTTGTGAAAAAAATCTGTTCTTTTGTTTGCTTTATTGACTCTCACGGTTTGTGCTACTCCGCGCCGTTTTAACCGGGTTCAAAATATAACGGCAACAATCAATTTATGTTATAAAAATCATAAAGATATAATAAATAGACACGCTGACTGTATCTAGGGTGAAAAATCGCAATAAGAAACCAAAAGAAAATTCCATATTTTAAACAAGCATAGGGTAAATTTTAGAACATATGTTTCCCGAAATTTACCCTAGGGTGAATTCTTCAGGGTAACAGATCGGAATAACTGATCAATTTAGGATTACAAAGCAAAGTTTGAAATTTTTAGTAATTTCTTTCGAGTAAATATTTTTCATTTGAGTGTAACATCGATGTGACCCAAATCGAGGCGATAGGCAAGTTTTTCAACGGTAAAGATTCCTCCCGGTTGATCCGGACCCTCTGAGAATCTGCTATTCTGCCAGGAAGTTCGTAAAAGTGAACGATTACTTATACCATCAGGACTACTATGTGACTGTGTAGACTCAACGTTTCGCCTGTAAATTTAGCCTTACCTTTTCCTGACGCAATTGCGTCAGTGTTTTTCACGGTCGTGTTCCGATTTGGAGGGTAAGGTAGCCGATATATTTATGCATAAGCTGTTACCATCCCCTTTCGCCAATAACAACGCATCATTATTATCTTTTGTGTTACTAACATCAGGATAGTCATTTGTTTGTTTTCGGTCTAATGAAATAACAGAAAAACACTCGTCATACGTTACTTTGGAGACAATGATCTAAACTTTTTCAAACCAAATGTAAACATATCTACCTGTGAGGGTGACATTGACGTGCCCCAAGCCGACGTGTACGGCGAGCCAGCAGTCGAGCCTCTCGGCGGAGAAGGCGCGGTACGCGGCTCGGGCTACGCGAGCCCCAGCCACGTGCCAAGATGAGCCGTGCTTACACACTGAAACATAAAAATAAACCCGATGCACCAGTTTTCGCTAAAAGTCTGAAGTTAACAACCATGCTAATATAACGCCAACGCAAAAATGGGGTGTTATAATTTAGAGCTTAGACCACTATGTGTGTGTCTCTCCAAGGCACCGTAGTTCTTAAAAGCGTGAACTGATTTCATTCAGTTCAGCCGATTCTAGATCATCAGCTCTTTTCAGCTTGATAAAAGGAATAAAGCATTTGGTGCTGACCTGATCGACATAAAATTTGGTATTCTGTTACTTGAACAATATTCCAATGACAATGGTATGTTTAACCTGAGGTTTTAGAATTCCTATTCGAAGATCATTAAACTCTTTTCATGTTTTAGGTATGTTAAAGGTATGTCGGAGGTTTTAATTTTCAATTCAGATTTATGATATTACTACTAGCTATTACCCGCGGCTTCGCTTGTATTTAAGAGTTTTTTTAATAAAAGTATTCTATGTTATCACTAATTACTCTTACGAACTACGGCAGAACGTTAGATGGTCCATTCTTCATAGAGAGCCCGGAGCCCGGACTAACACGGGGTTTTTACATATCCAAATACTTTAAAGCTTTTTTTTTACTTAAAAATAATTATCATACATACATTAGGATGATAAAAAATAAATAAATATCGGTGGACAAATGACACAACTTGATTCAACTTCAGAGTAAACAAATGATTTCCTTGTGATATGAGTGCTAGTCAACGATATTAACACATAGAAATACGTAAATAGTTACTGAAACATATTTACCGCCCCGTTGGTTGAGTGGTTAGCGATCTTGACTAAGCAATCGACGGAACTCGGGTTCGATCCCCGACGGGGACAACCATAAGTTTTTTTATATCATAATATAGCAAACAAGCAGATGGGTCCCTGATGGAAAGAGTCAACCATCGCCTATAGACACCAAAGGTGTTAATGGTGCGTTGCTATCTTGTGGCGAGGTCTAATGCCACATGCAAGTTTACCGGCTACCTTACCCTCCAAACCGAAAGACGACAGTGACTAGCACTGACGCCATTGCGGCAGGAATAGGTAAGGCGGTGGTACCAGACCCGGTCGAGCCGATGCAGAACTCTACCACCTAGTAGTCACGATGGTTGTGATACGCATAGCCAATCGGTCGCCCTTAACGAACTGCCTGGCAGAACGACAGTTGGCCTGTTCTTCAAAAGAGCCCGGAACCAACACGGGGAAAATAGTGTACAAAAAGTACATTTGTAGTGTTACAAAATAAGGAATACAGATTATATTCGGACAGGACAATAGCAACCGATAATACATTACAACAGACCCGATATTACTATCCATATCCATTCTAATATTATAAATGCGAAAGTACGTCTGTCTGTCTGTCTGTCTGTCCGTCTCTTCTTCACGCCTAAACCACAACCGATTTGGAGGTAATTTGGTACAGATATAGTTTGAAACCCGAGAAAGGACATAGGATAGTTTTTATCCTACGGGAAAATCCCACGGGAACAGAAACTATGCGGGTTTCATTTAAGTAATTTTTCCACACGAACGAAGTCGCGGGTACAGCTTGTTTTTAATAAAACGACCAATAAAAAAAACAATAATAAAATTGCATAGATGTGTCTATATGTAACACTCACAACCTACAATTTAATTTCTCGGAGAAAATCAGTAAATATACTGTCATCACCATAGAAGCATAAATACAAGGGGAGTAAGAACCGTCAGAAGTCAGAACTTAAGAGTCTCCACTTGAGTTTGAAATATCTGAACATTCCACCGTAGTAATAGTTCCATAATTCCACCAGGCATTTACATTCAACTTCAAAAAGCTGTCATTCTCAACACATGCAGAATTGTAAGGAAATTTTTAATAATAAGTAATAATAATAATCGCTGAACAATTTATACAAAAAAACCCAAAGTAAGCAAATTGTTTGCTTATGTTACGGTACAAATACATGCGTACGTACGTATATAATAGCTAACGATACAATTACATAGAAATACATATATAAATACTGTTACATACATAATGCACACCCAAACCTTCATCACATAAATGTTTGTCCCTGCCAGGCATTGAACCCGGGCCCCATTGATTCGTAGCTAGGTTCGATAACCACTCGACCAGCGGGACGATCACCACACAAATGCTTAATAAGATTTCCGACTGAGACAACTCAGCCGGGAATCGAACTCAAGTCCCATTGATTGCGTAATCAGGGCCACTAACCACTCGACCAGTGGCACGGTCAAGATAAAACATGCATATAAACTAGTGATGGGCCGAATGTGGTTTGAACCGAATTCGAACTTCGGCCGAACATTCGGTGAAAATACAAAATTCGGCCGAATTTCGGCCGAACTTCGGTTTAATTTTGAGGCGCTTTCTTAAAAGCGACACGTCGTGACTTTTTTACGAATTTGCTTAAAATTTAATTATTTTATACTAGCTATTTACCTATTTTACTATTTACTACTAGCTATTATATTGTCCGCGGCTTCGCTCGCGTAAAGTAAGAGAAAAAAAGTATCCTGTCACTCCATCCCTTCAACTATCTGCACTTAAAAAATCACGTCAATTCGTCGCTCCGTTTTGCCATGAAAGACGGACAAGCAAACAGATACACTTTCCCATTTATAATTTTAGTATGGATATATAGGATATCGTTAATGGGTTTCGCAACGCACGTGAATTAATGACGTAACAGCAAAATTTTGATACATTGAGTTACATTGTTCCAATTTAGGCATGGATTTTTATTTTTAACTTTCTGCTACTTAGGTATATAGATAAGGAAGTTACTGATTTTGCTCCGATTTTTGAAAATCGAGTTGTCATCGAGAATGTAGCTCAAAAACATTTTAGACCTCAAACATTTCGTTGAATGCCATTTGAAGGATGAAAACCGATCATCGTTTTCAAAATATACAGCTTTTTAAAACTGAAATTGCTGTCATTTATAACAATAGTCAGGATTTTGAACCTTGAAAAAAATGCTAACAAAAACTATAGCTTTTGTTCCTTTGAGCCTAAATACCTCAATTTAGCGGACCGTTTCAAGGATAGCCTGCAGGGTCAACTGACTTACATATTTTTTTACCTTTTCTTCGACATTTTTTAAACTACCGATTTTGGAGCTACTTAAACCATTCACAGGTAAAAATTATGTTGAATGCAATTAAAAAGATCTAAATCATCATGTTTTAAAATATATGCATCTTCATTTATATCATACTTTTGATTTTCAACTTCCCGCTACGTATGGAACATTTTCTAACTATTTTCGCGATGACGTCAGTATGTCTGTATATATGAGAGAGTGTATGGTTGTATGTATGTATGTATGTATGTATATAAATATTTCATAACTTTTGAACGGCTTGACCGATCGAAACGCGGTTAATGGCGTTGATCTAGATTCTGCTCAATTTTGCTTCCAACAATTTTAACCAATTCGGACTAGAATATTTTGATAAATTTTGAAAAAAATTCAAAAAACGATATTAAAAACGATACGAAACGATACTAAAACGATAACGAAACGATAATAAAAATTGACGAAACGTATTTTTTTAATATAATTTACAGATTAATGTATCGATTGAGTATAAAATTTTATCACCTCTTTTTAAAAAACTGCGCCTAATTCATAAATTGTATCATAATCGGTTAATCCGTTCGGAAGTTATCGTTGACGAAAAAATTTGGAAAAAGTGTTTTTTCGACATAAATTCGAAATTTTTTCAAATACAGTTTCACAGATCAAAATTAAATCAAGTTTTCAAAAGTTACGGCTTTTCAAATATTAATATTTTGTTGTTTACAGCAAACTTAGCATGTTTAAAATGACTTTCAGACTAATATACCGATTGACTTAAAGTCTAATCAGCTTTTCTCTCTATAAATTGCGTCAAATAAGCAAATTGCACCAAAATCGGTTGATTTATTTGGGATTCAGTAATATCGAAAATTCAAAAAAAAAATTTTTTGATATTGTTTCCACGTTTCTGAGTCTGTAAATTACGTAGCTATGAAAACATTTTAGAGGTCAAAAATTGCGTTTAATGGCAATCGAAAGACCAAAATCAATCATCGTTTTTAAAATATATAGCATTTCAAAAATTTTGAAATTACTGTCATTTACAACGACTTCTATGTACTAACGAATATTTGTAACAAATTTATGATTTTTGAACTCTGAAAAAATCTGTAATGTGCTAAGATATAGATAAAGATCTAGTAGAAAGTTTCAGGGATGACCTGCATGGTCAACCGTTTTACATATTTTTTGAACTTTTCGAACTCAAAAATCTATGCTGAAGTTTTTTCACTTTTGTTTTTATGTTTTTTTATTTAGCGGGATGTTTCAGGGATGGCCTGCTAGATCGACTGTTTTTTTCGAAAGTATAGTATAGCCTATGTTACTCGTTAAAGAAAGGTGAAAGATTTTTTCAAATCGGTTTAGTAGTTTTTGAGTTTAGATGACACAATATATAAAAATATAGAATAGAAATTTTTCCTCTTTATAACATTAGCATAGATTTCAAGCAAATTAGTGCAAGAAGATACTTTCTTCTAGTGCCGAATGTTCGGCATTTAAACCGAATTTCGGCCGAATGTCGAAGTTCGGTTCAAGTTGCCGAAATTCGGTTAAACCGAATGTAAAACGAATTTCGGCCCATCCCTAATATAAACACATATAGTCAGACACTGAAACTCCTGTAATTTACAAGGCAATTAAATAGGTTTAATATATCATGCATGACATTTTATATGTCGATGATTCATAAAACCTTTTACCAACTACTTAAAAATAATGCATACGATTTGGCGGACGTTGCAATCTGTCCTACATACAAAATGCAAGACGCAACTGTAAATCATCATTTAGAATGTCCATTCACTAATAAGATATAAAATTTTATGTCCCAATTATATCATAAACAGTGTATTTTATGTACAATATTTCTGAGGAAATGTCTCTTAATATTCTTCTGAGAAATGTGTCTTCTTAATTCTCGACAATTCGTTCGTTTTTGTAATTGCTACAAAGACATCGATTAAACATTTTTTAATTGAATTCTAACAGTTCTACTGACACTCAATATTAACTCTATATTTTTTATGACACTAGAAAGCAAACAAGCAGTCGGCTCTCCTGATGGGAAGAGACACAATCGCCTAAAGTATCTTCACGACTGTATCCCCAAAGCGGTAGGCAGAGGTACAACAAGTACACCCACGGTTAGCCGAGGATACTTGCTCCTACAAATGTGATAGGTGACCAGCCTGTCGCTAACCGGGCACTTTCCAATCCCAAAACAAAAGGTTTTTTTTCAGACTGAAAAAACACTTTTTTAAGTGCACGACTCGGGAATCGAACCCGGGACCTCATGTGGTCAACTTCAACGCCGGACCACTAGACCACAAAGTCGATCGCCTATAGACGCAAAAGATGTTTATAATGCGTTGCAATTCGTGTGGTGGGGTGGCATTGCACCATGCATATTTACATAACATCCATTATCTTACACTCCAAATCGCAACATGACAGTGACGAGCTAGCAGTTGAAGCTATTTCAACAGCAATAGGTAAGGCGATGGAACTCGGGCAAGACGCTGAGAAATTACCCTCTAGTAATCAGGATGGGTAGTAGTAGGCTAACTAGTAGGGGAGCCCAAGAGGGGATTTTGGGATTTACTCGAGCACGTCAGATTAACATAGGGGGATACCTCGCATACTGTTAACGTTCTCCACTAAATATAAGCCTTTTAAATAGAAGGGGGTAACTAGGGCAGAAAAAAAACAAAAAATAACCGGCTTGTTGAAATAATTACATTATATTTTTTTCGTTATTATTACATAATTTCCTCCACAATAAAAAAATTCAGACGTGCGAGAATGTCAAGATAACGTATTCTTTGCAACATTGTGACCCTCTTACTCCCTTACGATATAGGTACCTACTTGAATCGTCAGATTTTCTTAATTTTAGCTGGCAATTAACCCGCCGTACCCTAATTTGACGCGCTTCAGTGTTGCCATGTTACTGATTTTTTTTAAACATTTTTTCATAAAAAAAAATCATTAACAAGTTTTTTCCTCAAAATTGAAATGACAAACATTATATAATCTTTTATTTTTCCCATAATTTAGCATCATGGGCTCCCCTACTATAGTGACATGTATGGTCAATCGCTCGCTTTTTACAAGATAATAAATGTTCTATTCTTCAAGAGAGACCTGGACCAACGCGTTAGATCTTTTAATATAATACGGGGATGGATTGAAAAGTATTCGGCCTAATCAAGAAATTAAACATTTACTAAATCAGTTATATTTTTATTTTTCTATATAATCATCATCAAGTTTTTTTTTTATTACTAGAAAGGTTGCAACGTTTTAAAAATATAACATTCGAAATTCAAATAGTTTCGATTAATTAGAAGTGCAAAACTTTTAGTGTGCCCCATGTATATCTACTATGCACTTTTACATAATAGTATAGGATCCCGATAGAGATCGACCTTCATCGAGCTGGTTAATGAATCAAACATATTTTTATGTAATTTAATATATCACAAAATGTGTTACATATGGGTTGCCTATCAAATTTCAGTCCAGGATATTTTTAATTAATTTTGGATAAAATGTTTTTTTTAATATTTTACTGGTGTGGTAGAATAAATAAATTTTACACCGATCGAAAGTGTGCATGCATAAGTTTCATCCATTAACCACGCTGCGTCGCGGTCGGTGCAAATTACTAGTATCGACTTATCACCTGTTCATACCTGGCAAACCAAGGGTTGTGACAGGAAAAAATAGGCAACCTAACTTTTGCATATACTATGGGTTGCGTACTTTCGATTAGTGTAAAATTTATTTATTAACCACATCGGTGAAATATTAAAAAAAAAAACATTTTTCAAAAATTAATTAAAAATATTCTGGACTGAAATTTGATAGGCAACCCATATGTAACATATTTTATGATATATTAAATTACATAAAAAATTTGTTTGATCCATTAACTATTTCGGTTAAGGTCCACCTCTGTCGGGATTATAGACTATAATTTCAAAGTGCGGATGGTTATGGGTAGTCTCTATCGGATATTAAAGTCATAAATACTTTTTGTAAGGCATTTCGTCTTACCATTTTAAAATAAAAGAGAAGCTACGTCGGCGAATTTCACGGTTGTTAAGAGAATGCAATTCTCCACTTGGGTGATTACTCGAAAACAATACCCAGTTGTGAGGAAATAATCACAAATTGCATTTAACCAATTAACCCCACTTAAGTATGAAATTAAGCCAATGGTAGACGTTGAAAAATTATACCTTTGAATTGCAAAAAATTGCATGAACAGTTAAAAACAATGAGGTAGGTAGTTTAATTTTTAGAAAGCACATTCAATTTTAGATTTAAAAAAATGGATGTACTGTATGCAAATACTTATTTGTTTCTGTACTTTCCAAATATGAGAAAAAAAAAAGATTAGGTAGAAATAATAATAACTAAAATCTGGAGGTTTATCGGTCTACGGAAGATGTCTCCAAACTTTTTGACGTTGTCGTCTGTCGACCACTTGGCATGTTTTGCTTGCGCTTGACCACGATCTCGCCTGATGGTAAGCTAAGATGCGGCCTAAGATGGAACGCGCTTCTCTAGAAGGTGCTTGTTCACTCTTCTCTTGAAGATTTATACAACATTTAATTTTTAAAATTTAGAAAACTTTTATAATTCAGCGGGTTGCCTGCTGCAGCTAGTATTCCATAAATGAATACAAAGTTAAGGCAAAACCATTTACTAAGTATTATATTTAAACATAAGAATTTGATTATACTTATATACGCTTATACCTATGATAAGTGTGTACGTACCGAGGAGCTTCACGAGACTTTAATTAGAAGATACCGCAAACTGGTACATACACAGTTTAAACACAAAAACTCTGAACATTATTGTTATAAAAATTAAAAATCATATATGATTACATTAAACAATCCCAATTTAGATTATGTATGAAAAAATAATCTTCTTAGTGTAGAAACTTTAATAAAAACATTATGAGACTTACCTAAAATTACAGTTCCCACAAAAAGACTAAGTGTGACTATGGTAAAAGTTGAGAATCTCTGAAATAAATAGAAATTAACATTATTAGTTTATTTTTAAAAATATAAACGGGTCAAAAATGCGTACCTATATAGAACGTATTTGTAAAGCTCGACGTTTCGGCCAAGTTACATTAACAGTGGTCCCGAGCGGACTCAGTACGTGCTAGATATTGATAAAGCAGTTCATATAGTTTATGTTGTTTTTTAAATTGTCCTTCAGGATCTTGACAGCATTATTCTCTCTCATTATCTTTTGTACGTACAGCCTATACAGCATTGAATCGTACATTACTATTATTGACCCAACACATGGTATAAAAACACATATGAATTATACTAATATACACGGCATGGGAAAAAAACGTGTCGCCGTGCTTATTGAGCAAACGCTCCTATAACTGTCAAAAGTATCATACATATTATGTTGTGAAAAAATAGAAATAAACCATGTTATACTGTTTTATCGTACCGAATGAGATTACAAGGTTTATGAATTACCTTTGGAGTGATTTTATTTCATCGGTAAGTATTAGGTATAACTCTGTATTTCGGTGTGTGAATGCAAGCTAAGCTGACAACCTAAGAAATTGCCTTAATATGTGTATCTAATTAAACCGTAATTTTAAAGAATATTTAAGATGTTGGTTTCCAAAGGAACGTCTTCGGATGTTATATGGCGAGCTTTCAGAAAACCCACATGTTTTGTTTACTTAAAAACTTCGATTTTCTAAAGTTTTGAAGCCACAAAAATAAAAGTTGAAGTGTTGTATAACTCATTTCACATTTTGCATGCCTCTAATTACACTTTTAATACAAAGACCTACAAAAAAATTAAACAATATTTTTTGTAGGTCTTTGTTTTAATAAACATCCTAGGATATAATGGATACCGCCAATAGTAGCCTAACTTTCTTTCTTTCGTTATTTTTTCCCATGTTCGTCCGGGCTCCTTTGAAGAATACACTCACTGTCGTTCTACCAGACAGGTCATAAAAGGCGACCAATAGGCTAGACGTGTCATTAGCATCATGATTACTACGTGGTAAAGTTCTGACGATGACGTTGCCGACGACGTTGCCCGGGTATTTGGTACCAATCCTTACCAATTCCTTGTCATTGTCGTGTTCTGGTTTGGAAGGTAGTGTAGCCGGTAGCCATCCTGCCAAACGGATAGCAACGCACCATTAACATCTTTGGTGTCTATAGGCGATGGTTTCTTTTCATGGTGGAATCGTTCTCCTATACGTAGAATGAAACTCACATAATATTATGCGATCGTGAACAACCACGATCAAAGTAGTATATTACTAAGACTCTTAATATTTATTATTTTATTAGTACTTAACTAAATATTTTTATACTGACCTCTTTTCTAATACCAGGAAAAATAGCAAGGAATGCGAGGTAGAGAGTTAGGGCAGCTATTATAAGCGCCAATGTAGGAACATCGGCAGCGACTGCCGTGCGGTTGTGGTAAGCATACAGGGTCGGTCCGCCTTCCTCGCGGAAAGCGTCGAACCACCCCCTCATCGCTCACCCAACCTGAAAAGATATAATTTGTAGTTAAAACCAATGATGTAAAAAAGTATAGATGCGTTGTTCGCATTTTTAAATGGCATCATGAAGAAAGCAAGGCATTGTCAGTGGCGTAACAATAGGGTGGCAGGGCTGAAGAAAGAAAGATAGAAGAAAGAAATTATTTATTTGCCAGAATATGGGAGTTACAAGTTATTAAAATTTGATTAAGCTACCAACATATTCTACCATGATATGGCGTGCAAATATTTTAAAATTATAATTATTTATCATTAAACTAAAAATGGTGTGAGTCGATTTTTACAATTACTACCGGATCGGAAAGCGGCCACACACTGAGAAGATCCGGCGGAAGAAACTCAGCGAGCTTGTTTTTTTTTTAAATTATAGTTACATGATACAATTACACACATTAATTGACATCACAACTTATTTCTATAAATTACAAAATTCATTTTTTGTTTAATTAAAATATTGACATTTTACAAAGTTGCTTTTGTAAAAGCTTTAAAACAGAAGAAAGATAATAGATAATAGAAGCAAAATGCCACGGGCCCCCGACCCAATAGGGCCCCGGCCCAAGAGGCCATAAGCTCAAAAATATTTTTTTACATTGTACGTGTAATTGACTACGCTGAAAATCTCGAAGTTTATTAAAATTAAACTGAGTACAACGTGACGATTTTTACTAATAGGGCCCCATCAAAAGAATTTGCCACGGGCAGATGACATAGTTACGCCACTGGGCATTACCTGACTTTTGTTTAGTCTCGCACGTCACATAATACATATAAGTAGGTGTAGTAACATTTACACTCGCGCCTCGCGCTGTTTTAAATCGCAGTAATGTTGGCGTATGACTTGTCTATTAGTTAAATGTCATTTGTTTAGACATTTTCTTTTAACTTATCAGAATTTAAAATAAAAGTATTTACTTGTTTATTAAAACATGCTTTTATCCTTTAATGCTAAAACTTAAAACTCTCTCACTACCACTACGAGTAGATAACTAGTGAGTAGTGACAGATGAAACTCTTGCACACGTTTAGTTCAATTTTCAATTTCAATAATTTATTCAAAACTAGCTGACCCGGCAAACGTTGTTCTGCCTTTTTAACTACTCTTATTTTTTATATATTTTCTCACCTGTTAAACCTTCCCTGGACTTCAACAATTAATTCAAAACCAAAATTAGCCAAATCGGTTCAGCCGTTCTCGAGTTTTAGTGAGACTAACGAACAGCAATTGATTTTTATATATATAGATAGATAAGACACATTTTTATCACTTACTGAATATCATGGACATGTCAAAGGTAAATTTTAATATGACAAAAAAGTAATAACAATAAAAATAATTATAGACCTATATTAATTATTAGTTAACATTATAAATGTGAAAGTTTGGATGTTTGGATGGATGGATGTTTGTTACACAATCACCCAAAACTACTGAATGGATTTGAATGTTTAGCATACACGTATATGATGATCTAGAATAGCACATAGGCTGCTTTTATCCCGGAAAAATTAGGTGATCCCGCGGGATTCGCCAAAAATCAAGTAATTTGCACGCACAATTGCACGCTGCAGCTAGTTTATCATATGTCAAAAAACCAGCCCAGCGCGAGTCGGACTCGTGCACAAAGGGTTCCGTACCATCAAAAAATACGAAAAAAAAATACAAAAAAAATACGAAAAAACACGTTTATAGTATGGGGAACCCTCTTAATATTTTCATTTCATTTTTATTTTTAGTATTTGTTGTTATAGCGGTAACGGAAACACATAATTTGTGAAAATTTTAGCTTTTTAGCTATCATAGTTTAAGAGATACAGCTTGGTGACAGACAGACAGACGGATAGACAGACAGCGGAGGCTTAGTAATAGGATTCGTTTTAACTGTTAGGTACGGAACCCTAAAGAATATTAACAAAAAATTACCTAAATTGAATATAAGATTGAGCCGCAGTCTCAAAAAAACGTAAGATTATTTCCAATCATCTTTGTCATCAATATAGTCACTTATTTTGGAGTATGGCTCTTTTAATAAACTTTGATTTAACTAATTTGTTGAATATCTTATTAGGGAGGTCAATTATTTCTGTAGGAATTTTATTATAAAATCTAACTCGGTTTCCTAAAAATTATCTATGTATCTATGTACTGCTGCAATAATATCGATGTGTTTTGCCGTCATGTTCCGGTTTAGAAGTAGAGTTTTATGAATATGCCAGTAATATTTATTTGTGGCTATCTTTTTCATCCAGAAAATTATCATTGTATCTTACAATTCTATGTTATAAAAAATAACACTACGTGAGTGATGTACAACTCCGGTTTACGAAGATTCATCGTATATCGACTGACAAGATATGTCGTTAACTTAATACCCTTCGTCTTATTTATGCCGATGCTGCATTATTACCCTACGGCAAATATTCGCGTTATCGCTACGTGTGTGGTTAATCACTTTCGCTAAATCGCAAATCTTCGAGCTTCTGCAAGTTCTCTACTTCTTTTAAGTTCATGTCGCTTTTGCGTCGGTTTGTATCGCAAGTTGAATCGATATTACATTCTATCTCACATACTTGTCTATGGAGTATATGTGGCCAGCTAGTTCAACGTAGCAAGACTACGAAGTTTTATCGCGACAATACCCTACGTAAATCTCCAAACGATAATGTGACCCCGACATATCGACGACTCACCGATTTTACATTCTCTCCGAGGGAGAACGAACTTTCAAGTATGAAGAATGAGATGAAAAAATTACTCTCAAAGAGCAAACTACTTTATATACATTTGAAACTCTTACTATAATCCCATCACAAGGATAATAATGCACTACAATAATTATCGTGTTTATAGAATTTCTCTTTCAATGATATCAAAAAATAATAAATGTCAAAAATGTTTTAGTTAAGTTTTTTGTTGGTCGAAAATTTGGAATATAAAAATTATACAAAATTCTGAGCAACGTGACGTTCAATCATACCATCACAACTGACCCTGCTACATTTTTAGGTTGAGGTCAGATAAGTGTAATTTTAAAGTATAGGTAGCATACAGTTAAACATTATTTTGCGGTTTACACCAGAAGAGGATGACGTTGTGGCTTGAATTGTAGTCTCAAACAGAGTTCCATAAGGTCTTGGTTTATAATACTTGAAAAATTTTGATATAGCTATTTAATATTCATACTTTGTTTAATACTAGCTGCGGCGTGCAGGTCGCTGCATTATAAGTATTTGTCAATCCCGCGGAAACATCACATTTTCTCGGGATTGGGCTTATGTACTAATCCAGATCATCATCTACCTGTGAGCCAAATTTAATCCAAATCCGTTCAGTAGTTTTGACGTGATTGAGTAACAAACGTTCAGCCATCCGTTCCTCCAAACTTTCGCATTTATCATATTCTGAAAGTCTGTCTGTCTGTCTGTAACCATTTCCGTAACCGTCGAGTGAAAGTAGATTTATCGAAAGCACCATAATTGAATAATTTTCCCCGTGTTTGTTCGGACCCCTTTTAAAAAATGAACCATCTGCCGTTCTGCCAGGCAGTTCGTAAAAGTTAAATGTTTGGCTATACGGCTCCCTACCATCGTAGCTAAAAGGTGGTAGAGTTCTGCATCGTCTCACCTGGGTCTGGACCATTGCCCTAATTATTCCTGCCGCAATAGCTTCAGTGCTTGTCAATGTCATGTTACGTTTTGGAAAGGTAGTGACTTATGCATGTGGCATTAATAACCCGCCAAACGGATACCAACGCACCATTACCTTTTTAGTGGCTTTAAGCGAGTGTTGGTTCTTTCCATCAGAAAACTGCTTATTTGTTATCTAATGATATAAAAAAACTCAATGTATTCGTAGATCAATTGCTTCTTAGATTAAGCTTTTGAAACAAAACAATTATTTCATCAGATTAAACATCAATGATTGTATCAAACGTATAATAATTTGTACTTAATTTTAAACTAATTGAAAGATTTAAATTGCTCCTTTCAAAATTTGTACTTGACATAGATCATTAATATCTACCGAGTACCGTGACTTTTGGTTTATTACACTTTTTATTACGCTATTAACATTACAGATTAAAATCTATACAAATCAACAAAATTAATAAATACCGTCACGATTATAATCATAGTTTGCAGGAGTGTGACTACTACACATATGACTAGCCAACGGGCTCAACTCATAATACAGGTGGTCAACCTATCGACAAATTGGGCACATATGATGAGATTTAAATTAGAATGCTATAATTGTTACATTGGTGCCGGTCTCATTTGAAGAATAGACCAACTGCCGTTCTGCCAGGCAGGTCGTTAAAGGCGACCGATTGGCTATGCGAGTCACTACCATCGTGGCTACTAGGTCTACTAGGGTACTAGGCCCGGGTCTGGTACCACTGCCTTGTCTATTTCTGCCGCAATAGCGTCAGTGCTTGTCACTTTCGTGTTCCGTTTTGGAGGGTAAGGTAGCCGGTAAACTTATGCATGCATAAAACAACATTTTGGATCTCAAAAATAAAAATGCTGAAAAAACTTTTTGACAAACTTAAGGTTTTTGTACTTACCTGAAAAATCTATGTAAAATATTTTTTACTACTTTTGAGCTTAAAATACTTGATGTGTCGTAAGCGAGAAATTTCAGAGATGGCCTGCATGATCAACCGATTTATAGACATTTTTTACAGAAATGGTGACAAACGATTTGAAGGCTTACTTGATGGTAAGTGATACTCTACCCAAGGATGTATATGAAACAAGAGATCTTATAATTGGTCTCTTTCCTTTAATAATGAGTAAGCTCATTTCTTGGAGGTGTTTAATTCGTATCGTTCCGAGTATCGGAAATACCCCTGCACTACGCATTTTGGTTCCAGAGATGCGTAATGCGAGGCTAAACGTGCCTCCAAAATCATCTTCATATATTTATTTACAAATTCTAGTCGAATTTCAAGTAGTTTTGATCATCAATGACATAACATAAATAAATATTTAAGCTCATAGCGTGAGTTAGGGTGAATGGAACATGGAACGGAACGTCATCAGACGTTTCAGTTCGCTTGGTAGAGTGAACCGAAACGTCTTGACGTTCCGTACGGTCGGTCACATCATTGATGTTCTCCATCGCTGTACTTTATCGACATGATAAAAAATATTACTTTATCAACCCACTATCCAATAGGAAAATATTATCAATTCGGCTAATAGCCCCGTTGACCCCTTGTTTAAGAATAGACCATCTGCCAGGCAGTTTGTAAGAGGGGAATGAGTGGCTAGGCGAGTCACTTCTATCGTGGCTACAAAGTGGAAGAGTTCTGTACTGACTCGCCCGAGTCTGTTAACACCGCCTTACTTATTCCTGCCGCAATAGCATCAGTGCTTGTCAGTGTCGTGGTTCGGTTTGGAGAGTAAAGAAGCCGGTAAACATATGCATGTGGCATTAAGACCCCGCCCCAAGAACCGCAGCGCACCATTAAAATCTTTGGTCATCTATCTATTTATTTTCTATTTTACGATATCAAAATATTATATATTATATTTACGATATATTTTACGATATTTTACGATATCAAAAATATAGAATAACGTACTGACGTTATTCTCGATTGCCGACACGATATTCTTATATATAAAATTCTCGTGTCACAATGTTAGTTACCGTACTCCTCCGAAACGACTTGACCGATTTTGATGAAATTTTGTATGCATATTAAGTAGGTCTGAGAATCGGTTACTATCTATTTTTCATACCCCTAAGTGATAAGGGTTGTCTACCACGATTTTATTTTTATTTTTTTGGACAAAATTTTTATTTTTTATTTTTACTAACTGACCCGGCAAACGTTGTTCTGTTTTTTTCCATATTTCTTCACCCTTTAAACCTTCTGTGGACTTCAACAATTAATTCAAAACCAAAATTAGCCAAATCGGTTCAGCCGTTCTCGAGTTTCATCGAGACTAACGAACAGAAATTGATTATATATATATATATATATATATATATATATATATATATATATATATATATTTAAAATGTAGCATTTAAAATACATACAACCCTAAACTTTCACCCTTCTACCGTCAACCCCTATTTCATAATACAATAATTTATATGGCAAAACAACATTTGCCGGGTCAGCTAGTGTTATCTATAATATAGTCCTAACCGTAACACGACAGCACAGTAATGTTATCTATTAACACGATAGCACGGTAATGTTATCTATAGTATAGACAACATTACCGTGCTGTCGTGCTACGGTTAGGAGGGCAAGGCAAGCTTATCACAGATAGTTCGTTCTCATCCCCCTCATATGGATGAGAACGTACCACTAACATCTTTGAGTCTATCTAAATATTTAAATAAATATTAAATATTAAATTAATTAAATATTCACGGGACAAATTACACTGATTGTTCTAACTCCAAAGTAAGCAAATTATTTGCTTATGTTATGGGTATTAGTTAACGATAATAATATATAGAAATACACATATAAATACTGGAATATATTTAATAAACATCCAAACCCGGAAATATAAACATTTATGCTCATCACACAAATGTTTGTCCCCGTCGGGGATCGAACCCAAGCCCCGTAGATTGCGAAGTCAGGGTAGCTAACCACTCGATCAACGGGGTGGTCATTCTGTTTGTTTGCTGTGTTAGGTAAAAAAACAATAACGTCAGTGCTTGTCGCTGTCGTCACGGTAATGTTACTTATAATATAGATAACATTACCGTGTTGTCGTGCTACGACTTGAAGGGCAAGGCAAGCTTACACAGGTAGCATTACATCACCTTCAAACGGATGAGAACACACCATTAACATCTCTGGTGTATATCCATCCGTTTGTTTGCTATCTTATTGTCGCTGTCGTTACGGTAATGTTACTTGAAATGTAGATAACATTACCATGCTGTCGTGTCACGGTTTGGAGGGCAAGGCAAGTTTATCACAGATAGTTCGTTCTCATCCCCCTCATGTATGCATTTAGCATGCATGTAGCATTACATCCCGCTCAAACGGATGAGAGAACCCTTAACATCGTTGGTATCAGCGATTGTCTCTTTCTATCTAGAGAATCATCTGGTTGATATTAAAAAAAATCACTTATACATAATATGTATAAGACGTAGTTTACTAATGAAAAGGTTCATATTGACTCACCTGACTTTTTATTGCCTCATTAGTATTCAATACTAGGAACAGTGAGATAACGTTAAGACAAGGTCTTAATGATCAATCAAAGGGCCTATTCTTAATAATTAAACCTCGTCCTGGCTACCCGGACATTATTGTAAGGTTGATGTAAGGTCATTCGATACCGGACATCCGGGACAACCTTGATTAACTAATGCAGGTGATAGCAAGGGCGTTCATATACAAGTCACGGTCGCGAATATAAATAACAATAATAAAACTTTCCAGAAGTTTTTAATCAGATAAATTAGCAATAACTATTTTTTTTGAACATATTACACGAATTCATTTTTAACTCCAAAAGTAGCAAATTGTTTGCTTCTGATATAGAGATTAGTTAAATTGCAATTTATTGACCTGTAACGAGTATCGCTTGTATCTTGGAAAACAATGAAGATAGCTTTACGTGTTTATTTGAGGCACTAGGACATTTATGCCCCAAAACTAGACCTTCGAGCTTTCGACCGAGCGACATGGGAATCGGACGGATGTTAATTATGTGTTGCTATCCGTAGCGGCATAGTAATGCTAGATACATAAGTTTACCGGCTATTCTACCCACCTAACTGAAACGCGACAGTAGCTATTGCAGTTTCAATTTTAGCATAACATACATATTTAATGTGTAAAGCTGACGCGCAGAAATAAGCGGTATTACTATCCATCTCCCCACCTGTCAAATCAATAAATCCACCATTGATGTTAGATTCACCCATCTACTCCGCAGATAATTCGCATGATGAAATTCATTTCTGTTTTAATGTTTTTGAATTATTGCTCGATAAATTACACCTCAAAGTAAGCAAACTATTTGCTAGTGATAGACACGAGTGTTAGTCAAAGATACTAATATATACATATATTCCGGGTTCGATTCCTGTCAGAGAATAGGGATCGAGCCCATCGATTGCGAAGCGCTAACCACACGACCAACGGGGCGGTCAATTTATTTAGTTATTAATGTTTTTAGGCGTGTGTATTAACGCTAATTATGTTGTTAACCGTGTAAGATATGAAAGTAAATTATTATACAAGTTCAACCAGTTTTACAACTTCGAGAACTGGATGAGATTACCACGTGATGTTTCCAAAGTCACTGTATCGTAAATTGGTTTTACCAGCTGGAGGTATTCCCGTGTTGATGTGTAATTAAGTAAATTAATAAACTTAATTAAATATCGCCCGGTTTGCGACAGGCTTGCTACCTATCACATTGTGAGATCAAGTATCTTGGGCTAATCGTGGGTGCACTTGTTGTACCTCTGCCTACTTCTTCGGGGATACGGACGTGGAGACCTTTATAAAAATTAAATAAAAGTTAAACGCCGTAAAATTGCAACAAATGACATTTAATTTGCTGTATCACTAGAACCCCGGATCAGATCTTCATTAAAAATATATGGGAAGTATACCTTCTTAAATAAAAAAAAAAAAAAATCAAGTCGGTTCGTACATGATCGAGTTCTGAGGTAACAAACAAAAATGATATCACAAGATAAAAAACAAGTAGATAACTCTCCTGACAGAGAGAGACAAAAATTGTATCACAAGTTAGCACACAAGCAGATGGCTCTCTAGACAGAAAGAGATCACCTAGAACTGCCTATAGACACCAAAGTAAAGAAACAGCCTAGCCACCTATTTTGACCAAGGTGTAAAGTTCGTGAAGCTTGGGCTTGTAGAGTAAGGGCGTGTTTAGTTAGAAGCTTGGTTCTACACGAGATCTGATAGCTTTTTGACAGCGATATAGTCATGTCGTGGCAACATTTTACATGAAAATGTTTTTGATGGGATTATATTTTTTGGAAACAGCAAATCGCTGCCGCTTATTCACTCAAATTTCGCTATCGTCACATGGGCGTTAGGTGTAATATTTATTTAAAACTAGTTGCAGCGTGCTTCTGCCAGCAACATAATAAGTTATTGGTTTAAAACTAAATTTTTCGGGATAAAAAGTAGCTTATGTGCTATTTCAGGTCTTCATATACCTGTGTGCCAAATTTCATCCTAATCTGTTCAGTAGTTTTTGCGTGATTAAATAATAAACATCTATCTATTCATCCAAACACCCAGACGTCCAAACTTTCGAATTATAATATTAGTAATAATTCATTACTTTTCTCTTATACAATAACTTTGTAGTAATGAAACGGCTAAGCCATATATTTTGACTAAGTTGTGAAATTAGGGCTCATAGAGTAAGGGCATGTTTACTTAAGAGCTAGATTTTTCATGAAATCTGATAAATTTTTGACAGTGTGAGCGATGCACTCCTGTAGTTGCAACATATTATATAAAAATATTTTTTATGGGATTTCAATTCTTTTTGTAAGTTAGTACTTATTAAAACATATTTTTATACACGTATTTTTTAATATAAAAAGTTAGTACTAGTATAATTCTTAGATTTCTAGCATGAAATTAAGTTTCTATAGAAGGAAAACCCAAACAAACTTTCATCCTCCAATACAATGAAGGGGGGATAACTAAAAATCCTGTAATACGTATTATTATTCTTATATATATTAATACGCTAAGGTTAAGATGTTTGCCTCCCTTTTTAGAGAAAACGTCACAATTACTCCAAATAAATTCTATATCATTTTATAGATAAAATTGCTTACTCTACTCACATCAACAACTAAAAAAATTATTATTGCTTTGGTTTTTGTAAATTAATTAATTACTAGCTGTTGCCAGCGACTTCGTCCGTGCGGACTTCGTTTACTCCGTACAGCCCCCTACCCCGTAGGTGATAGACGTGATAATATATAACCTACATGTTGACCCGACCTGTTAGTAATATTCATGCAAAATTTGAAGTAAATCCATGCAGTACTTTTTGAGTTTACCCCAGACATACATACAGACAAACAGATAGACAAACAGACAAACAGACAAACATTCAAACAGACAAAGAGAAAAACAGGCAAACAGACAAACAGACACACAGACAAACAGACAAACGGACAAACGGACAAACGGACAAACGGACAAACGGACAAACGGACAAACGGACAAACGGACAAACGGACAAACGGACAAACGGACAAACGGACAAACGGACAAACGGACAAACGGACAAACGGACAAACGGACAAACGGACAAACGGACAAACGGACAAACAGACAAACAGACAAACATACAAACAAACAGACAAACAGACAGACAGACAGACACAAACAGGCAAACGGACAAACGGACAAACAGACAAACAGACAAACATACAAACAAACAGACAAACAGACAGACAGACAGACACAAACAGGCAAACAGACAAACAGACCAAAATTCTAAAAACTATATTTTTGGCTTCGGTATCGATTATAGATCACGCCCCAAGTATTCTTTTAAAAAAAATTCAATGTACAGTTTTGACTTTCCTACGATTTTATTATATGTATAGATTTATACAGGTACATGTTAAGACACAATACGGCAATGCTGACATTTGACGGTTTTAGTTTCGAAATTAGTGCGAATTTTTCGCACGGGTATTGCTAGTTATTATTATGTATCTAATACCTATAAACGAGCAATTCTTGTATATATATATATATATATATATATGTATATATATATATATATATATATATATATGTATATATATATATATATATATATATACACATATATATATATATATATATATATATATGTATATGTATATATATATATATATATATATATATATATATATATATATATATATATATATATATATATATATAATTGGAATCTCGGAATCGGCTCCAACGATTTTCATGAAAGTCACAAATTAGGGGTTTTACCGGTCAAGGAATCGATTTATCAAGGTTCCAGGTCCAAGAAAAGCTCGGTTCCCAAGATATCGGTATGTGAAAAACCGAGCAAAGCTCGGTCAACCAAGTACAGAAAAAAAAATTACATATTCTATAGATATCGATTTATCAAGGTTCTAGGTCTAAGAAAAGCTCGGTTCCCAAGATATGGGTATGTGGAAAACCGAGCAAAGCTCGGTCAACCAGGTACAGAAAAAAATTTTATATATTCTATAGTAATCGATTTATCAAGGTTCCAGGTCCAAGAAAAGCTCGGTTCCCAAGATATGGGTATGTGAAAAACCGAGCAAAGCTCGGTCAACCAGATATTATATAAATAGTAATATGCTAAGGTTAAGATGTTTGCCTCCCTTTTTAGAGAAAACCTCACAATTACTCCAAATAAATTCTATATCATTTTAAAGATAATTGTTTACTACTCCGGCATCAACAACTAAAAAAATATTACTGCTTTTGTTTTTAAAAATTATTAAAATCAAAATTATATACATATAATAAGACATAATACAGCAATGCTGCCATCTGACAGTTTTAATTTTGAAACAACGTCAACATGATTGACAGTCGGTAATTTTTTGTTCAATCAATCAATTTAAGAAGTATTTAATAAAATTACTTAGTGCGAATTATTCGCACGTGTATTATTAGTTTTATTATATTTTATTTCACGGAGTCAAAACTTTCGGAAGTTTCATACAAAATTCTATCCTCCAGTTTAAGCGGTTGGGGGTAAATTTTTCAATTATTTTTAATTTATATATCGTTTGTGTATTTAATACTAGCTTTCGAGTATATATCAAATTTCAACTTTTTAGAACTTCAGGAAGTAATTTAAGAATTTTGATGATCACCAGTGTGTGAGTCAGTGATGAAATCGGGATTTTTATTGATTTTATTGATATCTATCAATAAAATCTAAAGTGTAATTAGATTTTACTATTATAAAAGACATCAATGCTCATAACACAAACACTTGACTCTAACTATTCGACCAGCCCATTTAAGGATCTTCCATTAATCACGTGATGTTTTTAGCAACTTTTTAACCCTCACTCCCCCGGATGATACGTGGTGAGGTTTTAAGCTAACCCTAATTCCGTCTCCACCTCAGATCACGGTTTTTGGTACAAAGAATGTTATTTATTTTTACAATATTATTTTTAGGTAGATACAGGTAAATATGAACAAATTTAATTGTTTTGTTTTGTTTGTTTATCGCGGCAGGCGGGAAAATCGTTGATGGCACCTCAGTCACGCGGCGCTTTTAGGTTGGAATCGCATGTTCAACGACATCATTTTGAAACGCAGTAAAACTGCAGCAACTACTTCCCATTGCATGTATTTTGGGAACCCTGTATCAGGTCTTCATAAAATTTAACTGGGACCACACGAGAAGTATACCCTCTAAAACAAATAAGGAATTTTCAAAATCGTTTCATAAATGAACGGGTTTTGAGGTAACAAATATAAAAAAACATACTACCGAATTATTAACCCCCTTTTGGAAAGTCGGTTAAAAATAAAAACACGTGATACCTCACGTAAGCCCCCCTCACTCTTGTGATGTTTCGTGTTATTTTTTCGAACCCCTCCCCCCTTTTTAAATCAATAAGAAGAACTTCTATCTCGTTTAATGGCACGGAAAAGGTTTCTTGTTACACCACGTCGAATAAACGGATTTTTTCTATTGGTAAAATCTCTCTTTTATCGCGCGCGACCTATCACATGCTGATTATTCACTAAGCAGGCTGAGGTACTGCCTATCATCTATCCAAGTTTTTCTACAACCTAGCCCCCCAAATATTTAGTAAATGCATCCCCATTCCTTGACACCGATTTTTCTTAAACTAAATCATTCATTACACAGGTCAACATGAATTTTGAGTCTGAGTTCTGTACCTCTGATTCTGATTACTTATGCCTAACTAAAGAATGAAAAAATATTTTTATCTAATAAAGTTTGCTTTTGTAGCTACCAGCACGAAAATTCAAATTTTATGGAAAAGCTCTATTTTTAAATTTCAATTATATTTAAAAGGAAAACAAGTTATCAATTATACATTTTTATTAATTTAATTATAAAATACGGCATAACTAAACACAAAAATACAAAAAAGAATACAAAAAAGAATACAAAAAAGCTTTAGAAAATGAATAGTATTGGTATTTCCTTTGTGAAAATCAAAACTTTCTTGTATGAGGCCCCAAAGTACAAAAGCAAAGTTTATTGATTGTTAATAGCGTTTCTGTTTACTATTCGATGTATATAATCAGAAAATGGTCACTGAATAACAGACTCAGAAAAAAAAAATTTTTTTGTTGACCTGTGTTATTGATTATTCTCGCATCGGTGACGTTCATTCCTAGGCGTAGGCATTACTCCATATTCACACACTTTACTCCATAGCTTTACGAGTACTTTATAGGAAGCTAAGTCACTTAATACGTTTACTCAATAGTCTATATTACAAGTATAGTAAGTAGGCATTACTTGTACTAATATGTAGGAATTTAACTACACTACTACGTGCAGAACGTGATCGTCATTATAAGAGGCTTCTAAATTTTTTGTCTAACGACCATCAAGTTTTTATACAACTAATGGAAAATGTCAGAGGTTAAAGTAACATAATGTACCGATTTTTTCGACTGCAGTAGTATATATTGTAGCTAGGCTCTTGAGTGAAGGTCGGTCATGCGGAAGGACAAGTGATGAGGATGTTAGTGAGTTTATTCTCACTGCGTTAACCTCGTCTTTTTGAGGTTTACGACTCCATATCATGACGTAATCGTGCTGAGAATATTTTAAAATATCACGCTAGCCTAATGTATGTTTTTCTTATGTATTACTGACAAGCACGATTCTTCATCTTCATTAGCGGCCTGAACACATTCTATGAATATAATGGTATGAAAAAGAACTATCAATTAATTTGTCATACTATGTTGTACGACCTTCAGACAACCTATTAACTTGGTAACCTCAATTTATGCTTCGTGAATGTTTTTAAAGTGTATTTTTGTTAAGTTGTTTTGTCACTTTAATGCGATAATAAACTTGTTTATACAACTTATTCAACGATGATGGATGTATCAAACTTGGTATGTACTTTGGGGTTTGTTTTTTTCTATCTTTTATAAATAAATATTAAAATATAGCTTTAATTATAGTAGTAATTTGTCCAAATTACACGAACTCATCCAACCCCGTTGAATAAAAAATATTCCTGCTGATGGGGGTGTTTGTCAATATAGTTAATTAATATAAATACATATATAAATGTTACAATATATTTAATGAACACCTCAAACTAGAAATACAAATATTTGTACTTATCATACAAATACTTGTCCCTGTCTGGAATCGAACCTGAGCCCCATAGATTGCATAGTCAGGGTCACTGCGGGGTCGCTAGCCACTATAGGTATTTAACATCTTCGGTGTCTATAGGCGATGGTTTTTCTTTCCATCAGGAGATCTATGTGTTTGTTTGCTATCTAGGTCATTGTCAAATTTCGAGCAGGTAAAATGGAATAACAGAGTTGTTTTTTGTAAAATATATGCATCCTAAATAAAAAAGCAATGAACGTCAATCTTCTTATTATATATAGTTTGGGAACAAATAATTACATTTTGTGTGCAATTGTGTTTTTGTATCGAGTTATGTTTATATCTGTAATATAACAACTCTGTTACCAAAAGTGATACTTTTACTATTTTTTCAAAATAATGACAGTTATTGAAAAACTATCCATGATCATATTTTTGCCCAATATTCTAACAATTACTGATATCGTGATTGAAATATATTCTTGTTTTTTTTTTTATTATCTTAGATAATATAAGTGGGACAAAATTACCTGCCCGAAATTTGACAATGACCCATCTAATGATATTAAAAGAATTATATTAATCGACGCTTTGGTGTTGGCTTGGTTCTAATGATATCCGTCAGTATGAGTGTGTGTGTGCAGCTTTTCCGGTCTAATATTCACTACGTTGCCAATTTTCACTAATGTCAGTGTTTGTCATTATTGTATCCAGGTCACAAGGGTTAAAACCACAGACCACATGAGTACTAATAGTCACGGTATTGGGAATGTAACGAGTCGCCACGCATATGAGCAATATCATTGTCAAAAGTGACACACTTGTAGATATTTTATATTGTGAAAAAATAGAAATAAACCATTTTGTATTATTTTATCGCACCGAAAGAGATGATAAGGTTTAAAAATTACACATGGAGAGATTTTATCTCATCGAATAGTAATATAACTGTATTTTTGGGTGTAAATGCAAGCTACGCTGACAATCTAAGAAATAGCTTTGAAAGGCGTATCCATTTAATCCGTAGGTAAAACAGATGACATAAAATAAAATAAGTAAAAAATAATACAGTAGGAACCGGGCTTCCTTTCTTTGGTTATTTTATTTCCCGGTTATTCACGCCTTATTATTATACCAACGGCGCGGCGCTGTGATATCACATTTATGAGTTTGCGTGTTAGAAATTTTATGTAATAAAATATAATAAATAAAGAATATTAAAGAAAGAGTAATAATATTATGTATGTGTTTCATGTATAAATATGTTTAGTGTATGTGTATGTGTGCAAACACATCTATGTATTATTTTATTTGTTGTGCACTATGCCTTCCCATTTATTAATCCATACTCCACATTTCGGGTTAGCTGGAAGAAATCTCCACCAGTAGAGATAAGCTCACCTTTTGTGCAATTTTGTTATCCTTTTAAGTGTGTATTCTTCAATAAGTGTACAATAAAGTATTAAATAAATAAATAAAGAACTGGTCTTCATTTTTTCGTTATTTTTTCTTTCCAGTTCTTCCCGTCTTATTATCAAACCAAACCAACAGCGCTGTGATATCACATTTTTATTTCTGAGTTAGCGTGTTAGAAAATTTGAAGCTATTATTATATGATACGCTTGTAATATTTCAAGCAACATACTTACATAACAACCACGTGTTTCGATTTAAGCTGGAACTTGACCTTGCTATTAGTTTGCGAACACCATCTGTTTTACATCACAAGCTCTACAATATTACTTAAGTTGGGCAATAAACAAGGTGAGGCAGTACAGAAATATGTGAAAGAATGTTAAGTAGAAGTTCACTAACAACGCATCTTAAGCACATTATTTGCAGTATTGTATAAATTGTACATTCTAACAGCAATATACAATACTATAAAATCGAAACAATTGTAACATCGCAGCCACGAGAACAGCAACGCATTTTTAATATCTTTTATAGGTGGCAGTTATCTGATATATACTAAATTTAATTTTCTATTTTACAATAATGTGAGTGTATTAATTAATAAATATTGTAATGAAATAGAGTTCCAACATGTGCCGACGATAAAAAGTATAGTATGTATCAATTTTCTTTGTCTCTGCTTTACTTATTCTAAACTAAGAGACAGGTAGATGATGACCTGGAATAGCACAATAGGCTAATTTTTATATATAATGGAATAGCACAATAGGCTAATTTTTATCTCGGAAAAATTAAGTGACCCGCGGGATTCACAAAAACTTTTATGATGCAGCGGGCTGTACGCTGCAGCTAGTACGACCATATATTACATGGAGTTCTTTTGTGGATATTGATCGATAATTTCCCCCCGATCAAAATAATTAATCTTAAATACTATTTTTGAATATTGCCTATTGTAACACGAAATATCTGCTTTAACATAATCTATTATTATTAAGCGCTAGTACGATAGAGAGTGGTGAGATGTCGACGATATTAGACGCCGAAGTGGCTGAAGTGACGCGGTTTGCTCCTGTTTTAACATTTGCTAAATTTTAGGGAAATTGGAGACTAAATTCGAGTATTATAAAATTTTGTCCACTAAAATTTAACATAATACTTCTGTAGATAAAATCATTTCATTGCTCTTTTTGATAATGTTGCCGATCTTACCCTTCGGGTCGGATGGGGTCACCGATCTATCCCTTTCGTTTCGAATGGGGTTTTTGTTTCTCACTATACCATATTTTTATAAGGCACATACCGATAGGCATTATAGTATTGGCATGTCTGGCCATGCTTGATAAGTGTTTGTTGATAGTTTAAAATCTTTAACTTATATTTATATCTATATAAGTTAAAGATTATATAGATTACATAAAGATTATATAGATAGATGATTATATAAATATAAGTTAACATGGAGTTTTACCAAGTGCCGACGATATTCAGTGTTCAAAGTTTAAAATCTTTACTGTTTCATGCCTTTTTAATTTTTTAGAGATTTGTTTCATGCCTTTTGAACTGACAAATACACGAGACCAGGGTACTTATATGTAAAATACTAGCTGTGCCCGCGACTTTTGTTCGCGTGGAAAAATTTCTAAAATAAAAACCAGCATAGTTCCCGTTCCCGTGGGATTTCCGGGATAAGAACTATCCTATGTCCTTTCTTGGGTCTCAAACTATATTTGTACCAAATTTTATCCAAATCGGTTCAGCGGTTTAGCCGTGAAAGCGTAACAGACAGACAGACAGACGGACAGACAGACAGACAGAGTTACTTTCGCATTTATAATATTAGTATGGGCTAGTATGGAAGTATGGATATATATTTTTTGGATACAAGGTAAATACTTATATCTAGAAGTACATTTTACTTTTAATAAAATGACTCTTTTAGGAATATTAGAAAGAAAGGCTTGCCTCGCGTGCTCCTTATTTAATTTATTGTTTATTTTCTTTCGGTACTATAGCTTGATTTGATTGTTGCAGATTTTATCTTAATACTTACATAGCTGTTGTTCGTATATCTCTCGCATTGGAATAAATTCTCCTCTTTTAGAAATTAAATTTTCGAAAACAATTTCTTGGTAGAACCTACGCATTTCTTTAGGGAATAGTAGATAGGAAGTATATAGGATAGTAGATAGGAGGGAGGTACTCTTGGTGATTTTAATATTTATTTCCTTGTGCACTTATACTTTGATATGATTTTTACAGTTTTTTTCTTCCTAACTTACTAGGAAGGAAGGCTTGCCTAGGATACTCTTGATGAATTCATTATTTATTTTCTTTCGCTACTATAATATCAAGCCAAGCTATAGCTTGACGTGATTGTAGCAGATTATATCTTGCTACTCAGCTATTGCTCGCAGTTATCTTACGTTATAATCGATTCTAATCCTTTAGATTTCAAAAATTTTTTTCGGCAGAGCTTACGCATTTCTTTTCGAAAAGTGAATAGAAAGGCTTTCCTTAGGGACGTGCCTACTTCTGTTGATTTTAATATTTGTTTTATTTCCTTCTGTAATTTTATGTGATTTTCGTGGAATTTATCTTAAAACCTGTTAAAATCTTAAAAGCTCACAAAGAAAATGATTCTACTCTTTTTAGTTATAAGCTATTTAAGATCACATTTGACGTAGAATTAAAGGTAACCGGATTCTGCGCTGTTCATTACACGTTATCTAGTTTATCCGGTTTAAGATTATCATCGTCTGTTTGATGTTGCATCTGCACCAAGAAACGCATGTAATTTAGCTAGTGTGTTTAAACATTTTAAATTAATAACAGTATTACATTGTGTTTATAGATATAATATTGTTATTATTTATTATTAACAATAGGTTCTTAGATATATCGGACTCAATACACTTGTGCGGCAATTTATGCCTATTAGTTAATTATAATGCCGTAAATTGCGTCATTTCGAGCCATATACTAATATATATGGATCAAAGTATTCACAGTCAGTCACTACGTACTTGATTTGTTGTATAAATATGAAGTAGATTTTGTTAGGTTGTCTTAAGTACCACTCTAGAAGGAGGAGTTCCGCAGGTTTTACCCTGAATTTATGTAAGCAAATACGCTTAAATGACACTTGACAGATACCTACTACTTCATACATCATTGTTTGCTATAAGCAAGGCGCATACGCTTTTTGGTTATTTAACGTCAGAGTGTCGCTAGCGTAGTGTTTTTCCACTATGTATTTGTACCTGTTTTTAATACACGGATTTTTCGTACTGTATTTGATATCAGTAGTTCCTTTTTTTTGGGGATATGCAAAATTTGCGTTGTATGATTTTTTCTTCTTTCATGCCACGCAATATAAATCGTATATTGCTCTGACTCATAATACATTGCTTATTATTTTTATTTCTATAAAAAAAAAACAACCAACACAAATTTCCAACGGTTGTCATCTCAGATTCGTGGTCCAAATAGTTTCGATTTATACTGTATATAGTCTATATTTATGGGGATAAAATGTGTAATGTGTATAAATATAGTAGGTATTTTATTTATCCTTTTTTGCTTATTAGAGAACCATTCACGTAGCGGTCACTTATAATATCAATGAATACTTTTTGTGTTTGGTTAGTGCTTAGTCGAGCCTAAAAATAGTTGACAATAATGTTGACAAGCACTTATAATTTCAAATATTATCTCTATATGCAAAAATAATTCTTAGAAGACAGTTGTAGGAGCAGATTAAAATAAACTAGGAGACAAAAATACAAGAATAATTTCATTTTATTACAGTCGACTCTCTAAAAGTCGAGATTTTTATAAGATAGCAAACAAGCGGATGGCTCTTCTGAATTTTTTGATTGAAAGAGACAGTCATCGATGTAAATGGTGCGTTGCTATCCATATGGCGAGATAGCAATGCTCATGTACAAGTGTATTGGCTATCTTACTTTCCAAACTGGAACAACACAATGACAAGCATTGACGCTATTGGGGCAGGAATAAGTAAGGCGGTGATACTAAAACCTGGGTTAGACGTTATAAAACTCTACCACCTAGTAATTACGACAGTAGTGATATATATATATATATATATATATATATATATATATATATATATATATATATATATATATATATATATATATATATATATTCAATCGTTCACCTTGTATGAGCCGCTTGGTAGAATGGCATTATTTTTTTTATGTGATGAGCTGCCAGGTGTATAAACGTGACACCTAACGGGAAGCGGTCATCGATAGCCATTGATATCCGCAATATGACAAGAGATGCGCTGGCGCAGCGCGACTATTACGTAACGCTACAATCCATCTCTTAAAAGAGCTTATGCCATGCTCGGAAAAGACTGACTTAGGAATTTCATTACATAACTTGGTAGTGCGAACTAAGAAGTTCCGATTAAACTTCATGAACACCATAAGTCAAGTATTAATGTATCATAATGTATAATTTATATACTATAGAAAATAATACTTTTAATATTGATAACGGCACAGAGAATAAAATAACATATATTATTTTATTCTCTGTGCCCAATTTTCGATAAATTGGCTACGTGTTATTTCGTGGCACTTAAAACCGTTGGCTAATTATTGTGGGTGATTTCGTTCCACAAATGCCTACTTCTTTGGAAATATGGGCGTGACGGTATTTACGTTATAATATCTATATACTTATACGTGAAGTAAAAACTTTGTACCCTTTTTACGATAATTACGTGAACGAAGGACTGTGAAACGGTATAAAAATTGGCAAAGTTAAAGTTTACACTCTAAAGAAGTGCAGAAAGCTAATATTTTTATATAACATGCTTTAGAAATACATTAAATTAATAAAAAACAATACGACTACAATGCATTTGACACGAATTGTAATATTCATACATGTAAGTAGGTATACATCGATGTCTTAGTTCACAATTGAACTAACTACAATATTGTTAATTACGAGGAGAGCGTTTAAAAGTTTTTTAAAGTTTAGACGTGAACAGTACGAAAACAAGTAAAATAATAAAAAAATTATGCATCTATTCACAAGGCTGTTATCGATATTTCGATACGCGTAAACGAAAGAGCACATTTAGTGTATATGTCACTAAAAAGTGAAAATTGAAAATTTTGCAGTTCGTACAATTGTGAACTACGGCATCAGCATATACTATTTTTATAGATAGTCTGTTTTCAAACTTACACAAGAGATTTTATTGTTTAGTGTATGGTCGTATTTCGAGCAGAGGGCGCTAATAGTCGCCCATTTATGCAAGAAGAAAAAACTTGCACTTTCCCTTTTTACAAAGATTATGCTTACAGAGAATTATAAAATTTGGCAAAATAAAAGATTACATTGTGAAGTAATGCAGACAAACTGACAGATAAACTTTCACATTTATAATATTAGTATGAATTAAACATAAGTACACATAGAGACAATAACCTCAACGTGATGTGCTTGTGTTTTGATTATTGTCTTTGTGTCTGTGCAGCTTTAAAACAAATACATTTTGGCTCCGAAACTCTACAAGAGTTTACTTTAAGAAAATCGATATGAAGCAGTTTCACCAAGTGCCGACGATGAAAAATATACATTATAAAAGTTATTCTAATCTTCAAAGTCTTTAAAGTAAGAAGAAGTGTTACATCCTTAACGTCTTATGAAAATTTATTAGGAGAGCAGTAAATATTTGTCACAAGTAAACATTCTAATTTTTACGGCCTCCATCAGAACAAGTGCGTGCGTTCCTGTTAGTTTTTAATGGTCTATGATCCCAATATATGGGTAAGAATGATGAATTCTGGAACCCCTCATTCCTTGCTTAATATGCTTTTTAAATGTATCAAAGAATACAGCTAGGAGAGCTGGCGCAAACATTTGGGCTTAACAAACTGTGTCTGCTAAAAGTTAAAATTGATAACTTATCGGAATCTTGTACTTAAATAAGAACTTATAAAGGTGTGAACTAATATATTTCAATCTTCATGGCCTTTGAAATTAGAACATGTACACACTTTCCTGTTAAACAACAGTAATAACATCTAATGAGAATACATGCCCTGAAGCGATAATTACGTTTGTAAGTGTACAAGAACCTTAACACCTAGATCATTTTTCAAGTGACTGGCTCTGACATTAACGTGCTTCAACTTCGTTGTAACAAGTTTACATTGAATAGTGCTTCTACACAACCTTCTCAAATGACAGCCTAGCATAACAACAGACAGTTGGTATTCAAGCCAAGGTCCTATAATACGATATTCGATGCGGAATACTGCTTGGAACGAAGATAATTAATTTATGTTGCCTTTATAATAGATATCACGAGAGATACGCTATATTGATATTATGACATAAAAACGATTTTTCCTTATTCTTTTATATTACGGAGTAACAAAGAAACAAATAGAATTGTTGATGTAATGCTGGAGCCGCACTTGCGTCTATCGTCACAAAACTTCGTGTAATGACACGATAAATGCAGATATGACCGGCTATTTTCGCACACAATCCGGACTGCGTGTGCCTTAGCGCGCATATAACTTCGGAACGAGAGACGAAAGTGCGGTTCCAGCATTAAGAAATATCAAAAACGTTAACACGAAAACACGAAACCTTTACAGGCACTTTTGAGAGATATATATATATATATATGTCGCAGTGAAATTGTGAGTACCGTTAGATTATAATTTACCTAAGTGATATTATAATTTAACTGCTAACCTAACCTAACCAAATTACAAAATCCCTAGGTAGATTATAATCTAACGGCTATTGACAATTTCACTGCGACATATATATGTATAAAATAATTCTTCAATAATACGCAACCAGACTTCCGTTGGATTGTTTCAATCAAGGCTGTCGTCGCTGAGGCAGTTATTTTATACTTTATGTATATATATAATATACTTAAAACAAAATTCGAATTCCTCTCTAACACGCATGAGTTAAACCTTCAAACTGCTGATACAATGACTTTGTCTATTCGTCCTTTATATTACTCTTATTTTGCCTCAACATAATTTACAGTACACGCCTCGCGGCTGTGGAATAGTTTACCTTTAACATTGCGACAGGCTGACAATAAGTTTCTCTTTAAAAAGCATCTAAAAGCCCATTTGCTGAATCATGAGTAATTTCTTCTTGAGCTATAATAAAATTGGATAGATATGGTAAATATCTATCCAATATTATTTTGTTTTAATAAATATACATTAGAATCAATGTATTATAACTTTAAATCGTGTATGTGTCTGCAAATGTATATGTATTTTATGTCTAAGTAAGTACATGTATATATTTATGTATGTATGTTTAGGTATTTATTTATGTATATGTATGTATATAAATATTATAATATGGATATATGTGTACTATAATAAATTTTAATTTTATGTAATCTAAGTTGCTCAGTGGCACCTTCACAGCTACATTCTGTTGGCCCAAAGGTTGATTGACCGTTGTAAATTTTTCGTAGTAAAATTCTTAAGTAAGTACTCTATACGCCTCACTAGCGCCGCCTTCTACTTAACAGGTAAAATGCTGGCGGTAATTGCTAGTCGTTTAAGGTGGGTAAAATGTAGTGAGGGGCATTACTAACTATCTCGCTAACTGACAAACAGATGATTGTTGGTGAACTGGTGTATCTATTGTCGTCCAATTCACTTGTCTACTCCGCAAAAAAACAGACGTGCCAGACTGATATAATAAATGCTAGTCTGCCTGACTGTCTGTTACGCTTTCATGGCTAAACTCTTGAAATGATTTTGATAAAATTTGGTTCAGAGATAGTAGAAAATCTAAGGTCAAATATAGGTTAACTTTTTTTCGAAAATAAACCCCTACAGGGCTGAAATAGGGAAAGTGTCTATGAGAAACTACATCGACGACATGTTAATCTACTTGCGAGCGAATTTACTAGCTAGTTTGTCTATAAGTTGGTTATTTATCACATCATGGGATAGGTGACAAATTTATTGATAAATCGGGCTTTTTTTAGGGCAATGGGCCCACCTCTCGTTCCCACCACTGTAACTTCTGTAAACTAGATTCAACAGCGGCAACCGTCCTGAGAACCACTGAGTTGTGAGCTCAGGGTGCCCTGGGGAAAAGTAAAGCTGTCTTGGAACCCGCAACGAAATTAATTAGAAGTATATAGGAGGAGTAGGAAAATACATCCTGTTGCTTCCCTTTTCAGCAGGAGACAGTAAAATGTTAAAAGCATAAATATGCTACGAAATGAGACTTACAATCAGGTTTAACTTGATAGATATTGGACCACGGAAGTTTGGAAATTAGGGACCTACCAAAATGGCCTACTTAATTTTGTTTGCAGTGGTAAGTATAACAAAACCGCTTAATGGCACGGAAGTTTCCACGTGTTCCCACAAGGTCGGAGTAATAAATTACATCGGATATACATCGGACACTATCGAGCATTTGACTATGTTCGTTTTCCCAAATATTACACTCCTAAAAATTAAACACTCCCAAAGAATGTGAGTTTGTTCATATTTACAATTAAATATACTTAGAGAACTCACTCGCAAAAAGGAGAAGGAACTAATTTAAACGAGAATAATTTAGCTTTAAAATTACCGTGGCTATTGAGAAACTGCGCAACACAATGGTCTATTTTTATCCACGTTTTACTTATACTTTTACTACTTAAACGATCCCGGACGCATGGGAAAAAGTTATATAGATGCCGTCCTCTAATTGTTCAACGCGACTGCCATTCATAATTAATTCATTAGTAACGTCAATTACAGGATTAAAAAGGCGACCTATTTTTGTTTCAGCTTGCGGGTTGATAGATTCTGGGTTGGTAAAATTTCTAGAATTGTAGTACATTGAGACCGACGCTGAATTTCTAAATCTAATGGTAAGCCACCTGATAAAATAGCTAAAGCTTCGGAGCTTTCAGTGCGATATGCTTTGCAATTATTAATGCTAAATGCTGATTTTGAAGTATTTTGCATCGGCTCGCACCACTCGTGAATTTATCAGATTTATAACCTAAATACGTTGCGTTATAAATTATACATAAATTAGGCTTATATAAATTAATATTATGAAGCGACTGGCTGTGCCCGCGATTTTAACCGCGGGGAAAAGTTTTAAAATAAAAGTAGCCTAAGTTACTCCTTACTACATCAGCTACCTGTCAAAATTCAGATGTCCAGCCGTTTCAGAGACCAGCTGGGACAAACAAACAGACAGACTGAGAGACAAAAATATTAAAAAATATTATTTTGGTATATATACTTATCATATGTATTTAGTAAAAAGCGGTTATTTTAATATTATATACAGACCCTCCAATTTTATTTATTTGTATAGATGTATGTTTAGATATAGATGTACAGATAAGATTTGATTGTTTGTTTGTAGTAAATGTGATACCACTTCAATTTGGTGAAGATCTGATGCAGGGTTCCGGATATATGGGAAGTCGGTTGCTGCAGTTTTACTTCGTTAGAAATATACCTTAATACCTTTGGCTTAACGTTGGTGTCCTACTTGCTTCATTACCTACTTCTTTAAAGTTAAAGACTAATAAACGTGGTTTTAAACCCATAAATTTACATTTGCATTTGCAATTAAATTACCCTTATGATTGATACAATTACGAAGTTGTAATTTAAGGCTTGATTTTGCGGCTTGTGAATTAGATAAAGATTAATTGACCTAAGTTCTTTGTTCGTACAGAGTGCCCTCGACTAGCCAGAATGGCTTTCGTAAGACTTACGTTTGTAGTGTAGATTAAATGTTAATAATACAGTTTCTATATTTTATTACATAGGCAGCATTACGCTTATCTCAATATTTTATTGCTAGTTTAGGATAGGTGTATATTATTTAAAAAAAATGAAATATTCACTAAGTGACGAAACTGTGCAAGGACTCGGATAAGTCCATATTGTTACGTCAAGCGAACACTTCGGATACCTTTTCAGGGTTTCGTAGCCAAATGGCAAAAAAACCGAAGATATTTTAGTCATGTCTGTCTGTCTGTCTGTTTGTCTATTTGTCTATCTGTCCGTCTGTCCGCCCGTATATCGGTTTCCTCGGAGTCACAGGCCTTTTACTCGGAGACTATGGGTAGAATATGATTGAAATTTGGACGTAGGTGCATTTTATTAACCGCTACTAATGCAGTACAATTTTGAAAATTAAAATTATCAAGGAAAGCACTCCATGCATGTAACTGAGGGATGACAAAATACTCAAGAGAACATAGCCGTGTGAAGTAACATTAGATAGGTATTTTTAAATGATATGGAAGATTTTAAAATGTGTTATTCGCTTCTAGAGTAGTAAAAGTTAATTTTAAAATTATGGAGTGAAACATTATAAAAAATTGAAAATGTAGAATTTAACAAAAACTTCAAACGAAATTTATTTTGAACAAAATCGATCACGTAGATTACGAGACTAACTAACTAAAAGTATAATTATTATAATATTTATCCTGTTAATTAAAAAATATTTGTTAAAAACTTAAAATATTTGCAAAAGATGTTGTAACTGTTGATATAATTCCTACAGTACCTGCCCATATTCTGTCTGCTACCTAAGCCTTCAAGAAAAGAGGCCAGCAATTGCAATACCTTTGGTATCGCGGATGTCTGTCTATAGGCGGCGACGATCACTTACCATCAGATGCACTCCTGAGCAGGAGTTTAACCCCTCTCCCATTGGCAAACCGGAAATTTACCTAAGCGGATGTTAAAACAACGATCTAAAATTACTAGATCTAAATAAGAATATTCGTCCATTTAGATGTATGTTAACATAGTTAGTACCTGCTCGTTCATATACGTTAAACATTGCTTAGTGACGTAACTTATTCATTTATACGCCTATTTGATTATTCACTTCCATTATACAAGTTCTGTTAAGTGAGATTACATGATATTGTATTAATTTTTGTTTTTTTAATTTTTGATTTTTGTGTTTCGTAAAATTTTATATTACATGATGCTGTTTGGTATAAAAAATATTTATTTTTTATACCAAACAGTAGCAAACAAGCAGATGGCTTTCCTGATAATCTAGACGTACATGACTAGTTATTTAATAGGCTAGTTGACTAAATTTGAAAAACTGTTTCAGATTTTGCCTTATTACGCATGGTAACCAAAAAACTATTTCCCAAATATCGTACATTTATAACGAAAATTTCGCGTTTTAAAATTTAAAGTTACTGCGAAAACGCTCCGGACTATAATTATTGTGGTGTACGATAGTAGGAACATAGAAGTGTTTGCGTTTAAATCACACCACACCGCAGATAGACATATATTACATATACTCTGTGGTTTGTATGAAAATGTCAAAAACAAAATGACGTTTTACCATGGCGTGACCTAATGCGTTTAGTGTTATGTCACACCATGGCAAAACGTCATTTTGTTTTGGCTTTTACTGTGACGTGATTTAAAGGCTGTTTTTGCTGAAATTATACCCCCTTAAATAACTTCTTCATATTATAATTAATAATAAGAAACTACAAATTATTGTCCGATTCATTCTTACCCTTCGGCTGCACCTGCGTGAATCGTGCCAAAAATATTAGCGCGCTAAAAGCTTTTGACGTATCGCTAAGCGCGTGATAAGGCACGCGTATTTCGAATGCTTGCGACGATAGCCGATAATAGTCGGTCACATCTGCATGTATCATGTTAAATTGCGCGAAGCGTTGTGACGATAGACGCAAGTACGGTCGCAGCATAAGTGGAAACACGCATATTGAGAGGGCTAATCCGAAAATTTTAGATTTCATGACGCTAAACTTTTTAATTTTTTTTAATTAATTTCTTTTTATATCATAAGATAGCAAACAAGTAGATGGGTCTCTTGATGGAAAGAGTCAACCAACGCCTATACACCAAAGATGTAAATGGTGCGTTGCTATCTAGTGGCGAGGTCGAATGTCACATGCATAAGTTTACCGGCTACATTACCCTCCAAACCGGAACACAACAGCGACAAGTACTGACGCTATTGCGGCAGGAATTAAATATTTTATATCAAGAGATAATAAATAACAAATGTTTCCTTTGACAACAAATTGTCTATATGTCCAATACAAAAAAAAAATACTAAAGTAACAATTCGTTGCCACCCGTGTGGCGGATGTAATGTTACATGCATTAGTTTACCGGCTGCCTATCTTTCATACCGGAACACGACAGTGACAGAGAGCCCTAAGGCTATTGCGGAAAGAAAAAATATGCTTATATTTTAATCTTGATAATAATGAGTTTTTAGGTTTTAGCACTCAATACACACATTTTTATATGCCCATTTGTTTGTTATGGCTTAGCTATATAGTTATTCACGTATAAATATTGGTCTGTAATTAAATGTTTAAACAATGTGACTATTCGTTAAACAAGACATTTGGTAAGTGCGAGTCCATTGGGAACATTTTAGAATTTATTACGCCATATTATTAACTTATGTAATAAAATATTGTAATAATGTTAGTTTTTAGGGTTTTTTGGGATTCCGTAGTTAATCCTTATATCGTTAAATATGTTCGTCGGCTGTCTGTCTGTCTATCCACGTCTTACTGACTTTTGGTTCTAGTAAATAACCTGTCAATTGGAAATTATTGTCTTTGTCTATCTCATGGTAATTGTTATTAAAATATTGTATATAAAATTAGTATATTAAAAATATTGTGTAATAGTGTGAAAACAATTTCATTAGGAGTTAATGATATGTTTGAAAAATATCAAAGTATGCTAGTTACAAACGGTTTTTATATATGTACATAATAGATAGTATTTCTTGAATGATAACTACTTTTAATTTTTATTATTTTGTAATATAAATATTTTTTTATATTATAAGATAGTAAAAAAGAAGATAGCTTACCTGATCGGAAAGAAAACCATGGCCTAAAGACACCGAAGACGTTATACGTGTGTCGAGATGGTAATGCCATACGCATAAGTTTACAGGCTACCTTACCCTCCAAACATAACACGACAATGACAAACATTGACGCTATTACGCACAGCTTTACCTATTCCTGTCAGGAATAGGTAAAGCTGTGGTACCAAGGGCGAGACGTTACGGAGCTCTACCACCTAGTAGTCACTATGGTGACACGTAGCCAATTGGTCACCTCTTACGACCTGCCTGGCAGTACGGCAGTTAGTCTATACTTAAAGGAGCCCGGACCAACACGAGGGAAAATTATTCTATTCAATATAATTACATTTGAATGAATAATTTTGAACCGTTTTTTTCGAAATGGCTATTACAGTTACTGCGTCACCGGGCTTTCTCGGCGAGCAGAGTCTTCAGCCAGAACTTTGAACCCTTTTACAAGACAATTGCGCGAATGCTAGAGTATAAAATTTGGCACAGTAAAAGTTTACATTGCGCAGGACTGCAGAAACCTAATACTTTGACCCTAAATGTTTGTCCCTACTTCTTTCTTAAGTTTCACATGCCCAGAATACAAAAAAAAATTTATTAATTAGACCGAGATAAGACCGTTCTACGTAAAGTACTAAAAATAAAACTTGAAATCGAACTCCCTATCTTCATGATTTAGATCTTAGATATTTACAAAACACGGAAAATAAAAACCTATAATTTGCAAATTATTATATGCTTTGCCGTGCAGATTTATGTTCTGAAATGATTGGGACTTGTATTAGTATGTTATGAAATTGTATGCTTTACGATATAGCTCTTACAAAAAAAAAATTAAGACATGAAGATGTTTAAATTGTATAACTATTAAAAAAGGACACATTTCGTTAGGTCAAGAGAACAAAATGGCATTGCGCGGCATTGAGGCAATTACTACGATAATAAACATTTTACATAACCTTACACTTTTTTTTTATGCCAGCGGAACATATTTTTTTAAATATTGCTGCGCAAGGACACCGGAAATGGAATAGCTGTCCATTATCATGAGAAATCAATTTTTTAATTCTAGTGTCAGCATATTTATTGACATTCGCATTCAAGGCAAAATTAACGCTTAGTCATCCAGAGGAAGCAAATTTTCGCCATTTTGTCACACGAATGTTTCTTTAGATGTATATCATATAAGCTAACTTTAACAAAGAGCCATTAATGAATAATAGAATTATTTAAGTAGTGTTTATTTTAATATCCAGACTAATATTATAAATGTGAAAAATCTGTCGCCGCCGTTGAACCGATTTTCATGAAGTTTGCCAAAGAGATAGTTAGAGATCCGGGGTCAAATATGATACCTTTATTTGAAAATCGATCCTTAAGATACGGAAATAGCGGATGAAATTTTGTATGAAAGATCTGTTACTTCATTTGCGTTCGAAGCGGCGCTGGTTAGCTAGTCTATACTAGGTATGTTAATATATTTTAATACCCATGTAATATTTGCTATAGACAGATAGACGTCTATCTTAATCTAAGTGTCTGTAACATAAAAGGTGTTATTAATATGTTACTATGCTCAAGTATGAGATAGATCTATCTCATAATTATCTATGATTATTATTAAATTACCAGCATTCCGCAGTCCTCTCACGTCTTCGTATTTTTTGCGTCTCACAGTGACACGAAATGGTTTTTTATAAATTCTTTTATAAAAATAGAAATAGAGAACATTATTTTGGTATTTTAATGTTTAGTGGCGATCGCCCTTTGGTCGAAACTCGACCATAATTATATTTAAGTCAAAGCACAAATACCTATTAGAAAAATTAAAGGATAAATAAATTATGACTCAATTTATCTATAGACTAAACACTAGAATAGATTTTTTCTAAGTTAGAACTTACGTGTTTGTGTCAAATTTACGTACTATATAGTAGTGAGTGTAATTTTTTTTATTAATTTAAATGATTTTTAATGCATATTATATAAAAAAAATGGTTTCTGCACTTCATTTTCGTATAAACTTCAACTGTGCCAAATTTCATACTCATCAGACCTCGCAATTATCGTAAAAAGGAGTACAAAGTTTTCGCATTCGGTTATAGTTTTAAGACGCAATTTGGCCGTAAAAATATTTTTTTTTTGATTTGACAACAAACTAAACATAAACAAATGTATATGTGATTATTACTTTAACAAGAGAAACATAAGCACTTGGCATGAATTTTCATAAACAACCAAAATTATAAAATTGCATGCATTCCATCGCTGAACAAATAAAAATGGCTTTATCTCTGTCTAACAAGTAAGAATTTGCAAAGGAAGTTACATTCTACCCGGAATGTTCACACGCGCTTCAAAATCGTTCCGAAGAGTACCACGAAATGGGTGGAGTGTGTCTCTTTCTACTAAATAAAGCGCCAATTGCCATATATAAGTGCGGCCATGCGTTGTTTGCAAATTCTACTAATTTGAGAAAAAGTATTTGCGTTGCATAAGTAATTACGTAATAATTAAAATAAGCACATTTTAGAACTCACTGTGTTAATTACAATACATTTTATGCTAATGTATTTATCGACGTTATATCGACCGAATATATAAAATATAAAAATCTACCATCAGATAGTTTTATTTACCCTGGCAATTGCAAGAAAGGGACAACATCCACTCTTGTCGTTGTCTTGCTCAGAACGTTTTTCCCCTCCGTTAGGTAAGAAACAAATTTCAACTTTATAAGTAACGAAATAAAGTACATTTTTATTTTTCAAATATTGCTTCGTAGTAATTCCAGGTATCGTGTATAAATTCCTTGGAATTTGCATAATAGGCAAAGTTACCAAAATTTTGTCAGTGTTCTAATTTCAAATTATAAGAAGCTGTAATAAGAAAATTAACGTCACCTTCAACAGCTTGCGGCCAAAACGCCAGAAATTTAATGTCAAATACCCCTTTGATTACAAAATATTAGATTGAGATTGAATAGAATTGATTTTAGCGTTTATTTGTATTTTTCTATAATTTTAGTGTGTACCTTAAGTCCGCCATTGTTAGGGACGAAATGACACGGTTTTCCCTTGGTTATTTCATATCTAGTAGTAGTTTCCTTCATCTAAGGATTTACGATGTGCGTCAAATTAATGTTAGTGTGTAATGTTTATTTTTATTAATTTAATGTTTTTAATGAATCTATATATATATATATATATATATATATATATATATATATATATATATATATATATATATATATATATATATATATATATATATATATATATATATATATATATATATATATATATATATAAAAATCAATTGCTGTTCTTTAGTCTCGCTAAAACTCGATAACGGCTGAACCGATTTGGCTAATTATGGTTTTGAATTAATTGTTGCATTTAAGGCAGGGTTTAAAAGGTGAGAAAATATAGCAAAAAAATAAGAGTAGTTAAAAAGGCAGAACAACGTTTGCCGGGTCAGCTAGTATTATATAAAAATATTAGCTTTCTGTACATTTTCTCCGTGTAAACTTTAACTGTGCCAAATTACATACTACTCTGTTCGCCTAATGGCCGTAAAAAGAAGTACAAAGTTTTCGCTTCAAGTGTTTACATGCAGATAACTAGCTGTGCCCGCGACTTCTAAATTCTAAAGAACATACATTGATATACGGGTTTACTTTTCCGTGTTGATCTGAATCGCCACCCCTCCCCCCTTTGCAGAATAGACTATCTGCCGTCCTACCAAACAGTTCATAAAAGAAAACTGATAGGTTATTTATGTCACTACCATCGTGACTATTAGACGGGAGAGTACACTATTAACCTCTTTGGTGTCTTATGGTTTCTCTTTCCATCAGGAGTGTCATCCGCTTGTTTCCTATCTAATAATATAAAAAAATAGAGAAATGACTATTAATTTCATTTTCTTTCTTTCTCTATCGCTTAGCTTGCCTACTTTATAAACCGATACGATCTCTATAGATTTTAAATGGCTCACTTACCGGCTCAACGGTTCATCTGCTGATCAGATAAGTTGGTGGGACTATATATTTATATATTAGGTATACATCGTGTATAAGTTCACAATTCCTTTGAAAACAATTGGATATGACATTTATTTTGTTTAGTAGTGTAACGGTAATTCTAAAATTCTTAGGTCTCAAACTATATCTGTACCAAATTTTATCCAAATCGGTTCAGCAGTTTAGCCGTGAAAGCGTAACAGACAGGCAGACAGACAGACCGAAAGACGGACAGACAGACAGACAGACAGACAGACGGACAGACAGACAGAGTTACTTTCGCATTTATAATATTAGTATGGATAAGTATAAATATACCCGCCACTGTATTGTAAAATATGCGCCTATCTCCGTCGCCTGTCTGCGCTTTAGTATTCATCGTGCAAACATCAAGGTAATCCAGCTACTTCACGACACGGAATAACCTTTCAATTGTGTCTTCTGCACTTGTTGTACGGGTATTTAATTATACACTTCTCGACTACGAATAACAGACTATTTTAATGTAGTAAAGATATTTGCTCAGATTGTTCGTACCACTTTCATACCATCACATTCTTTCGTCAATCCATAGTCATATTATGTCACACATACACATACATTTAAATATATAGGTGTATATTATACATATATGTATATATCGGTAGAGACTAACAGCCGGTTTCAGAAACGCAGATTAATTTTAACAAGCAATTAATCGGTGTTTAACGTAAGTTTTACAAGCAAATCAACGGTCCCTACGTACTTAATAAGGACATGTCAAAAATGTATTTTTTGACATGTCCTTATTAAGTAACTTCATATCTATCTACATAAGATTTTTTTCATTGTATGTATTTCGCTACTTATACAAATCGAATAAGAGAACAAGTGAAATAATTACAAACAATTAGGTGTCGTAGATGCGGATATCTATACTTATCGTTCTGTACTGTGTTTTAAAATGCGCGTTTTAAAATTTAAAACGCCGCCGTTTAAAGTGACATGTCTTTATTAATGTATTTTTAATATTTTTGGGTGGTGATCTTAGGTTTTTTCAGGTATAGCATTTAAAATGAAAAAAGTTGTTGCTTTTCATAAAACATTCATATTTTATCAATTTATGAATTCATCGATTTATGTTTTCAGCATATAAAGAGGTATGTCTGACTTGTCTGATATGAACGTCAATGTAAAAAGAGTCACAACAGTTTTTTCGGGAAAATATTAAAAAAAATACTTAAATACTGTTATGAACTCCCTAAATCTATAACTCAATGTAGAAAAAATGTTTATAATTATGCATAGAATTATTTCAAGTGAGATTTGAACATTAATTACGCTCTCCTGTAAATTTCAGTTTTTGACATGTCCCTTTATACGTAGGGATCGTCGAAATGATTATTTGCTTGTGTATTTGTGTAAAATTAATTTGCGTTTCGGAAACCGACCGTAAAACTGACGTACCATATTCAAGAGAGGAGTTAATTTTTTTTTCTTATATCATTATTATAGCAAACAAGCAGACGGCTCTACTAATCGCAAGATATTAATAGTGCATTACTATTCGTGTGGCGGGAAGATAATGCCACATGCATAAGTTTACCGGCTACCTTACCGTCCAAACCAGAACAAAATAATGTCAAGTATTGACGCTATTGCGACAGGAATATAGGCTAGGCGGTGGTACTAAAACCAGGATGAGTCATTGCAGAACTCTACCACCTAGTAGTCAAAATAGTAGTGACTCGTAAAGTCAATCGTTCGCCTTTTACCACCTGCCAGGCAGAATGGCAGGTGGTAAAAGGCCAACAATGACAATCATTGACGCTAATGCGGTAGAAATAGATAAAGAAATGACACCAAGATCCGAACAAGACGTTGCGAAATTCTATTACCTAGTAGTCACTTTGGTAGTGACACATATAGCCAATCTTTTTTTTTATATCATAAGATAGCAAACAAACAGATGGGAGACCCAATGGGAAAAGTCAACAATCGCCTATAGACACCAAATATATTAATGGTGCGTTGCTATCTTGTGGCGAGGTCTAATGCCACATGCATAAGTTTACCGGCTACTTTACTCTCCAAACCAGGACACGACAATGACAAGCACTAACGATATTGCGGCAGGAATAGTTAGGGCAGTGGTGCCAGACCGGGGTGAGACAATGCAGAACTCTACCACCTAGTTGTCACCCGTAGTCACCCTTATAGGCGATGGTTGACTCTTTCCATCAGGAGACATATCTGCTTGTTGCTTGATCTATAGACATCAAAGGTGTTAATGGTGCGTTGCTATCTTGTGGCGAGGTCTAATGCCACATGCATAAGTTTACCGGCTACCTTTCGCTCCAAACCGGTACACGACATAGACAAGTACTGACACTATTGCGGCAGGAATAGGAAAGCGGTGGTACCTGACTCGGGCGAAACAATGCAGAACTCTATCACTTAGTAGTTACGATGGTAGTACCTCGTATAACCAATTGGTCGCTTTGTACGACCTGCCTGGCAGAACAGCAGTTCACCTATTCTTCAAAGGAGCCCGGGACTAACACGGGGCAAATGGATATGGATGTGGATGAAATTATGATATCTACCGACCATTGGTGGTCTTTGGAAGCAACTGAAGTGGTCCGGTAGTGGTGATTTAATTATGGATAAAAAAAACCTACTTTCATTTATTTTACTATTTGAGTATACTAACTCTAAACAGTAGATGATTGATAGCAAGACAGATATTTTGAAAAGTGGCCAATCAGCACTAAAAGGTTAAGAGCTTACTGGTCCAAAGTAGGTAAATATGTCTTTGTTACAAATTCGAGTACAGCTACTGATGTTATTGGGAGCGTTGTTCAGTTGTATTTTAATTGAAACTAGACTAGCTTAAAACTATTTATTTCGTGTAGGCGGCAAAACGAGCAAAACCAACCAAGAACTTTATAAACTCTACATCTTAGTCAAAATATGTGGCTGAGCTGTTTCGTTATCGTCACATGGGCATAAAGTGAAAAATTAATTTGTTCCTTGGTTTTCTGTTATACAATAATTCTTGTAGTAACGAAATCGCCTAAACCACATATTTTGGTTAAGGTGTAAGTTTGTAACGTTAGGGTTTGTTGAGTTAGAACATGTAGAGTTTAGAAGCTTGGCTCTAAATGATATAGCTTTCCGACAGTGAAACACCTACATACGCGACCGCCGGTGGCAACGAGGTTTCCTGTACCTATAGTAAGTAATACACATATTTATCTATGGTTTCCTGTTTAGCCCATCGGCGAACCGAGCCTAACGGCAAGGATCAGCCAACGGACAAAACAATGCCACTAACCCTCTTATCGCAAATCACGACCCCAACCTAAACCGAGGGTCACGGTCACGCGGGAGACACCCTTAGGGCGGGGGCATACAGCCACACACCATTAAACTCTGGCACTCTGCTCGCCCCTGCGACCGGTGAAGCCCTCAAGGCCAGCAGTAATGCATACATTCTGAAAAAAAACTTGGCAACATTTTACACGATTTTTTAGGGATTTGTATTTTCATATAATTTTATTATTTACAATATTAAAATACAACTGAACAAGATGTGGGGTGTTCATCAGCGCCTAAAATAACTAGACGTTGCCTGCGACTTCGTTTCTGTCACCCAAAAACATTACTTTTTTGCTTAGTGGGGTAAAAAACGGTGTTAATTGAGAGTAATTATTCATTACTATAAGTTAAATAATTTTGAAAATTGGTTGTCGTTTTTGAGTTGCTACATAAAAAAATTACAAATATATGATATTGGTGTAGATAAATAAATAAATAGATGTTGCTGGACAAATTCCATGAATTGACCTAACCCCAAATCTAAGCAAATTATTTGCTTGTATTATGGATATTAATCAACGATACTTATATAAGAAATACATATATAAATATTGTTATATACATAATATTCACCCAAACCCAGAAATACAAGTTACATCTATGTTCATCACACAAATGTTTGTTCCTGTCGGGAATCGAACCCGAGCCCCCTCGATTCGTAGTTAGATTCGCTAACCATTCGACCAACGGGGCGATCACCATTTTTCTACCAGCCAGTTTGTAAAAAGGGAACGCGTGGCCAAACATGCCATTGTTATCGTGAGTGCTAAGTTGTAGACTTCTGTAACGTCCCGCCTGAGTTTGGTACCACCGCTTTATCTACTCCAGTCGCAATGCCCTCGTGTTAGTCCTAGAAGAATAGAAAATCTACCGTTCTGATAGGCAATTTGTAAGAGGAGAACGATTGGGTCTACGGGTCATTACTATCGTGACTGTTAGGTGGTAGAGTTCGACATTGTCTCGCCTGAGTCTGGTACCACCACTACCTTGCTTATTCCTGCCGTAATAGCGCCAGTGCTTGTCACTTGTCCGGCTTAAAGAGAGTAGAATAGCCGGTAAACCTATGCATGAGGGATTAAGACACCGCCACAAGGATAGCAAAAAAACTATTAACATTTTTGGTGTCTATAAGCCATGAATCATCTGTCATCTGTTCCTTTGCTATCTTATGATTAAAAAATTTCATCATTGCTTGTCATTTTTGTGTTATGGTTTGAAAATTAAGATTAAACTTAATAAGTTTAATCTTAATTTCCAAACCATAACTTTACAACATAAGGCGTTAAACTTATACTTGTGGTATTAGATCTACACCATACGAATTGCAAAATTAACATATTCTTTGTCTATAGGTGAAGACTATTACTCCCTTTCATTGAGACTATCTGTTTGTTTGCTATCATATGATATAAAAAATGTTAGAATTAAGACCATCTTCAACTTATGATAAGCTTAAATAATTTACTGTCAGATTTGAGTTCATCTACATACATGTTTCCTGCTTCAATTGCTATTTATATGTGAACACAACAAACATGACAAATCCATCTCGGTCTCGTTTTATCTGTGACAATTTAAAAGAATAATATTTCATTTTCGAATACCTACTACATTAATTCATATAAAACAAAAAACTGGTTTAGCTATATGAATTTAAGTTAGGAAAGTATACGAATAGTTGCTCACATCATGAATTAAACAATAGGCTATTTTTCTATATTTTAAAAACTGTTTAATAATTAATACTTTATCTTATTAAGCATATTGACCAAAAACTATTTTTTCATTATCGTAATTTTATGCTTAATTAAAAAAGCGCGTTTTGAAATTTAAGTTTAAATTAATCGCGAAAAAGCTCTGGATTGTCATGGCCAAAAAATATAATACTCTCTAAGAGAGGTCATGGCGTCTTAAATGACATCACGCCGGGGTGTTACATACATTACATACTCTGCGGTTTCTATGAAAATGTATAAAATAATATGACGTGTTACCCCGGCGTGGTAACGCTTCCAGCCCCCCAATACACATAATTGAGTTAATGCGCTTAGGGGTTTCACACACATAAACACAATAGAACATTAAAACGTGCGACGCGACGCGACTTAAGATGTAAAAAATGTGTATGTTCCTTAAACGCTTCGAATTGATTCCCGCTTGATTACGTGAATTAGGCCCCAGATTTACGTTTACTGTCACGTGACTTAATGTCTATTTTTTTATTTTCCTAAATTATATCCTTTAAAATGTTAGTAATCCTTATCTTTTAAAATAAATATTTTATTTTTTATATCCATAATCGTAATTAATTGTTAAAAAGTACAATATATCCGATTCATTATCAGTGGAAACAAGCCTGTTCACGATATGAAGAACTATTCGTACATAAATAGAATCACTGAAGTTGATAGATATAGCGATGGGATGCGGATTTGCTCCTCTTATCCCATAATAAGAGGACGGCGTAATGATAATTATTCATTATTAATAACAAGTTTGTAAATTTACGTTTATATTGTAAATTTAATTTACTTAAAATGCAAAATACTTCACATTTTGAATAGGACAGGCCTTGGCTTGAATAACCTGAATATTTAACATAAATGGCATGGATAAATATAGATATAATAATAGCGTTCATAACTTGAACAACTAGGTATTTGAGTGATGAGCATTGATGTTTGACTTTCGTATGCCTAATATGGGTGCAGATTTTATGTAGGTAAATATGTTGTTACATTTATTAGGTAGATAATTATGTGTAATTCTGCTCATTCTATAGGCGAATATTATAATAAAACAAGCACTTTTGGCCCGTATTGATCCCGGGCTCTTTTGAAGAATAGGGCAACTGCCGTTCTGCCAGGCAGGTCGTAAAAGGCGACCGAGTGGCTATGCGCGTCAATACCATCGTGGCTACTAGGTGGTAGAGTTCTGCATCGGCTCGACCGGGTCTGGTACCACCGCCTTACTTATTCCTACCGTAATAGCATCAAAGCTGGACACTGTCGTGTTCCGGTTTGGAGGGTAAGGTAGCCGGTAAACTTACGCATGTGGCATTAGACCTCGCAACAAGATAGCAACGCACCATTAATATATTTGGTTGACACTTTCCATCAGGAGACCCATCTGCTTGTTTGCTATCTTATAATATAAAAAAAAAACTTTGTGACTTGTATATCAATACTTTTTTTCGGGTAATTGAAGAATTGGTTAGACGGTAGGTTATGTGATGTCTGTAAATACACGAATGATAGATAATATATTTAAAACTTTAGGCAGAATGCAAAGATTCTCAAACCATTAATTCCATTTTACAAGAGCTTTAAGTACCTATCTTAAATATCTAAGAAAAAAAACTTAAAGCGGTCTTTGCGATTCATCCAATTTCATCTATTTACCTACGTACCGTCGCCTTGCTAGTTTTATAGAGATCACATTAAATGCTAATTAAATACCAGCTGTTGCCTGCAACTTCGTTTGTGTGATCAAGAACAATGACAATATGATTAAAAATCATTTTTGCATTATTGCCTTTCATTTAAAACCGGCTTGGAGCACATCGGTTGAATTACTTTCAAAGTATACAATAGACACAGGAAGAATTTTCTTTTAGGTTTCATTAAACACTTTAAAATATTGTCTGCATACTAATACTAATTAGAAACAGTCATGCACGCTTTACATCGTTTTCGGGTTATAGGTATCTACCTACTTATATTTGTCATTTCGTTAGTTGTGTTTAGACGTTTTGTAAACTTAGCTGAAGGTTTTTTATTAGTAGAACGGTCTTAGTTGTTTTAAAACTACTCAAATCAGTACTACCTAACGACGTAAACAGGTTATAATCAATTTTTTTAAATACAGTTTTTAAACTGTTGTTAACTGATGTTGACCTAGGGCTAACTTTACCCCATTTTGACAAACTATGCATTTACATTACACTAGCTGTTGCCCGCGACTTCGTTAGCGCGGATTTTGTTCACTCCGCACAGCTCCTCCCCCGTAGGTGATAGCGTGATAATATGTAGCCTATATGTTGACCCGACCTGTTAGTAATACTCATGCAAAATTTGAAGTAAATCCATGCAGTACTTTTTGAGTTTACCCCGGACATACATACAGACAAACAGACAAAAATTCTAAAAACTATATATTTGGCTTTGATATCGATTGTCGATCACGCCCCAAGTATTCTTTTAAAAAAATATTCAATGTACAGTTTTGACTTTCCTACGATTTTATTATATGTATAGATAATAATAGATACTAGCTGCAGTGTGCAGCCCGCTGCGTTACAAAGAATTTTGGCGAATTCCGAGGGATCGCTTAATATTTCCAGGATAAAACGTAGTCTATGTGCTATTCCAAGTCGTCATCTACATGTGTGCCTAATGTCATTCAAATCCGTTTAGTAGTTTTTGCATGATTGAGTAACAAACATTCGTCCATCCAAACATCCAAACTTTCACATTTATGATATTATAATATAGATTAATATAGATAATACTGGCGTAAAGTATCAAAGATTTTTTAACGAAGAGGGTAGATTTAAAGCATTTAAGAAATGGTAACCCTCAATGAGTTGTAACGGTCACTGTTGAAGTCTTTACGACGTATAGTCGTTTACATTTGAAATAAAATACGGGTTTAAATTTTTACTTAAGAACTTGTGTTAATGTAGATCTTGAAACACAGTGCAGTACCGACCTTTAAATTTTTTGAGCGTAAAATCTGGTATTTTATATTGTTATGACACTGCAAATATTGGCACATAATATCACTAGCACTTGAACGATGTGTCACAGATTTACACAGAATTTTTCACTGGCGGCGGCGGTCGATCGTTTTGCATGTTCGTGTTTAAGTACGATAATCACTCTTCTCGATAATCGAAATCGTGGCGTGTCGAGTAGTTAAAGGTTGAAACCGGACTGAGTGGTTTATTATTATACGAGGGAAGGAACGTCGCTCAAGGTTCCGACGGCCGCGGACAGCTCACGTACCTAGCCTTATCTGCCGTCGCCTTTGTCGTTCACGACTTGTAATTGTTCGTTCTCTCCACATGACTTTAACGAAAATTATCACGACTTTTAGCTTCAAGTAATTATTTAATGTAAACGATATCCGTTGTTAATTAATTATGAGCCCATTTCTACTTAATGACAAGTAATACATCTGACTAAAATTACAAAATTAGGCCACTTTATTTTCAGAATGAAATTTTTACCAAAATAAATTTCTTTAGGTTTATTATAAATTTAGACTTCTAACATTTTTCAGATATTAGTTATTTAAAAACATTGACTTATAAAATATAAGTTATGCATTGAACTAGTAGTCTACTCAATTCATCGAAAATTCCGACGATTAAAGTTATGTAGTAACTACCAGGTTCAGAATTATTTGTGAGCCTCGTCGTTCTAGGTACTCGTATAAATAACGATTTTTAAGACTATAAATGGCAAAGGGCTCACCGCTCGTTCCCTGTAACTTCTGAAAACCATAATCAACTGCGACAATGAGTGAGTGACTCACGAATTACGAGCTCAGTGTGCCATGGGAAAACCTAAGCCTAGGCTGTCTTGAAACCCGCAACGAAAATATTCAGAAATATATAGTTAGGAGTAGGAAAATACATTCAGTTTTTAAGACTAGCTATTATTTAAAAATCTCATATAGGTAGGTAGTTATTTTCATCTATATATAATATATATATAAAAATCAATTGCTGTTCGTCAGTCTCGCTAAAACTCGGCTGAACCGATTTGGTTAATTTTGGTTTTGAATTAATGGTTGAAGTCCAGGGAAGGTTTAAAAGGTGAGAAAATATAGATAAAAAATAAGAGTAGTTAAAAAGGTAGAACAACGTTTGCCGGGTCAGCTAGTCTATCTATATATATAAAAATCAATTGCTGTTAGTTAGTCTTGCTAAAACTCGAGAACGGCTGAACCGATTTGGCTAATTTTGGTATTGAATTAATTGTTGGGGCCCAGGGAAGGTTTTAAAAGTGAGAAAATATAAAAAAAAATAAAGTAGTTAAAAAGGCAGAACAACGTTTGCTGGGTCAGCTAGTATATATATTAAAATCAATTGCTGTTTTGCTAATTTCGGATTTGAATTAATTGTTAAAGTCCAGGGAAGGTTTAAAAGATGAAAAATATAGAAATATAGAATTATAGAAATATATATATAATGTATGCCAAAAATCACATTTTTAAAGTTATTAAGTTATTGACGTTTCTCAGTGTAAGTCTGCACAGATACAAAGTGTCACTCCCCATTACTTTGCCCTTATTCCCCCGGCTCTTTGGATCAGCTACAGATAGTAGCAATCGCATTTTCCACCCCCTGTAGATTACTAATTATCTTTAAACTCTTTATTATTATTGATATCTTTTGGTGGTGCGTATATCTTGCTATAAAGAGAATTATATCTATTACTATCTGACCCCGAGACTTCGTCCGCCTGAAAAAATTTCTAAATTAAAAGTATCCAAAACTACTTCTTATAACTATGGTTTAAAAGATAGACAGTACGGGTATTTTAGCCACATAGTCCTCGGATTTTCAGGATAAAATCTATCCTGTGTCCTTTCTCGTATCTCAAACTATCTTTGTACCAAATTACATTCAAATCGGTTCATTCGTTTAGGTGTGAAGAAGAGATTATGACTATTTTATGGGCACTTTCGATGAAGTTTATAAAATTCCCGCTAACATATTTAGTTAGTGTTTAAAGGTTACGGTTATTTTTTTCTTTCAGCAAAACCTGTGATTGTTAGCTATCCCATAAAATTAAAAAATAAATTGGCCACACTAAGAAGATTCAGTAATGCTATAAAAACTAGGTTATTCAAATGCTATAAAAACTCATTACATGTTATTGTGTATACAAAATTTATGAACCGTTTGTAATTAGTAATTGCATAGAAGTAATATACAGCTCAATTTAAATTTTATCTTTATGTTGGTAACACCGCTGAGCTATTTTACATATTAACGTGTTTTTTTATAGAAATGATATTCAGTATTGAGCCACCTGATGGAAAGCAGTCACTAGTGCCATAGACATCGGTAACAAAAAGAGCTAGCCTCCAATGCGATGCCGACCTCTAAAAAACTAACTTTTAATCCTTCGCTTAAATTTACATTTGTCTGAACTCCTTGGAAATTCCGTGTGTGGGAGATTGTTTTAGAGTTGTAGGTACTATTCGGGCCAGGAAAGTTGCGTGAAAAGCGTACAGTGGCAGATAACCAAGCTTCAAGGTGGTGTGGATATCTTTCACTACGGCGAAGGCGTTCGAAAGCGGAAAGAGATGCAGGTACTATTTGAAAAATTCATAAGAACACTCCCCATTGTATAAATGGTAGAATACGCATAAATAATTAACACGCATAAAAATCTGTGAATACTAGGGACTTAAGGGCTTTAAACCATTGGAGAGTACGGGATAGTTGATAAGTCGTATGTTTCTCCGCATTATTCTGTCGAATTGGAAGATTTGATATTGAGGGGCTCCCGCCCAGATACGGTACAATATTCCATATGGGGCAAGATGTGTCTTAGACAGAAATACTGCTTTGCGCGATTGATCATTCCCAAATCTTCAGAGCTAATTTACCCTTCACATGACCTCTGAATTGGACTTCATTCGAAATTTCGGCACTCAGTATAGAGAAGTTTGACGAGATATCTATACCGCCTGTTTGTAGATAATATCCTCGTACCGTAAATAAATAAAAGGTTGTTCTTCTAAAAATGCTTCGGCTGCTTCATGGGACAGGAGTGGTCTCGGATCACGTTAAGAACTACTGATCCGATTGAATGGAACACTGCGCATCTAAATCAGCGACCACACCTCAGCTCCGTTGCGTTGAATTTTACTTGAAAATTTGATTAAAGTTAATTCATTTTGTTACTTGAAATATAAATAAATACTAACACTTTGAGTCTATTATGGTGAAGGTAAAGTGAATCAAATTTCGCTTCTATTTCACCATGGTTCACCGGTTTGTCAGCTGGAGATAATCCCCATCGGCGCACTTCAACGTCTGTCGCGTGTTATAGTCTAGTTAATAAGTACTTTTGAGGTCAAAACTTTTTCTAATTCTCTAAAAATTATGATTTAGGTGTCATTCGATTCGAAATGGCATGTAGAAACTTTTTGAGAAAATTGAAGGGCCGCTCGCAAAAACTGCAAAAGTTATAAACAATTAAGTGAAAAAAAGCGGGGGGTTTGGCTTTTCGCAAATATCTCTAAATCTATTTGAGATTTTTTAAATTTAAAAAAGTTTCGAAGAAAGAAGGAAATTTTCCAAAAAAAGTCTACTCCCGGAACTGTAGGATAAATAATTATGATTTTCCTAAAGGATTGAAAATACGCCCGAAAACGGATACTCCGGCTTGCGCAAGGCACGTCCACTTTGGGCTTTTAATAAATAAATATTATTTTAACTTATAAAATATGAAAATTAAGAAGTAAAAAATTTGATGCGCCTACAAAATTGATCAATACACAATAATCCATCGGCAAATTTTTTTATCGCGATTTTTTATTTAGTTATCCATTAATTAACTAACAATTTTTTGTAGTACCAATGTTAACATTGAAAGTGCCACAATTGCTAAACTATAAATCTGGATTTATTTTCGTTTCATGGAGCTATTTGACAAAGGCTTTAGAATACATTTCCGTTAAAAAAATTTAAAAATTGTTAATTTTCACTTTGTTATTAACATTTTACTGAGATAAAAAATTATGAAGCGCGATTAAACATTAATTTTTTTCATAATAATATTTCTATTGTTTCGTTTTTCAATGATCAAAAGCTATCTAAAAATGATTTGTAATCATTTTGCTTTGCATTGCATTGCATTAATGCTTAATCGCGCGTTATAATTGTTAATAACAAAGTGAAAATTATCATTTTTTTTAATTTTTCCAACGGGATTCTCTTTTTAAGCCTTTTTGAAATAGCTCGATGAAAAGAAAAAATTCTAGATTAATAGTTTAACAATTATCGCACTTTCAATGTTAACATTGGTACTACAAAAAATTATTAGTTAATTAATGGATAACTAAATAAAAAATCGCGATAAAAAATGTTGCTGACGGATTATTGTTTATTGATCTATCTTGTAGGCGCATGAATTTTTTTTACTTCTTAATTTTCATATTTAATAAGTTAAAATAATATTTATTCATTAAAAATCCAAAGTTGGCGTGGCTCGCGCAAGCCGTATACGAGCGTATTTTCAACCCTCTGGGCAAATTATAAATCCTACAGTTTCAGGAGTATGGGCTGTTTTTTTGGGAAATTTACTTCTCTCTTTGAATCTTTTTTCAAATTTTAAATATCTCAAATAGTTTTTGAGATATTTGCGAAAAACCAAACCCCCGTTTTGTTTTCGCTTAATTGTTTATAACTTTTTAAATTTTTACGAGCGGCCCTTCAATTTTCTCAACAAGTTTCTACATGCCATTTCGAATCGAATGACACCTAAATTATAATTTTTAGAGAATTAGAAAAAGTTTTGACCTCAAAATCACTTGTTAACTAGATTATTAGACGCAAATAATCGAGACTAACCATTTTACATGCTTGTCTGAAGCACGGACATTAACAGACGACCGGACTCCAGGCTGCTACTGAGATTTTCTATTGAGAAGCCCAATAACTTTATACTCGAGCCAAGAATCACACGTAGGACCACGGATCAAACTGGATACGCCTTTAAGACAATTTCTTAGGTTGTCAGATATACAGAGGTATAGTATTTATCGATGAAAAAAAAATCACTCTAGCGGTACTTTTTAAGCTTTGGCTTCCTATTCGACTCGATAAATAGCACAATATGCTATATTTATATTTTTTGCACGATATAATATATCTATAAGCGTTTAACATTTACAAGATTTTCCTCATGTTAGCGGCTGTACGTTTTCCGCTCAATTCCAAAATCCGCCCGTGTTTACTAGTATATGCATTGTCACTTGTCAGTTCGCAGAACCTTATGATCTAAACTAAACAGGTTAACTACTCGATAGTATTAAGTATTTTGAAGTATCATCTAACGTAGATGCTTCAAATTAAGTTTGTTGAGTATTCTTCGTGGACATTTACATATTCAAGTCCATCGCATATAAAAGTTTTTTACATAATAATCTCCTAATGGAAATAGACAACCACGGCCTAAAGACAACAAAGATGTTAATGGTGCATGCTATATGTGGGAAAGGAATTAATGCCACTTGCATAAGTTCCCTCCAAACTGGAACACGACATTGGCAAGCATTGACGCTATTACGGCAGAAATAGTTAAGGCGGAGGTAACAAAGCTACCATGGCAAGAGTTCACATAAAAAATATTAATGGAAAAATTGACAGCGGCCATATATTTTCAACATTTGAGGACGTGTTATTAAACATGTATCGTACTTCAGGCGGCGTGTATTCGTTCACGTAATCCCCGCACGCGTGACAACACGATTCTTAATCATAAACGTGACAAAACTTACATTCACCCCGTTTGTAAATAGTATTGGACATTATGAAACCTTTACGGCGTATTCTAGGCTCCTAGAATCAAGTGACTAAGCGGATGGTTCTCCTAACGGAAAGACATAACTATCGCCTACAGATATCAATCATGTCAATAGATAATAAGCAAATGGATCTCCTGATGGACAGAGATACCCACCACCTACGGATTCCAAAGATGTTAATGGTACGTTGCCGGTTTTTCAAAACGAAGACAATCCTATATCATACCATTTTACGAAAATAATCTTTTAGGACAATGGTTATATTGTAATGTGCCAAGATATTTATTTTATGCATTTTTCCAACAGGATATATAGTCTTAATGTGCAACACAGAGCCAAAGTGTCGAAAATATTGTTAGATATGAAAAACGATATTAAAAAATTACAAAATAAAGTTCGCTTTAAATTTTTTTTACCAGTAAGTATTTCAATAGAAATCTACAATATTTATTATACGTGAAATAAGGTAATGCTAAATATACTGTTTTTTTTTTTAATTCGTTACGTGAATTCATTTATTTAGACGAATTATTTTAAAATACTATAAATCCTCGCGCGCAATCTTTTGTCAATCAGATTTTGAACTCGCAGTAAATCGAATAATCAAGACTTAAATACTGTGATATCCTTCGAATAATCTGATCAAACTATTACTATATTGCTCTGGAAAAAACTTAAAAATATGAAGTTTTCATTACGAATCTAATACACGTTCTTAAACCTACACTAAAGAAGCCAATGAAAATAAATTTATACATATGCGGCAATCTTAGTTGCCATAATTTCAATAAGTGCTCATCCATATTCTCATAAAAATAGCTTGGTCTCTTAAGCCATGTGCCCTTATAAAGATGACACCCAATTGTATCTGTTGACCGTTATCGCGACGTAAAAACCACAGGCTGTAATCGCCCACGGAGTGCTTGCCCTCAAATACAAACTATGTCGTATGATTGGAATTTATTGATTGTTGGCGCTCTCGTTATTGATATGATATGGTTTTTTTTTTACATTCAAGCGTCGGTGGGTAATCGTGTCAAATGGTATTATCATGATATGTCAAATGATATTATCATGGTATTATAAATCTCCGTACTGTACACCAAGAATGCAGTCTGCTATCGTTTCCATAGGCAGTTTTTTTGTCATATCGTTAGATAGCAAACAAGCAGATGGCTTTCCTGACGGAAATATACAACAATACC